>RJVU01028973.1:2075159-2100953 GCA_003731715.1 Anabarilius grahami
AAAGGGTCTGAATACTTAGGACCATGTGATATTTCAGTTTTTCTTTTTTAATAAATCTGCAAAAATGTCAACAATTCTGTGTTTTTCTGTCAATATGGGGTGCTGTGTGTACATTAATGAGGAAAAAAATTTTTTACTTAAATGATTTTAGCAAATGGCTGCAATATAACAAAGAGAGAAAAATATAAGGGGGTCTGAATACTTTCCGTACCCACTGTATATATTGGTCTGTGTAAAGAAAACAATATTTTGTGATGTTTTTACTTGAAAATGAGACATAAATTAGGGCATGAAGATTTCTTATGCATTTCAAACTACATATTAAGACTTGCCATGCTCAAAAAAGCAAAGAATAATTTCTCTGTTGCATTAGTAAATGGGTAAGCTATCTTTTCAAGAAGTCCAATAATGAAGTGTTACTTTTTCAGCCTTGTTTCTTTTCTTCTTCATTTAGCGGCACAGGAATTTTTATGACTCTCTGTTTGCCGTCTGCACCAATAATTCACGCACTCTACAGCATCTGGCCAGATGTGCAATACGTGCCGCATTGTCGAATCGCTGTGAATTGGGTGTCCAGCAACTCATTCTTCCTCCATCAGTGAAGAAATACCTACTACTGGAGCCTGTTGGATTCATATTCTGACATCATATTCACTATCTTTTACATCAATTCTCCATACATCATGTTTGCTTGTCAGACATTCCACATAATTCCAGTGTTGGTGACATTAGATGTTTCATTTACATCTTTTTGTTCACTGGTTTCCAGGTCTTGTTTGCTTATATTTTAAAAAGTTTTCTTTATTTGATCCTTTACTAGTGAACAATTACAGTGCTGATGTATTTAATATGAATATTTAATATTAAAAATAAATATTCAATATGAAATACAAATAATAAACAATTTTATATGAATGCTAATAATATTTAATATATTTACAGTATTAATTATGACACTTATGAAGTTAGTGGTCTTTCCACACATCCATAAGCCTCATGTTTTAAAAAAAGACTATCTGCACTATACTATAATCATAGTCCGGTTTTAAGCTTGTCTGCTAAGACTGCAGATCATTTTTGAGGGGGAAAATGAACATGGAAAGCCATATTTAGCGTAAGAGGATAATATCATAGAATACGCCAACAGCACATTACAGATAACAGCTGAATAGGATGAGATGTCTAAGTCCTTTAGTCAGAGTTAAAACTGAAGTGCTTGTCAGGGTTTAACTCTGAATAATGAGGGCAGACACAATAGTCATGGATCCTCTTTAGAGGGGCCTCATTTAATTTAAGCTATAAATGGGGTTTTAAATGTCATTTTTGACTGGTTAAAATGATAGAATCCAAGAATAAGAATAAAAGTAATATGGTTAATCTGGAAGAATGTTCAGACTACAGTTTTAAACTCTTCGTTCCCAAGAGCCACAAGACCTAATAGAGATAATAATACTTTACCAACCCAAGAACTACAAATTCTTAATATCTGAATAGTACACGTTAGTCAGTGTATTATTTATATTTTTTTATATTTAATTGTGATTTTTAAGTAGGCCCTACCTGTTTGGAACAACCCAAAGTTGTTCCAAACCTGTATGAATTTCTTTCTTCTGCTGAACAAAAAAAGAAGATAAAATATGGGTAACCAAACAGATGATGGACCCCATTGACATCCATAGTATGGAGAAAAAAATACTATGTAAGTCAATGGAGTGCATCAACTGTTTGGTTACTGACATTCTCCAAAATATCTTCTTATGTGTTCAGCTGAAGGAATAAATTCATACAGGTTTAGAACAACTTGAGGTGAGTAAACTGACTTCCACCATATTTTGTCCATCCAGTGGAAGTCAATAGAGTCCATCAACTGTTTGGTTACTGACATTCTTCAAAATATCTTCTTTTGTGTTCTGCAGAAGAAAGAAAGTCATTCAGGTTTGAATTGACATGACGACAGAATTTTCATTTTTGGGTGAACTGTCCCTTTAAATGTTCGACTTGGATTCCATGACTCTCTCATAACATACACTGTAAAAAAATGAATGTGATTTTAACGGTAAAATATTGTAAAAGCGCTACGGAAAAAAATTTGTAAATAGGTTAACAGTAAGTTACCGTATTATATACAGGGAAAAACTGTAAAAGCTCTTACCAGACATTTATGCAATTTTCACAGTAAAATGCTGTAAATGTTATCATTTTTATAAGTAAAAAATACAAAATCAATGTATAATTTACAGTCAAAATCTGATATTCCCACAATTCCCTGTGTGACACTCCACATTTGAAAGTATTTTGTTTAAATAATCATGTTTCTTAATAGTTTTTGTTATCAGTTATGTACATTTGGGATTTATGTTACATCTTCTGTTGTTTAATGAATGTTTATTGCATTATGTAAGTGTTGTGGGTTACCATGGTGGTGTTTTGCGTTTGCGTGAATCACTCTTTGCACCTTCTATATATTAGTATATATTTCAGCTCGTGGAAAAGCTACTTGTGATGAACTCTGATTCTTCATGTGGCTTTCTCTTTTAACACCTGCATAATTATGGTGGTTGTCAGTATATGTTAAAGGTACAAAACAGATTTTCGTAGTAGTGTGCATTGTTGAATTTATTGGTTTACATTCAAATTTTCTTAAATTACAGTTTTATACTGTGAAATTTACAGTATTGTTCTGTAAATGTGTTTACAGTTTTTCTGTATTTTTTACAAAATGATTCTGGCAACCACAGCTGCCAAAATTATTTTGTAAAAACTACGGAATTTTTTTTACAGTGTACAAAAGACTCGTTTCGCATAACGATGGAACCAGAAGTGATTCATGAACGAACTTGAAAGAATCTATTTGGTGAACGGATTCAAAAGAATCGAGTCACAGAGATGAATCTAATCCCCCGCTATACAATGCAAGTTTAAAAATTCTCGACGACCATCTCTTTATGTAACTGCTTGTTAGCCATCATATTTAATAAACTATTTCTGTGGAAATCTGCTAATACAGGATTCAGGCTTTTAATCAGTGACACTGGAGGTTGTGTGACTAAATTTACGTTTGTCTTTTCAACCTTTGTGATATCACTCTTTGAAAGTCATTGGCCTCAGCACTTGGTAAACTATATTTGATAAGTGGTCTTTTCATTCTAGTCAGCACTAACTGGAGGTATTAAGGATGAGTGCTGCTGTGATTACTGGGCCCGAACTTACTTACTTACTTGTGTGCGAGTTTAGGGAAAGCATCTGTTCTTCCTGTCTCTCTGTATCCTCACACAGCCTGTCACCTGGAAGCAATGATTCTTCTTCCCAGCAGACAGCCTGTTTCCACTCATTCTCTACAGAAGACATGCAACACAGAAATTAACCTCTGACCCTGAAATAGTATTGACTGACTTTTGCTTTGAAAAATTGAATTAAATTATATTTTAAGCACATTAAAAGTGATCATATTATAGTCCACAATGTAGAGCAACAAGCACTGTATATGGTAGGAAATTAGGAACTAGCAGCAGTTGTGTGGTTTCAGAAAGAGGGGACATTGTGTCAGTGACTGACAGGTCAGGCTGTGCAGTTATGGTTCTTAAAATAGCACTATTTTCCAAGGTGGGCGGGACTCCGGTGTCACATCCACCAGATCAAGTGCTGTTAGGAGAGACTGGTAGACGTGCAAAAGAAAAGACGGATCATTTTGTTCCCGGCATATGGCTACAGGCCAGAAATAAACAGAGGATCTGTGCCAAAATCCTGGCCTCAAGTAAGAGTGTAGCTCGCTCGATAAGTTGTAGTTATGAGACATCCCACACAGCTGAACTTACAACAAACTGTACTGTTAAACAGCCACTCAGAATAATCTAACCAAGTGATTTGTGACACCTGTTTAACCACTTTCAAAATGGTTTATACCAATTTGGGGAAAGAAATGAATGTTTATTCAGCAAGGATGCATTAAATTGATTAAAAGTGACAGAAAAGACTTTTATAATGTTCTATTTTTAAACAAACATTCTCTTAATCAAAGAACAGTTGATAATTGAAACATTGATAATGATACGAAATGTTTCTTGAGCAGCAAAATCAGCATATTAGAATGATTTCTGAAGGATCATGTGACACTGAAGACTGGAGTAATGATGCTAAAATTCCAGCTTTGATCACAGGAATAAATTACATTTTCAAATACATTATAATAGAAAACACTTATTTTAAATGGTAACATTTCACAATGTTAGTTTTTACTGTATTTTGGATCAAATAAATGCAGCCTAGGTGAGCATGACACTTGAAAGCTTTTGAATGTTAGTGTATTTGTAATAAATGCAAAAAACTATGTATTGGGTTGTGTAAAGAATGTTTTTTTTGTGGCGTATGAAAATACATTTCTGCTTAAAATAATTATTTCATCCAAAAATGAAAATTTGGTAACCATTTTTTCCCACTCATGTTGTTCCAAACAGATAATTTAATAATTTAAAATAAATTATGTTTAAATAAAAGCAAGAGAATGGTTGCTTTTAGCATTAAATGAAATACAGATATAATTAAAAAGCCACATAACCATAAAACATAACATTTAGGCCTACTTGTCACGTATTATCGTCACGTAGTAGACCGTTATAGCAGCAGAACGTCAAAGTTGCAGTTAAATTTGCGCATGCGCTACAGAACGAATGAAGAGGGGTCATTCAGAAGAATGTCAAAAAGACCAAAAAAAATACACAACATATGTGTAAAAAGACAAAACAAAAAGGAAACATTTTTACTTCATTCATTGTTTTAATAGTACAGAAAATGGCACTCTCTCACAGAATGAGAAATTGAAATAACATTTCATGAAGAGTGCTGAGCATGCATTAACACAGTTGCTGAATACAGGATTGTGTATCTAAAACACGTCAAGAAGCAGGTGTGATTTCACCAGGACGGGGATATGACTACAAATGAAGCTTATGAGGTATGAATGAAAAACATCAACATGGTAGATGTCAGTTCTAGATTATAACTGGAAATGTGCAAATGATCTACTGAGGTTGTCTAAATACTTCCATCTCTATGTATGAGGCTAACACATGACAGCAAACTGCTAGCAGCTAAAACCCACCCAGAGTTTGATGAGTGTCACTTGACAGAGAGCAGCTGCTCACTCTTGAGTGCCCTTAAAATTCATACAGGTCCTTCGTATTGCTTTCAAAAAGCCAACTTTACAAATATTACAGTGAAATTAAAACAAAACAACAATATGAAATGATAAAAAAAAAAAAAACTAGAAAGGCAAATCTGCACAATCCTGAGATAATATATTTAAAAAAGAAATTAAATTTATCTTTCATTATGCAAATGAACATAACAAAAATATTACCTCTTCAGTGTTTTTATGCTACAAAACTAATCCCAAACAAAACTACTAGAGTGCTACAATGTCATATTTGTTCATACAGAATACCTGAAATGTTCAGCCAGAAGCTGTTGTCACAAAGATCATAACTTCTTGTGGTCATAAAAAGCTTCACACATAACAAAGATCAACACTGTCTAATCCATCTAGCCAGTTTTAAATAAATCAATACCATAGTTGCTAACCTGGGCTTTGTCGATTCCTTATGACAAATAATTTTATTTAGTGGAGTAACTCGTGTTGTTCTTACATTGAAATTTTTAAAGATATGTTTATGAAATGATCTGGGATCAATGGTAGCATCATATTTTTACATTTAAAACTAAATGGAGTGTTAGACAGTAGGTCCAACTGTTACAGGAACATTTCAAGCTCACAATCAAGCAACACACAACTATGCTCATTCTAATGTTTGCATTGCGAATGCATTTTCATCCAAGGAAATAAATAAAGCCTTGGCTACTTTCATTTGCTTTTGTGTTCTTGCTAGAGATACATGCTATAAAACTCACACAAAGCTGGTAACTTGGCCCCAATGACTAAAACACAAGTTCACATCCTCTAAAACACACTTACAGAATCAGTCGAAATCCGCGGTAATGTGTAAGATTCAACCAGTCCGCTTCAGTACGCTCAACTGAAGTCTCTGACATGTTTGTCCGTGTCCTGTGAAACTCTGAATGAAGAAGTTAGCACCGCAAATGAAGTGTGTGGTGTATTATAAGCAATGTGAGATGTGGAAGACAAAATGCCCTTGTTATTCAGACAGTAACATTCATGAAGACAGTTATCAACCCTTTGATAATACCATGTTTTTGAAACCCCTGAAGAGTCACATACATAGTTCCACTAATCAGTCCTTATGTTCATGTCGTATGAGCTTCTTCTCCCTCTCAAACACTGTACTCGTACTTTCCCAGTTTCTTGGGTTCACTGCTCGGGATGCACCAGTCATCCGCTTCCATAGTTGTTTGATAATGCCTTAAGGCTGACTTGTTGAACACAGGAAGCCTCTCTATTGATTCAGTGGATAAGGCCTGTTTAAACAGAAAGAAAGAGTGAACATATTAATGAACTTCAGCCAAATTCTAAATTGCGGTCACATTTACTGTTGTTCTGCAGATTTTTGTGTGCGAAATCCAGTCAATAACGTGTTTGGGAATTTCGTGAAAGATTTCCTGTGGCAAAATTTGTAACTGGTTCTAGTTGGTCGCACTGATTTGCCAACGGACCTTGTGAAATTTGTGACCGCACCTTAAAGAGGACCTATTATGCACTTTTACAAAGTCTTGATTTTGTTCTTGGGCTCTACTAGAATAGGTTTTCATGCTTGAATGTTCAAAAAGCACCTTATTTTCCACATATTTTTCATTGTTGCAGCACCTCTCTTCCCAGTCTGTCGGTAACACTCTGGGGTGCGTTTCTTAAAGTGAACTATGGTCTGTCGTTACCAATAGAGTTCAATGGCTAGAGTGTACCTTTAGGTATACGACTGCCGATGTGCCGTATCCCTCCATAGAGTAGAGCTGCAGATCTCCCTGGAAGTACTTGGCATAAAGGCGGGAAATAGGAAGACCGTAGCCAAAACCAGCCTGCAAAGAACACGAGCCATAGTGAGTGTGTGAGAGAAAGAGAAAACATTACACCTGCATTACAATACTAATCTGGTGTAAACAACAGACTGAACTGTTAGTTATAAATTAGCAGAATTACTCTGTAAGCTTACAGAAAACATGACTGTGGATCAAAATTTTACCATTATACAACAAAGACTGTCTGCATACAGTATGTTGAAATAGACCAGCGCGGCTCTTACCAGGGGAGCATTACGAGTGTCTTCAGTCACAGGACTCGGTGCAGTTGAATACATGTAGCTAAAAAGCCTTTCGATTTTCCTCAAAGGAACCCCACCTCCTCTGTCAGACATCTAATATAACACAAGAGAGGCATTACAAAACATGTTTTGACCCTCACTGCTCTTGCCAGCATGTTGTGAGTTAAAACAGAGATAAAATATTCAACTTTTGATGAACCGTTACTTCTGAGAGTCTAAAGCCCCGTTCACTTTGTCGCTGGATGTCGCTAGTCTCTGTACTGTGAAGACGCTTAATGGCGCTCTAAGTGCTGTCGCTCTAATGTTATTGGTTGACTATCCGTCATGGCCATATCTTAAGAAAATGCAATCACAAATGATATATATTGCCGGTAAAACTGACACAACTTGACACACCTACATTCTGTCACCAATGGTCACTGTCGCTCGTGTCACTCATGGTGTGAACGGGGCATGAGTGTTTTTCAAAGAAAGCTCACCTTTATGGTCAGATCTTCTCTTCCTAGAGAAACTCTCACTTTGATTGGTGGGAGATGTAGGCTGGTCTCATGGGTTTCCACAGTTGCTCTCATTGCATTCTGTTATGGAGAAACAACTTCATTATCTTCAAATGCATGATGGCCATGTCATTCCAAATCCGTTGGACTTTCTTTCTTCCATGGAGCACAAAAATAGATGTTTAGCTAAATGTTCATGCTGCTCTTTTCCATATAGTGACGTTCGGTGTTGCGAACTAGTCCTAGGTTTTTGGCCTGATCGGAACCAAACCGGTGCAGCAAGATTTACTGGAGTCTAATTGTCAATAATTATCAAAAAAAGTTGGATTTTCGATTCACAGTCATTAAGGGCCGCCAAAATGTTTGCTAAATGTTTACTAAAATGGCTATAACTCATGAACAGAATGAGATATTTTCACCAAACTCAGCACACTTATGCAAGAGCTCATTCTGTGGTCGCGTGAAAAAGGAAGCGGCAACTGGCTACTTGGTGGTGCTATAACAGGGAAAAAAACATGAAAATGGCTATAACTATTTCACCGTGAGAACTGGCATGCAGTGTCTTTGTCCATGGTGCCATGATTGTCTATGAGGACATTGACATATCTCAAAAAACATGTCCACCATCGGCCAATGAATTTTGAGCAGCTATCAGACAAAGTTAACAGAGGCAGATCAGAACGAAACTGTTTGACTCACGCCCCTAGAGGCCTGTGAGAAATTCAAAAGAAATCGGCCCTGGGGGGGATCATGTATTGCACGATTTTTCGCACACGCCAACGACATTTGTACCACATGGTGGAACTCCTCATTCTGAGCAACTTTGCCTCTAGGACCGCCGCTGTCCATCGAATCGTTCGTTAAATATTGGAGATTATTTCAAAAACCAACTTTGGCTAGTCATAGGTTTTTGGCTTGACCTCGATAACTGTTGAAAAGCTTAAAAACCATATATTTCATGAGGTAAATTGCCTGTATTGGCTGTAAATGGTCTTTTCCATAAATGATCGAGATGGTTACAGGCTTGCTAAATAAAACATAATGGCCCGGTTTCATAGACGAGGCTTAGATTAAGCCAGTCTTAGGCCTTAGTTCAATTAGGACATTTAAGTAGCTTTTATAAACATGCCTTACAAATAATGCAATACTTTTTAGAGAGAGTAATTAGTACAGTAATCTAATTACGCCATTGAAGATGTAATTAGTAGCTAGTAATTAACTAATTTTTTAGAGTAACTTGCCCAACACTGGTGATGTTATATAGGTATCATGTTCAGTCAAGCCCAAAAAAGCAACATAAAAATGGTCCATACAACTTGTGTGCCATATTCCAAGTCTTCTGAACCCATACAATAGATTTGGATGGGTAACAGATCAAAATTGAAGTCAATATTTACTCAAATAAAAGTAAATAAAATAAATCTTAAATCTCATTTGCACTTGTACATATTCTTGTTTTGTAACTCACTGCAATGCACCAACATTTATAGTGTTCTGCAGAAGAAAGAAAGTCATACAGGTTTGGAATAACATGAGGGTGAGTAAATGATGACAGAATGATACATTTTCTACTCTTGTGTTTATATAAGACAATCATTGTGTATGGGCTATAGCTACTACAAAGTGATTCAAGTACCTTGAAGAGCTCAAAGAGCATGTGGTACAGATGAGAAGGCACATAAACTATATGTAAAGGGTCATTGGGTCCTTTAACTGCAATAACAACAGATAAATTGATTCAGTAACAGTTGTGTAAACCAGACAGCAAGGCCATAACATGCTATCCCACACATGAACTTATTAAAAATGCATTGAAGAAGTCAACACTGGCATGCTGCCCAAAATAGTCATCTATGAAGCACATGATAGAGGTTATGCTGGCTAATTTGTTACTATGTGTTGGTAAAACAGGTGACCAGCTGCAACGGTGGTCACTCAACCTTGTAGGTTCTCTTTTCTTGACACAATAATACACTGCTGTTTACATGACTTAAAGATAAACTGTGAGATCATGCCAACATTATGTCAATGTGTAACTAAGTATACAGCGCTGCTCCTATCATCCAATATATTTCTCCATAGACACACAGTGATAAGATTATAAACCACTATTTCTGTCTACACGGATGGGTGATTGAAGAACTTACACAATGTGTTTGCATTACAGCTTAGTTTCAACTATATTTGATATTTATAAAATGGTTAGTTCCTGTCCTTGATTCTGATTGGTCAATAGCTGTGTTTATTCATGATAAAACACGGCTATGACTGCTTTACCCAACGGTTCTGTGTTTCACTACACAACACCCTTAGCAACCATTCTTAGCAAGGTAAACTGTTTGTTCTCAATTGATATTGTTCATTGAAGCTTAAAGTATTATATAGAAGAGTATTGTGAGAAAGAGATTGATTGAACAAGTTTATTACCTGCATTCAGATTTAGCATTTTCCTTCAGGTCAGTCCTATGTTCATAATAAAAAATCTGTTTAAATGTCCAATGTATTATCTTGTCCTTTTAACAGTTAAGGGGTTTTCCCGTGACTGACAGCGCNTTGGTGGTGGTGTTCAGGCCGGCAAACAGAAAGTTGCAAAGGCTGCTGTCCGGGAAATGTTTCGATGTAGCTAGGAACAGGAAGTCATTCAAATGTTCCTCGAGGGAGCGGTCCTTCTGCTCAAGGCAGATTAACAGAAATGCGGGTGTGTACATAGTGANGTCCTTTTAACAGTTAAGGGGTTTTCCCGTGACTGACAGCGCTAGTCAAAGCATTTGTCAGTTGCGTCTTGTTCCGTGTTCACAACAATTCAGTCTTCTCAATGTAAAAGTATTTGCTACTGACTGACACACTCATAAAGACAGTCTTTGCCACCATCTAATGGCGTAATAATGTAACTTCTGTTGCTGTTCATGGTCAGGGACTATTTTTTCCGGTGGAAGGAAGGCTTTTAGTGAAAGTTTACTTCATGCAAGTTGCATTGATACATATTTTTGGCTTTAATATTTGTATTGTGTAGTAACCGTTTTATAAAAACAATAAGGTACTCAAGGCTAGTGAAAGCCTCTCGTACCTTATTGCTTACATACACTATATTGAATTCTTAAGCAAATTCACTATTATTTATTACTCTCAATCCACATAATGAATCTTACTGTACATTACAGTTCCATTACTGTTCAAAATGTTGGGGTCGGTAAGATTTTTTGCTTATCTTATTCTCATCAAGGCTGCATTTATTTGATCAAAAATGCAGTAAAAACAGTAATAATACGATTTTAAATAACTGTTGTCTATTTTATTATATTTTAAAATGTAATTTATTCCTGTTATGGTAAAGCTGAATTTTTTCAGCATCATTACTCCAGTCTTCAGTGTCACATGATCCTTCAGAAATCATTCTAATATGCCGATTTGCTGCTCAAGAAGCTTTTTTTTATTATTTTCAATGTTGAAAACAGTTGTGCTGCTTAATATTTTTGTGGAAACTGTGATAATATGGAGTCTTTGATGAATAGAAAGTTCAAAAGAACAGCATTTATTTGAAATAGAATGAAATAGAAATAGAATGAAATAGAACTTTTAATCAGTAGTGTATTTTTTGGGGCAAAGTTGAATTCAAGGTCATGCTTGATTGATAAGGTATATAAACTAAAAGCATAATTGTACAATGAAGAGTCCAGGCATGTTTTATAGCATGCAGGACAAGAATGTGTCATTTCACATCAATAATCCCCACCCAACACATTTTGTTGGCACCATCCCACAGTCAAACAACTCAAATCTATGTAATGTAAATCACATTGCAGAGTAGGACTCATCACACACAGGGCACACAAAGATGGAAAGTTTGAGACGAAAAGTTCTCGCTCACAGTTCACTTGTTTGATTTCCACTTCAGGAGAAGTCAAGTAGTACTGATCACACAGCATCTTGGCACTTTCATAGGCATCTAGGGAGAGAAAGAGTGAGACACAGCTTGAGTCAGCCAATGTAGGACCTACAATGTCAATTTCACTTGCAGTTTATTATATATATAAAAAAAAGTTATCTAGGCAAGAAACATGGTTAATTACCTTTTACAACCTCCACAACATCACAATTTGGGTCGATACTGCCAATGTGTTTGGGGTGGGCTGGATTGGTGCTGCCATCAAAGATTAATGCTAAAATGAACACATTTTAAGTACATTTTATTTGTATGAATGCATGATATATAGGTACTACATTGGCTATTTTCTAATATCAATGATTCGTAACTAACTGTATCGTTTAATGTTGGATTTACACTAAGTTTGGTTCAGTAAGATTTTTTAAAGAAATTAATAATTGTTTATTTCAGCTTTGCATCACAGGAATAAATTACATTTTAAATATATTGAAATAGACAACAGTTACTTTGAATTGTAATAATATTTCATAATATTACTGTTTTTACTGTATCAGTATTTGAGCAAATAAATGCATGGTGAGCATAACAGACTTGAAAAACATGAAAAAAATCTTACTGACCCCAAACTTTTGAATAGTACATCTGTCAATATTATATTTAACTGTTTATGCTTATTCCCCCCATTTAGTTTGCCATCATATAAAAAATGTAACCAATAAAAACACTAATAATTTAATAACATTGTTAAATGAATCTTTAGCAAATCTCAAAATGAATCTAAATTTTTCATACTGGACATTATAATGTTGCAATGCCTAAATTCACTTGAAGCATTTAAAAGGATTCTAGTGTTTCAATTTTAACGTATTTAGACCAAATAGTACACAATTTGTCAATTTATCAGTTATGCAGCCATTACACAATCAGCAGATTGCTTGTCTATTGTTTCAGCTAAGACAGAAATATCCATCGTACTGGCCAGGGCTTTAGGAAATGTCCTGAACACTTACTGTGCTGATTCATCAGCATGCGTGTGGAGATTCGGCTCATGTAGAAGCGGTCCAAGAAATACTGGACGTTCTGATTGGTCACGGGATCCACGCCAAAGGCCTCCTTGTACTCTAGCACTCCCTGTGCCATGGTGGGCACCACATTGTTATGCCTGTTCCTGACATTGATCAGTGTTTCTGTGAATCTAAGACACATGCCATCCAGTTAAACACACTATTAGAGGTCACTTAAAGCAGGTTGCAGCCAAGTTAAACATGAGATATATGTGTGTAAGATTCATGAAGGGCCTATTATGCCCTTTTACAAAAAATTTAGTTTTCTACTAATGTCTGCTGTTTTGATGTCTACTAAAGTAGGTTTTCATGCTTGAATGTTCAAAAAACACCTTATTTTTCACATATTTTGCAGCTCCTCTCTTCCCAGTCTGTCAGTAACGCACTGTTTAGTTTAATTTCTACAAAGCCCCTCCCTCTGAAAAGAGCAATGTGCTCTGATTGGTCGGCCGGACCTGTGTGTTGTGATTGGTCAACAACTTTGAGCATGTTTGGGAATTGTCACGCCCTTTACCATAACCGCAACACACTATTAACGCAACTCTACCAGGCCCCTCCCCTTTTATTTTGCATATGCCTTAGGCGGGAATTATTTAAATGAAGAAAATTGTGACATGTTCTTTCCCAGAAGAAAACTCACAACTACAATGGAGGCGTTTCAGGGAGTTCAGAAACAGTGTGCACTGATATAGAGAATAACTCCCGCTGGAGTGACTTTGTAACTTTGCAGAACATTTTCATGCTCAAACAGCAACATTACACACTAAAGAGAGTTAAAAATGTAAAAACTCATAATAGGTCCTCTGTAATATTGGACTTACTTAGTCAGGATTTTTTTATCCTCAGGGTCTTTCTCCAAAAAGTCAACAAGCTCCATCAGACTCTGCGCATACCTGTTTTTGAGAGTAAACAAACAGTCAGGGTTTATTTTTAGACTGGCCTATATGAGCACAATTCACTGGGTTATAATGAGAGGCATAAAGTAGAAACTATAATACAATTTTTCCAAATAAATTGACATCAAATCAAATCAAATTGAGATCAGAATCAATCATTCATTCAGCCCTATTTGGAAAAGTCACAATGCACTGCACACATTACATAATTCTATGTATTCTTTCCTTTGAACAACAAAGCCAATGGCTGAAGGAAGATGCATTGCACTGATGGGTATTTACTCTTACCACTGATCCGATTCTTATTGCTGCTTTTCCAAAGCTGAATGGTGAATAAATAGTTTTGTGTGGATAATTTAATGGTTCGAGTAAATCAAGTCCACCCATGTGACTGGTGGTATAAGGGAGACATGCTGCACTGGGAACAACTGTCATGTGACACAATGGACATGCTGTACTAACTACAATCCACCTGAATGACAGTGTTCTGAGTCAGACTGTGCCGCTCTGTCAAAGAGGACTTGTTTACATTTGAGACCTCTAGGAAGGTTGCAGCGCAACACTTGTTTGTGTACAGTGTCTCATGATATTTGACACTGCATAACATTTCGATGAACACATTTTAAAGTTACATTTAGCTCAGGTTTTGATCTCAGCATGAGTCACAGATTCTACTGTCTTGAGGACAAGGAAGGACTCTGAAACAGACTAGCACATAAGACTTTAAAACTTAAGTTATAGGGAAGACCAGGGGCATTGTCCTTCATAGCTCAAAGACAATTACAAATCAACCTGGCATTTTTTAGAATAAGAAACATATACGTGGCAACAGTAAAAGTGCCATTAAAATATTGACACAAAGAAAGACTTGATCATAATTTTGAATTTAATACAAAACAATTAATATAATATAATAATTTGTATGAAAATGTATATGTACTAAAATAAAACAAAAACTAAAATAATTTATTTTTCAGGTAGAAAGAAATCTCAACTACTAATGCAAAGTAAATGTCAATTTTTGCATGCATGCGATTCGCCTGTCCCCAGTGTCACTTCAAAAAATTTTTTAGACTGGTCTATATGACTATAATTCATTGGGTTAAAATAAAAGGCATAAATTAAAAAACTTTAAATAAGAGTGAAAATAAATTTAAAAAAATCCTAAAATAAAAAACAAAACAAAAATACATTCAAAAATTGAAAAACAAAATATATATATGAATAAAATAATATATATTTTTGTTGACAATTTTGAGCCATAAGTGTCACAAAATAATTTTTGCTTGTTTGTGATTCGCCTGTTGCTGATGTCATGTAGTTTTTATTATTTTTTTTAAATTTGCCTCTGAAAAAGTCCAGCAAAGTCAGCGGAAAACATCCAGTTTACATAACGCCCACAATTACATAATTTTCAATGACTTATTCCAGTTGACTTGTTGAACACAAAGCCTCTGCCAAACCTTGTAAGACAAAGGTCGAGAACGACAACAGTTCATTTTAAGTTCATAAATCATTCTGTCCTTCAAAATCCTGTCCATTCAGAACACGGTTAAACAAAGTCTATTCATAAACTGAAAAACTTTCCATAAAGAAGAACAAGCTATTTAAATAAAAGTCTTTTTTTTCTGTACTGTCAACAAATGAAATATATCTTTTACCTATGATTTGCTAGTCTATTTTTGTTTTAAAACATGCTATGGCCATTTGCTTTCAATAGAGAACAGATGAGTGACAGGAAAGTGTACGGAAAAGGGATCAGGACATGACAAAGGTCAAGACTCCATGTCCAACCTACATCCTCATGAGAACAACGACTCTTACGTGTCATGAACATGTACTACCTGCTGCAATGCACGTCTATTTTTGTCATCTTAAAAATGACACAAAGCTACAAAAACTTGTTTCTAGTATTCTAATTGATTTATGTAAATTAATCTTAACAAGCTAACTAAGAAAGATTGTTACTAGACTGCCTGTGTCAACTGACTTCTTTATGGTGTAAAAAATATAAAAGACCAGCTGTCTATCCAGCGTCTCTGTTGTCATGATGTAAACAGCACTAATAACTTTGACCTCAGGTTCAGATTTCTGAAGCACACATCATTTGAGTTTAGAGAACACTACCAACTGTTGTACAGGTAGCATTATATATCTGTGTGCATGTTAGATGAACAGAAATATTGTCTGGAAACAAATTACTATTCAACCTGAACTTGCTAGAACTGCAGCTAAATACTCAAAAATGCTGACGAAGGTTGGTGACATCCTGCGTTTTTTAATGCAGATGTATAAACAATGTGCTGAATCGACACTTCATACCGACACAACTACATGTCCAACAGTAATGAACATACCATCACTCCCTAAAGGAGTGCAACAGAGCACGCCCACTTTTTCAGCAGCGCTGGTTCTGGAAGTATTTTTCCCATTCATTTCTTCCATAGGGATTTTTAAAAAGTCTTAAAGCATTAAAAGCCATGAACCAAGCCAACCGGCTACGACGTGAATCATAAGTATTGGAAAATCAGACAAAAAAACAAAAGGTACAAAACTGTGTACTTAACGGCTTTAGTGAGGGGAAAGAACTACAATCCCATGAAGCATTGCAAACTGCATAATCGAAATAGAAACGATGGAGAAACATTAAACTATGCATTTAAATTCATTAAATTCTTTTATTCGCAGTACTTTATGGGAGTGGGTGGAGCTAACAAGATCTTTTGGCATGTTTTGCTTGTTGAGACTCTCTGATTGGTGCAATTTTCTGTACTGCATCATGGGTAATGTAGTTTTCCATGAATTCCGCTGTTAAACATGATTATTTTAAAAATAAATTGAAACATTGTTGGCTGATGGCTTCAACAGAAGCAAATACTATCGATTAACAATCTTGTAGCTCAAAGTAGGGCTGTCTTTAAAGGTTTATAAGTTCATGTTAAAAACAAAAATCCATTTATTCAGTCTGGAACTGACCTATTCTTGATCATCACGAACAATAAACACAAAAAAACAAAGCCTATTGATTTGTATAAGTTAACAAAAGTAACTTTGGTACTTTTCAAACTAAATCTGCTATGATATTCCATATACAAGTCTATATGACCTCATGAAAATTTCATTGAGTTTTAATAAGATGAGAAAACTGTCATAATCATCCCTAAAACTACAATTTAATGTCACTGTCACTTTTCTTTTGAAGTCATGTGCTGTGCATTATAGGTCATATATGTCATATGAGTTGTAAACAGTTAACAGAAAGTCTATAGTAGGCTGGAATTCATCACACTGCTCACATTCGGAGCATATGGCCCTGCATGATATACAGATATGGATCTCACCAGCTTTGAAGCAGCTTCAGTGAAGGAGTGCCGAGCAGTTTGTCCGGGAGGAAGTCTATCTCCTTCATGATGTTGGCTAATCGGACGGGAAGCTCTTGCCTCAAAAACATAAAGGAGGTCTTCTCACAGGCATTGGCAGATCCTGCAAGCAAGACGGGACTCTGTTAGTAAGAATTTCACTCTTGAACGATCATATCTGTATGCACTGTATACCTGATATTCACTATACAGTTAAGACCAATATTTTGGTTTGATGCCAAACTAGACATTAGTTTGAAGCTTGTGTATTAAAATTACTTGGGGAGTATGTGTGTGTGTGTATATATATATATATATAGAGAGAGAGAGCATAAATATAGCATATATATATATTTTTTTTTTTTACATTTACATTTATGCATTTGGCAGACGCTTTTATCCAAAGCGACTTACATTGCATTATACTATACATTTGTATCTGAGTATGTGCAATCCCTGGGATCGAACCCATGACCTTGGCATTGCTAGTGCCATGCTCTAACCACTGAGCTACAGGAAAGCTGTTTATATATATATATACACACACATATAGATACATATATAGCATATATACACTACCGTTCAAAAGTTTGGGGTCAGTAAGATTGGGGTCAGTAAGGTTATAAAAGAAGTATCTTCTGCTCACCAAGGCTGCATTTATTTGATTAAAAATACAAACAAAAACAGTAATATTGTGAAATATTATTCCAATTTAAAACAGCTGTTTTCTATGTCAATATACAGTAAAGTGTAATTTATTCCTGTGATCAAAGCTGAATTTTCAGCATCATTACTCCAGTCTTCAGTGTCACATGATCCTTCAGAAATCAATCTAATATGATGATTTGATGCTCAAGAAACATTCATTATTATTATCAATGTTGAAAACAGTTGTGTACAAATTTTTTTCAAAATTCTTCGATGAATAGAAAGTTCAAAAGAACAGCGTTTATTTAAAATAGAATATTTTCTTACATTATAATTGTCTTTACTGTAACTTTTGATCAGTTTAACTCATCCTTGATGAATAAAAGTATTGATTAATTTTATTTCTATCCCCCAAAAATAAAATTAAAATTCTTTCTGACCCCAAACTATTGAACGGTAGTGTTTAATGTTACAAAAGATTTAGATTTCAGACAAATGCTGTTCTTTTGAACTTTCTATTCATCATAGCATCGTGAAATAAAAATGTAAATAACTGTTTTCAACATTGATAATAATAATGAATGTTTCTTGAGCATCAAATCATCATATTAGATTGATTTCTGAAGGATCATGTGACTCTGAAGACTGGAGTAATGATGCTGAAAATTCAGCTTTGATCGCAGGAATAAATTACACTTTACTGTATATTGACATAGAAAACAGCTGTTTTAAATTGGGATAATATTTCACAATATTACTATTTTTGTTTGTATTTTTAATCAAATAAATGCAGGCTTGGTGAGCAGAAGATACTTCTTTTAAAACATAAAAAAAATCTTACTGACCCCAAACTTTTGAACGGTAGTGTATATATACACATATATAGCATATATATATATATATATATATACAGTATATAGCTATTAAAAACAACATAAATGGTAAAATTATTTGGGAAGAGATATTCTTTGTATATATATATATATATCTCAACAACAAACAAGAATGTTTACATTCTGTCACCTACCAAATAACAATAGAGAAAGATTGCGTCTCAAAACCTAGTGAGCTGCCTATATAGACAGCAGCATGCAGGTGAAGTATGCAGTTATGATGCACAAAATTCTTTATATGCAGGTAGGCTGTTCTTATTAAAAGTATAATATGGTACAACTATGGTAATTTTGATATGTATGTAACACGCAAACCTCCATAGAATTGCCATAATACCATGTTATATTGCATACCATGAACTTTTTTGTTAGTAGCCTATTGTTAAAATGAGGATAACATGAGGCAGTTATATTGTACTTTGATATATAGGGCCATATTAAATGAATTCCATATTTATTTAATGTTATTTACCTTGTAAAGCCGTATGTTACTACAAAAAAATTGTCATTATGCTTTTTAACTAGGTTTTCATACACCAAAACAATGAGTTAGACCCATTTCAAACAGGTAAACAACTTACCAAAGTCAATAAACTGCTTCATTGACAGCGGGGACGGAGAGTACTTTGAAAATCTGTCCACTTGTTTAGGTATGTTCAGCTTTGAGCTGTTCTTCAGCATGATCTGGGCGAACTTCATGTTGATCTTCAAGTGAAATCCACAGATACTGAAATGTTCTCACCGAGTTATTGTTGTCCTGCTCTCATCAGATGCAGCAAAGTTCAAGACATTCTAGCACAGTCTCGTTTCAAATGAAGATGTCCGCAGAAATCCGGTGTGATCGGACTGTCAGATGGAAGAGTCCTCCTAATTCGGTTTAATTTGTCACTGAGTCAAAATAACTAAGGTACAAAACAGGGTACAAACATAACACAGGACAGGGAGGGGAGGGGGAGACTGTTACTCCGCTCTGCATAGATGTAATATACTAGAATTTAACACACACATCAAGCTATTGTTTTCTATTCTTATCGGCAGGTAGAATTTTACCATGGGATTATATAGATCACATAAAGAGACAGACTTTATGATTTTAGCATATGCTATGCATTAGCGCAAGTAACAGAAATGGGCTCCGAAATCTACAAGATGCACATCTATATCGCCCTGCTTGTTGACGCATGCGCACAGCTAATGTAGAGCAAAGGTCTTTGGGAGTGGGTTTGAGGCACTTTTTTTAAGTCATCTTTAGTGCTGTATTGTACAGTGTGTTCCGCATCCTCTAAATGACTGAGGACAAATCACTTACTATAACCATTAATTACACAACTTAATCACTTACTAAAGCGAAAAAAAAACAATATTAAGAAAAAAAAAAACTAAAAAAGGGTATATTTCATGTGTACAGGATTTTAAAGTAGCCTACAAATAATCAAATAATAAAAACTCATACTACTTTTGACCTACTTCTATTTTGAAATGTATGAACCATGACCATTTACATTTTAGGCTCGTTTATGCTTGTCAGACCATCTTGAAGTTCAGCCTAAACCAGCAAAACCATCTTTAGGCTGGTTTAAGATATTTTTAGCAGGGTGCTGAAAGACAAAAATAATAAACTGCCTTGCTTAAATGGCTCCATCTAGTGGTGTATAACGATTGAAACGAACACTGTGTTTTCATGTTCAGATTTCATATGGTTGTAGGATGTGATTTAGCTAAACTGATCTACAGTAAATGTCCAAAAACTCACCTTCGTTAAATAAAGTTACTGCAATGTTTATTTGTTGCTTGCATATGTATTATGTTGTTGTTGTTTTGAATTCCTTTTCTGCTTAAAATACACTCTAAAACTATCCGTGTGTAACCCCTCCTATTTGAACTGCCCGCTCTAAGCTGGACTCGAACCCGGGTCCACCGCATGGGAGGCAGGCACTCTAACAAGGAGGCTAAAAACCAGAGTCTCTAGTCTCTTACACAGCTCTTACTAGCCTACGACTGTTACACATGCTCTCTCATTCTGGGTTTAAAGGTATGGTAGGCAATTTCGGAATGGCTAGCAATAGCAAGTTAGCTTTGAAAGCATGAGATCCTACCCTCCCTTCATAGCCCTCTCCAAAGCCACGCCTTCTACAAAACACATGAACGCACACAGCAGAGTCTGCAAAGCGTCACGAGAGACGGCGTTAAATTACCTCATGTCTCAAAGCACATAACATTACAATAATAATGAACGTAAACAACTTACAGAACTCTTAAGCCCGGAACATACCAAGCCGACGGTCGGCCGTCAGTCAGTTTTTGTTTGTCGGCCGACTAAGTTTTCTCAGAGTGTTCCACACCGTCGGCTGAAGTTGGTCCTCGTCTGCTTTTTTTCAGCTGATTCGACATGTTGAATTGGTGTCGGAGCTCGTTGGGCCATTTGATCATTCTGATTGGCTGTTCAGCTACTGCCACCTGCTGGTACGCAAAGGCATTTCTTCTTACGCAGGCGCAGAACGGGCGTGCTACTTGGCCGTCGGTTGTTGAGCGTCGGTTTGGTTTGTCAGGGCAACTTTGGACCCAGACAATGCCGACGTTAGCCAACCCCGCAATCTGCTTTTGTCGCCACTAGTTCGTCGGTGTCAGCTTGGTGTGTTCTGGGCATAGACTGTAAAAAAAGATGGACGACGCGACGACGCTTCCTTCCATTGTAATGAACTGAAGGTAAAACGTACAATGATGGGCGTTGACATGTTATGCAAAAACGTCAGTTTTGGAGCCTGGGCATGCGCAGAAGGAATCGTCAGTGGAGCCCGGAGGCGGAGTCGCGGTATCAAACTTCCGCCCAAACGTCTGCGTCATCAAGATCAGATCACCTATTTGTTTTATTATCTATTGTTTATTATATTTTTCTCTTTTCCTCCTCCCTTTTTCATTTGGCTTAAACGATGGCTTAATTACATCTGGCAATAAGGAATTTACATTTATTTGAATGTTTATTAATGCACATTGTTCATTTTTAAACTAAATTACTGATAACTAGGTCAAAACAACATATCGTAATTGATGTATTTTAAATATATAAATTATACACAAATTAAAATTCTACTTGTAAAATAATATTCTGTTTCTTTTGCTAGTGCTCTTTAATTAACTAGAGTAGGATTAGTTTTGTTCTGATAATTATTATTGTATACAGATACAAATAATTAGTAACTGTCAGATAACGCTCACCTGCTTTTCCCCGTCATGGCTAACGTTAGGCGTATCTTGGCTAATAACATTTATTAATTAGCTTATAAAGCCCACATTTAACGTTACAGAGAAAAGTTCAGTGATCCGTCAGATCCTGTAGGTCAGTTAGGACATGTTTACTGCTGAACAACTCCTTTTGTCAGTGACAAATAACACAGAAATCGAAAAGTAATAGTTTTTTAATTATCTTTAATCTCCCCTCGAAGCTCCGACAGTCCTCAGAGAAGCTGTCAATCAAATGTAAATCATGACGACACACCCCGTTTCTATAGCATCAAATTTCTAGATAAAATCAAACTGATCACAAAAACGAACTATTGAATATATATCAGCGTGATAACAACTACCTTAAATGACCAAAACCATCTTTCTGAAAATTTTATTGTATGTCTAATTATTTTTTTTTATTTTGACAAGTGCCGTTTGTTTGCATTGAGAGGGTGGGGTTTATAACTTGTACTGCATCCAGCCACCAGGGGGCGGTCAAAGAGCCAGCAGCTTCACTTTTCAGGACGTATGAGGCACACCCGGTTCTGGGCTTTACTTGTACCAGCTGACTGCTGCAGAATCATTTCGGCATTGATACTGTTGACATAGAAACGCATAAATCCGTGTCTGAGGATATGAACAGCTAGAACGTCACGGGTTACCATCTCGTAATTATGGTTATGAAACGGTGTGAACGCAGCACAAGCTCGTTTCTAGTAGCAGGGTGCACGGAGGTATGGAAATACATTTGTTGACAGGCAGGTAGGAAATCACATCATTGTATTGGGACCGAATGCAATGATTGGATGAACATTTTTTGGTCCTGAGACTTCCACATAAGATATGAACATGTTTTAATATTTAGACCACTTCTATTATTGATTGCTATCAGGATGTGAAGAGCGTTTCAACCTGTATAACAAAAAGTGTTTAAAACAAATTGCCTACCCTACCTTTAATGGGGTTTGGGGCACTTTTTAAACTAGCTGAGCGCCATGGTGAGAAACTTAACTAAATCATATGCTACTAACACAAGAAAAGACCAGTAAAGCATATTAGGCTGGTTCAAGCTGGGGATTTATTCTCAGCAAGGTTAGATTGTGCTTATTGGTTCTTGGTTAACGTGGTTCAAGAACCCAATGTTTACATTTGTACGTCGTCAATGCAATACAATATCCGCTGGGTGGCACTGTTGTCGTGTATTAATTTATTTCTCTATTAACAGCGTTTGGAAGGGGAGAGCGAGGTGGGATCTTCTAGTTATCTCGAGGATGCAAGGCGGTGTTTGAGCATCTGCCTCCTGTGAAAAATGTAGGCCATTAGTCTTAAATTTTACCAACAGCTTCGCTGCATTTCTAAATGGTCGCATCGTACAATCTCAGACATGTTTTAAATCAAGGGCCGTATTAAAGCGGGTGGCAGATTGTGTACCTCAGCAGTGATACAGCATATTTACAGTGGACAGCAGCATCCACACTGGGAGCAGGTAGGAAGTGTCACACACACCGGGTGCATGTTTCTCATCCTCACATATCTGTGAGGTTTCATACGTGCATTTTGTTGTAATGGCGCGCGCTGTGTTTCATGCTTTATGCTCGATGACTTCATAATAGCATATGAGTTATGACGTCATTGTGCTTCTCTTGGTACCCACTGTTAGCAATAGCCACGCTGACATCATTTGTATGTCCAAATGTATCATTATATCTGTGAGGTATAACTGGATTTTCAATACATGTTTATTCTGTTAGTCTAAGTAATCTAATATGCTTCTGTCATAACAGCAAAATTAGCATTATGATACATGATATTCAATCTAATGTAGCATTATGTATACCAACCTTATGTATACCACTTTTCCACATCATAAATGTGACGTTTGCATGAAAATTTGCATTAAAAATTTACGTTTTATTTTTAATTTTTAAAAATTATTTTATGTATTTCCCCCTAATGCATTTCTATTTTGTTTTATGCCATTTATGGAGTTTTAATTAAGCTTTAATAATAATAATAATAATAAAAAATCCCCCCACAATTTGATATTGTTTTGTTTTTATTACCACTCCATTTCATCACATTTATGCATTTATCATTAGTTAAGCTTTTAGTTCAAAGGCTTAATTTGTGATTTAATCAAAAATGATATTAAGAAATATTATTCCTAGTATAGATACATCCATCTGCCACACCCTATAAACAATAGTATTTATTTTATTTTTGCTGTATTAGAGGATCAAACTAGGTTTCAAATGCCTCATAAATATTCATAATAAGTTTTTTCATCATGACTTTATTACATTACAAGGATAAAACACAAATGTTCCTAATTGTAACTGTGATTTTCACTGCAGCAGTGAATGTTTAACAATTGCTTTTACTGAACAAAGAGTCTAAAAATAGTTCTACCTACTGTAGTCTCCATACGCCCTGCTTACACCGGGACAGATGTGCAAAACTGTGGGTCTGTGGTGTAATTATTGTGTCGCAGGACAAAATGGCTGATAAGAGTGACCTAAAAGCCGAACTTGAGCGCAAGAAACAGCGCCTTGCACAAATCAGAGAGGAAAAAAAGAGAAAGGAGGAAGAAAAAAAGAAGAAAGAGGTGAGATTACATTTTAATGAGACTCATTCAGACTGTGGTAAGAATATAACATAACATACTGTATGTGTGTATTTGCAAACGTGGACAGTCAGAGACACAACAGAAAGCGGAAGCTGCTCCTGAGGACTCGGATTTGGACCGCAAGCGCAGGGAGACGGAGGCCCTCCTCCAGAGCATTGGAATCTCACCCGAACCTCCATTAGGTACAGTACACAGACCACTGGACCGCACTGAAATATCCATCTGCACCGCAGCCATCTCACTCAACAATGCCTGCCTCCAAAAACACATCAGAAAGTTGCCTTTTTACCTTTGCCAAGATCAGGCTGTGTTGTATTCTGGGTTTCTTTATGGCTTTGAATGGGACTTCATCCAAACCCTTTATTCTGTAGGCTTTTCCCAGTTTTTTTGGCTCTTGGATTTTGCATTTTAGCCCTTTTTACCACACTGTATTACTAAAACTGTCAAAATGGTTTTGTAATGGGTAATGTAATTTCTAAAGCTAGATCTTTTCATCCACTCAGCAAGTCACAAAAATTTCTAGGGCTTTAGCAAAGACACTACCTAATGGAAACATGAGGAAGAAACTAAGAAATTTAACTTGTTATTGGTCTATATGAATTATCTCACCCCTGTGTTTTTGGGTCATTGTAATCCCTTTCTCTGCTACTATCGCCATCTAGTGCAGAGCCTTGTACATTACAAACATGGGCTCCATACTCAAAACATTGCCTTTTTAATGAAATCTAATTGTGTATAGACTTTAGTTCAGTATACATTTTCTAACATTGTTTAAAAAGTAGCTGGTTCATTTTTTAAATGATGATTTAATAATCTTTTTGTCTCTAAATAGTGCCGACACCAATGTCCCCATCAAAGTCTATGAGCACCCCCAGCGAGACGGGCAGCCAGGACTCTGTGGATGGAGCAGCAGCTGGAAGGTATTTAACCAACCTAAATATTAAAACCATTTATCTAGACATAAATCATTTATGTTTTTACAGTATTTTAGAAACAAACACAATTTCTCCTATAATCAATAACAATCCATTGTATCCATCCAAACTTATTTTTAATTAATTATATACACTACTGTTCAAAGGTATTTATTGTTTTTGAAAGAAGTCACCAAGTAACCAAATGCTCACCGAAGCTGCTTTTTATTAAATAAAAAAATAAAAACAGTAATATTATGAAATATTATTACAATTTAATATATTTTCAAATGTAATTGATTCCTGTGATGGCAAATTTTCAGCATCATTATTCCAGTCTTTAGTGTCACATGATCCTTCAGGAATCATCCTGATATGCTGATTTGCTGCTCAAGAAACATTCCTTATTATTATTATTATCAAATTTGCTTAATATTTTTGTGGAAACCTTGATACAATTTTTTTCAGGATCTATGATGGATTTAAAGTTCAAAAGAACAGCTTTTATTAGAAATTGTAAATTTTTGTAACAATATAAAAGTCTTTTTTTTTTTTTTTTT
>RJVU01028973.1:2101175-2112034 GCA_003731715.1 Anabarilius grahami
ATCCAGAAACATTAAATAAAAATTGTAATGCAATTTTAGAAATCAAATGTTCTGTTCTTTATTTTACAAAGACTAGAAGCGTTTTGATGTTTATAGCTTGTGTTTACGCATTTATGTAACACAAGTGTGTCATGTTTCTCTGTCTTTTTATATGGGATCAACAGATATAGGTAAGAATCAATGTCTGTGGTTCCTGTTGTGTGTTTCATTTAGTGCTCATTTCTGATTTTCCACTTCACCTGTCAGTTTGTCTAGGTATAAAACCTAATTCCACCGGTACTGAAATGAAGAGTTTATGAGAGTGCCTGATCAATTTAATGGGCATCTAGAAATTGATCATCAACCAGAGAAGTTCCTGTGAAAGAAATATTTGTAAGATAAGGTGATCGATTTTACCATAAGCACCAAAAATAACAACCAAGAGTGTATCAGTGACGGTAGCAGTGAGGGTTGTTAACAGGCTCATTTTTCTTTCTCTGAAATATAGACAGATAGCTGCAGTCATGTGGAAAGGGGAACTGCTGCTCTGGCCTGTAATTAAGCCTGCGTAATGCAGATGTGCAGCACGTTTGACACATGATGTGTGCGTTCGTCCCTGTCATCGCTCCCTGCAGGGGGCTCGACTCGGCTAACAGTCACTGGACTGAAGTGATATTTCCAAGACTTCATCTTCAGCTATACAGGACCGTTGCCTCATGATAGCATGATAGTCACAGGTTTTTGTGAGTTGTTTTTTGCTCTGAGGTCAGGACTGTGTGTCGTATTGGTGTCCCGCTCTAGGTCCGTTCACACCAAGAACAATAACTATAGAGATAAGTATTAGCGTCCACATCGGCGGACGATATCGTTCTGTTTATTCTAAGCATGCGCTGTTTATTCGTCCGCCGCTTTAAATGCTTGAGCTTTTAAAGCAGAATAGATTGACTGTCTGTCAGTTAGAGCTGCACGATTAATCATTAAAAGACCACGATCTCATTCAAACACGCACCGACCCAATCTTATTCCTAAATGACAGCGATTCGTCTGTCTAGTAATAACCTTTGACATGTACAATCACAGCGAACATTCAAATCTGCGTTGGCGCTGAGCCGGAGAAAGCAGTTGTCATGCAAATGTATGAAACAGCTTTTCAACAACACACTATTATTATCACAGAAGCACTGGGATAAACGTTTATAGTTCAGATATAAACACTGATGTCTACGGTAGCAATCAAAATAGAAAAAAATCACCTTTTGAAAGTAACTTGATGCTTACTTGATAACTTACATCGTTACATCAGTAGGTGGCGACAAGTGACTGTTAAAAAAATGTATAGCCTTTGAATCATTCATTCAAGAGATTCATTCAAAAACATTGAGGGGCAGTTTACACAACACCATTTTCAACTTAAAACAAAACTTTTTATGCGTTTTGGCCGTTCATTTACATGACAACAGCGTTTTGGGGGCCTGAAAATGCAAACTTTTGAAAACGGGTTTTTGAGAATATGATACCGTTATCGTCTCCGTGTAAACTACAAAAACACGAATTTGAGAAAACGTTCTTTACAAAGTGACATCGCCAACTACTGGCCTGGCAGTATAATACAGTGTTTTTAGTCGTTTTCGCAAATCAGTGTGAACAGGATATTTTTGACAATGGTGTCGTCTGTTTACGAAAAACGCAAAGGAAAACTTCTCAATTTTTGGTACATCATTGTCGTGTAAACATACCCTAAGGCTGTGTTCGAAATCGTCCCCTATATCCTCATTCACTCTTCTCTGCATTGGTACACTTGAAGGAGTGAATGTGCCGGAAGGGCTGCCGCTTTTGCATAGTTTGTACTTGCTGTTTAATAATCATTTGAAACTTGCAAAATGGCAGCTCCAGTAGTTAATGAAAAGATTCATCTTGAAGTCTGTCGTGGAAACTATGTATAAACCTTAATTAAACAATTTAATAATCAGTTAAAAAGGAATTGATACCTGTATGATATTATGCTGTACCCACATTGGACCAGCGGTTTGGAAAGTGGATGGATGATTCAGCTGCGGGCGCCATCTTCTGGCGAGACGTGGGAATTCATTCGCCACGACTCTCAGTGCATTAAGGGTATTCTCTAGTCGTTGAGTGTACATCAGTTGTACACTCGTTATTGCGATGCATAATGGGATTGAATGAGTGCACTTGGACACCACTACAAATGGCTTTTCCCTCAATTAGTGCTATTTCAAACAGCCAAATTCATCCAGTAATGAAAGAAGTGAAGTCTTTATGAGTGACTCATTCATTCCAACCGATTTATTCTTTTACATTTAGAATGATTTTTAGAATTATATCTTTATCGTTATCATTATAGTCAACGTCCTTGGTGTGAACGGGCCTGAAGTGTCTTTTCCTCTACCAGGTCAGCGATCAGTGGCATTAGTAAGAACAAAACAGACACACACAATGAAAGGTATGCATCCAAACAAAACCGTAACCCAGAATCTCATGAACCCCTTTGAAGGGGTTGTGTTCGCTCTGCTATTAAAGTCAAGGCACACTGTATTTTATTGGCAGCTGAAAAAAGCAGAGCAGTTTAGATCATTCCCCCCGGTGTGACTGCCTGATGCCTGCTGTTACCTTGAGACTTGACTTCAACAATTCCTCTTGCATGGTTAAATTGGAGCCATTTGCAACGACGTGAATGACAATATAGTTTTTAAATGTCATCACTGGTAAAACAGAGTGTCAGTTTGACACGCTACCTCTCTGACTGTGTAAGTTTAGTGAAAAAAATTAATAGGCATGTTTGTGACTTGTACTGAAGGTTGAAGAAAAAAGTTTACAAGGTCAGCACCCTTTCATTACTTGTTCCCATATATGATGAAATATTCAGGCTTTGCCTACAGGTTTTGTGGGTGCTGCTGACGCCGTAGGTCACGTGATAAATCCAACGTGGTGGATATAGTACATCCGGATTTCATTCATACTTCACACATTCATACTATATAGAACATACTTTCTCAAAATAAGTTCTTAACCAAATGTAGTTCCTGGGCGCTGTACCAAATGGGACTCCCCTAAACACACGCGGCCTTCCTACGAGTCTGCACTTTCGTGACGTAATGCTGCTTTGGCTGATGTGTAGAAGTCTGCTATGGAGCTCAACTTCAGTGCGGGCTCGGGAAAAGTGCGCGAGGGGTGTGTATTGACCGCAAAGAGGTCGCTCGCATTCACTCTTCTGAAATTTTAAATGACAGTTAGGACACCCTACGGTCTCGTGATCTCACGATCACACGCACATCGGCTATTGTACAGTAAGTCCACCACTGTAAGTGCAAATGAAGTGTGCCGTTTAGGACAGAGCCCTACGCAGACATGCGGTTTTTGAATGCAAATGTCAAACAGCGAAGGAAAACATGTTAATTTTTAATTCATTTAGATGAAGAAGAGACTGTTTTATTCTATGGACTGAAAAGTTTATAGAGGACAAAATGATGCACAAGAGTGGGACAAGCCGTTAAACAGGTGGCAAATCAGTGATACTGATATTGCAAATATGCATATGGGAATGTTAACCTGGGGTTTAGAAATGTACAGTACCATGTCCAAAAAAATAATAATCCATGGGACTACTATGGAACTTTTTGTAAGGGTATTTATTTAATATTTTATTGTTTTTTGTTCACTTATGCTGTAAACTAATGGAAGTCTGTTACCACCACTAAATAATAAAAAAATACAATAGGTAATTGCGACTTTTTTATAAGTTTATATCTCGCAGTTCTGACTTTATAACTTGCAATTCTTACTTTATATCACACAACTCTGACTTTATATCACAACTCTGACTTTATAACTTGCAATTATGACTTTATATCACGCAATTATGACTTTATATCGCAATTATGATTTTATAATTTGCAATTCTGACTTTATAACTCGCAATTCTGACTTTATAACTTGCAATTGTGAGATATAAACTCGCAATTGCAATAAAAAAGTCCAAATTGTGAGATAAAAAGTTGCAATTACCTTTTTTTTTTTTTTTTTTTTTTTTTTTTTTNNNTTTTTTTTTTTTTTTTTTTTTTTTTTTTCATGGCGGAAACAAGCTTCCATAGTAAACAGATACCATATGTCCATCCCACCATTTAATATTGTAACCTAAGGAAAACTTGTTGAATGTAATCATATGCCCCATGCTATTTTAACATCATTTTAATATAATACATCTTCTACAGTGTCATACATTCCAGTTCTTCCATCCATTCTTTGGAAAGTGCATAAACATGTGTATCTTACATGTACATGATGCATAAACCCCCTCAGCATTGCTTTGAACTGCATCCCTATGTGTGCTGATTTGATTGGTCCTTTCTCACTGTTCTCCTGGCTTGCATGTGGCGTGTTGTTCGATGGCGTGTGTGCTATGATATTTATGTTTGTGTGTATGATGGTGTTGTTTCTGCTGAGGTTAATCTTGCATGTTTTCTCCCTCCTGTCCCCTGCGTGACACCCCCTGCCGCCCCCTCCAGGACCTTGCAGTGGGACACTGACCCCTCTGTTCTTCAACTGCAGGCTGACTCTGAGCTCGGGTATCTCCTCCTCTCTGTCTCTTTCTTTCTCTTTTTTTTACTCAAATCTGCTGAACTTTTATATGCATACACATACGCATTTACATGTGCATGCACAAACATTTTTCAACACACAGATGTGTACATGCATTTCTTTGGACACCTATTGGCTTTTTGTGCTGGGGTATGTAAATGAATTCTTGAATTTGAATTGAGCAAACAGAATGCAAAATTGCAATTAGAATTTGAAAAAGGAAGTGGAATCAGGGCTGGAAATGTGGGTCCAGGGAGTGAATTTCAAGGGTTTCCAGACTTCCAGTTGAAAAAGTACTGGCTTTCCAACCTTTATCCACGTAATAGCCTCCAAACGCTATGCAAATTTCATAAATAAATTTAGTGGGATTTCCTGCATCTACACTCTAATAAAAAGGCTGGGTTGTTTCAACCCAAATTTGGGTCAAAAATAGACAAACCCAACCACTGGGTTACATTTTTAAATTTAATTTTTAACCCAACAGTTGGGTTTGTCCATATTTGACCCAAATTTGGGTTGAAACAACCCAGAATTTTTTAGAGTGTATGGTTAAAAATTATAAAATATGTCCCGAACTAGGGTCCTCCTGTAAATCTTGGCCATTTCTACCATTATGTGGAATTAAAATGAATTGAAATGCAAAGAAATTAATATTACTACTTTCCACAGCAAAGGTTGTCAAGATAAGGTTGGCTTGACAGTCTTGTTTGATAGATTGACTGCATTTATTTGATCAAAAATAGAGCAAAAATACCAATATTGTGAAATATTATTACAATATTAAATATTATTACAATTTAAAAAGAATAAAAAGTTCAAAAGAACAGCATTTGTTTTGAAATATTAATCTTTTGTAACATTATAAATGTCTTTACTGTCAATTTAATGCATCCTTGCTGAATAAAAGCATTCATTTCTTACAAAAAAAGTTGTATTGACCTCAAACCTTTCAACAGTGGTGTATATATTTCATTATATTCAGTAAATTAAGTTTTGTAAATCATAAGACATTCAGTAAATCAGCTCTATAGAATAGTTGATTCTGATTGGTCAATCAGTGGCACTGAGTATAGGAAAATATTTTTGTCTAATGACTTAAGTCTTTTGCAAATCAATGCATGTTAGAATAGTTTATAGCTACAGACTGAAGTAAAAAAAAAATCATATTGTGTATTGTGAGCATAAAACCTTTGATAAATGGCTAAAGGCTCAGAAAAAACTGGTTAAAAAGCAAGAAAATGGAAAAGATATAAAGAACTGCATGTAGATTAATAATATATGAATTAATATTTGTCTTGTTATTGATTGTGTTCTTAGTAAGTGCCCTTCTAATGTCTAATTTAATGCTTTGTACATTGATAATCTACATTTACACATCTGTGTGTGTGTGTGGTATTTCACTGCTTTTGTACTGTAGTGTACCATTGTGTATGCAACTTTTTCTTTGTTCCTCTTGTTCTCCGTCTTTCTCATCATTGCTCCTTCTGGCTCGCTCCCTCTATCTCATTCCACTTCCCTTTTAAGTTTGTCAGGTTCAAGTGTTTTCAGCTGGTCACTCTCCAGCTGTGTGCCCAGGGCTGTATGTGACAGTGATTGATGCCTCATGCCATGTACTGAGAATGCTTTAAACATTACTTCTAGCAGTCAACCAAGGGTCATCCAAACTTACAATATGTTCATGGACCTGAATAATGAGCCCTACAGCATATTAGTTGTAACAATGGATTTTGTCTTTGTGATGCACTGTATGTATTTTAATGTGCATGCAAGTGTGTGCGCACGTGCGTCAGGTTGCAGGACATTCATAGGCCGATTTCTCTCTCCCCAGACGCCGAATGCACAGATTGGGACCTTCTAAGATAACTCAAGTGGATTTCCTGCCCAGAGAGTTGGTGTCCTACTGTAAAGAGACTCAGACACCGCTAGCAGCTCATCAGTCTGAAGGTAGAGAGTTACAGTAATATTCTAGACGTTCTGCACTCTACAGTGTTGAGGATGATACTTTGAAACTCTACTGTAGTTTGTGAAGCTGCTAATCATAATTTAAAGTGGTTAAACTACATTCAAGTACAGTAGTTGTATACACTGGAAACTACCAACAAAAATCGCTGAAACTATGTCTCATTAAAATATGGATATGAGATAATATAAGATGATAGTTCATTAGTTAAACATTAATTACTGTATTAACTAACATGAACTAACCATGAACAATACATTTGTCACTGTATTTACTAATCTTCGTTAACGTTAGTTATTGAAAATACAGTTCATTGTTTGTTCATGTTAGTTCAAAGTGCATTAACTAATGTTAACAAGATTTTAATAATGTATTAGTAAATGTTGAAACTAACATTAACAAAGATTAATAAATGCTGTATAAGTGCAGTTCATTATTAGTTCATGTTAACTAATAATGAACCTTATTGTAAAGTGTTACCGATGATATAATAAGGATCTCATTTAGAGTGACAGCATTGACAACTTGAACATATACAGTAGTGGCCAAAAGTGATGTCCGGAGAGGATATTTGTTTTTAATGACCCTATAAGTTTGATTAAACCAAAATATGAGGAAAATATTTTATAAATATTTTAAATATGAGGGAAGAACCAAACACTAAACTTGGTTAAGCTATTTATCTGATAAAATTATTTGGCAAAAAAGGTAAACTACAGCTACAGGTTTTATTTTATTAGCAAAAAAAGATGCATAGAAAAACAAAAAGCTCACAGGAAAAAGCATACATTGACTACAACATAAATATTAATATTTCAATGGTTCTCTCTTGTTTTTGCATGTGTTCATAATTTCTTTGTATGACAGCCTGGCCAAAAATGATGTTTCACAATTTGGCATGTTTCATTGCGTTATCACAATTAAAACAATTGACTCCCAGCACAACTACGCAAGCTAAACTTTTAATAATATTTGAATAAAGGGTTAAGATAGCAATTTTCCTAGACCAGACATCACTTTTGCCCACTACTTGTAGTGGAAGTATTGATTAATTCCAGTAACACAAGTCTTTTGATTCCTTCAGCTAAAAACATTCCTTTTTGTTCAATAATTTACAATAATTTAAAAGTGATTTTTTTATAACCATTTAACTGAAGATTTCACTACAAAAAATATGTAACATGCTGTTTTGTGCATCAATTCAAATGAATATGTGAATCATTTTTGAACTTACATGAACATACCGAGGAACTGATTCACTGAAATGAATCTTTTTAGTGCCCATGTGATTCAAGTTCTTTCAGCTATGAAGCTGCGTGTATAATATAATGTGACCTACATTGTCTTAGATTGGTTCAGATCCTACTTAACAACAGGGAATACTATGTTACACTGGGTACCTACACCTCCATGTGTTACGTCATTTGTTGTGGTGTTCCTCAAGGCTCAATTTTGGGTCCTCTGTTATTTAACCTATACATGCTTCCTTAAGCTGGTCTAATTAACCAGTACAATATTTCATTTCATCAGTAGGCAGATGACACGCAACCCTATCTTCCACAATTAAATTTCCACACTACTGAACTGCATAGAGAGCATAAAATTGTGGATGTCCCAGAACTTTCTACAGCTAAACAAAGATAAGACAGAGGTACTTGTAATCGGTAATGACGCGCTGAGAACAACTATTGCTCCACATCTTGACTCTCTATCACTAAAACCAGTAATCAGACCAAGAACAAGGAATCATGTTTTTGACAGTGATCTCCGTTTAAAAAAAAACATGTTAGCATTTTACTAAAACAGCATATTATCACCTCAGAAACATCTCCAAAGTACGTAACATTCTCTACAGGGTTCCTACGCAGTTTGGAAAAGTATGGAAAAAAAAGAAATCAGAGAATGGAAAAATATTTGTGTTTCCAGACTATTGGCTCTATTCAGTTTTCTAATTTGTCATACCTGCAAACTAGTCACTTTTTGGCGAAATTAGCCATTTTGAAGCAAAATACGTCATTTATTTGAATCGTTTAGATCCGAAGAGTTTTTTTTTTTTCGGGGTGAGTGAGTGTGTGTTATAAGATTCTCACAAGAATCGAAAATGGACTACTCTCCCATAGACTGGAGTGAGTCATGATCTTTCTTGGTGCTCACATCGCTGTAGCACTCGTGAACCGACCATCTCTTCCGGTTTACTATTTACAACACAAATAAACATGATTGAACATCCAAAGGCATGTTGAAAGATACAGTACAACTTACCGAAATCTGTATCATGTTACATGCAATCGATCAATCAGTGTTTCAACCACAGAAAGGCGTCAATAAAACAGCTTGGAAAAATGTCACAGAAAAGCCGTTCAGTGTCCAAAAACTCATTATGTAGCTACAAAAATGAACTTCGAGAGGAGCATTTTGCTAAATATATGCACTATAGGCTATTGCATATTCATTGTATTTGTACTTAACATGTGATTCGATATTGGATGTATAAATCTGCATCAAGCCTACATAAAAAAAGAGTAGAAAAATAATTGTCATTAAATTTATTATAACTTTATTATAAAAACTTCCTTATGTGTATTTTAGCCTATATGTATGTAGCTTGCAAATCAATATTAACCTTTAATATTATAAGGATGTACCAGCTGTGGTTCCCTGTACAGTTTACAGCATTAGTTGAGAGAGATTTTTTTATTTGAGGAAATTTGCCATGTACTGCACCTGATAGGCCCCTAATTAATCAATACTGAATCAAAGGTAATCAAATCAAAATCAAATCTCAAGCTTCTGAATCAAAATTGCATTAAATTGTGAAATTTGTCAATGCTCAGCCCTAGTGAAAATTTATTTTTTTTATTTTTTACTTGAAGCAAATCATTTATTTTTCATTTATGTTCCATTTCATTTGAGTAAGGAAAAGTATGGAATTTTGAAATGGAAAATGTGTAGGAACCCTGTCTCTAGCTGATGACCTACGAGCCATCGACTTACTGTGCACTTTTTAAATATCTCAAAACACATTTATTCACTAGGGCGTTTCCTTGATTTATTTTATTGTTGTATTTTATTATCTTTTAATTTATTTATTTTCTTGTATTTTAGGTTTTAAAAGGTGCTATATACTTACTTACTTTATCACACTACACCGCCACTCATTTAAAAGCTACATTTTGAAAAGAGCTGAGCTATTGTCACACTATTGAAAAATGTAGATAGTAATAGCATTGCTTTTAGTTAGGTATTCCCCAACTCTTAGCTCTAACCACATGAACTGTGGGAGAAAAAAATAATGCTATTAATCAATTTAAGTTTTCCGGCCAACTACAGTGTGAGGTCATAACCTATGCTTAATTCAATTAAAAATGAATGTAATTAAAATATTTTTTTCTGTTGTTTCATAAGCACCATTTTAGAGTTAGGACTATAATTGCCTGTTGTGTGAAGTGGTATTTATGTAGCGCAAAATCAGACATTTAATTACAAATGTCCATGTACTCGCCTTGTCAGTCACTGTTAAGATCTACAATAACTTATTTATGTAGGTGTATCTGTATTCAATCAAAATAGGCAATTTGGGATTTCATGGTAAAACAGCTTAGGACAAGCTCAGAAATTGAAACGGGCTGCTCAGTGAAGAGCTTTGATTTTCATCGCTGTCAGGTGGGCTGTCATCCTGACCGTCTGGTTCCGTTGAAGAGCTCCAAACCTGCGCAGATTAAGATTCATTTGACCAGCCACGGCCTCCATTTCCTGAGAGGGGAGCTGGGGGGACGGCTTTTTTTAAAAGAGATGCCTGCCCATCAGTGGCTCTGCTTGAAACGGCAGAACAGTAATGGCATTGAGTCAGGCTTTAAGTGGATGCAGACGGGTAATTCAAGATGGCTTCTATCATCAGAACATCACTTGGAGTTGTGCCTGCATCTCTGCTGAGGGCTACCAGTTTACTTTTTGCTTTCTGTTGAGATTGCTGGGTCCACTATCAGTTCATGTGCATGACATTTCCAAAGATTGGATGTTATATATGAATCCCTTGTAGACTCCATCTACATTTAAATAGTAATATACCTCCTTAAAGGGACAGTACAGCAAAAAATGAAAATTCTATCATTATTCACCCTTGTGTTTGTTATAACATGTATGATTGTCTGTCTTCTTTGCAACATAAATAAGATATTTTGAAGAATGTAGATAACCAAACCGTTTTGGTGACCACTGACTTCCATTGGATGGACAAAACAAAAAGAGAGAGAGGAAACACATTTTCAAATTTCATTTTCGAGTGAACTATTCCTTTAAAGACATGCACGACATCCTCTCACAT
>RJVU01028973.1:2138660-2169912 GCA_003731715.1 Anabarilius grahami
TATATATATATATATATATAGATAGATAGATAGATAGATAGATATTATAGATATAGATATATAAATATTTAAAGCAAGTAAAAACAATATTTCACAATATTACTGTTTTTACTGTATTTTTCTTCCAATAAATGCAGCCTTAGTGGGCATAAGAGACTTCTTTCAAAAACATTAAAGTTCTTACCGACCCAAAACAAACTTTATACTTATATATACATATACACACACACACACACACACACATATATATATATAATGGTTTAATTACTATTAAATATGGTTAAGTGTGTATTAAAACTCGAGAGTTTCTCCCCCTCTCAGAGATCTGCAGGGCGGCTCCAGTCTCTCTCTCAATCGTCTGTTCTATGATGAGCACTGGTCAAAGCATCGGGTCATCACCTGTCTGGACTGGTCCCCTCAGGTAGACTGACCTCCCTCTCTGACCTCTCCTTCTATGTCAACACCTGTTCATTTAAAAGGGAGAATCTTCCCTTGCTTTGTCTCTCAGTCAGCTTTTTCATTCTCATCTCTGTTTTCTCTCTCTCTCTCTCTCTCTCACACACATATCTTTCTCTTGCCCTCGCTATCTTCTCTTCATATTTCCAGTACCCTGAGCTCTTGGTGGCCTCCTACAACAACAATGAAGACGCTCCTCATGAGCCAGATGGTGTGGCTTTGGTGTGGAATATGAAATTCAAGAAGACCACACCAGAGTACATCTACCACTGCCAGGTGAAAACCCTTAACACAGCACGACTTTACACTCGTACTCTTCAAAAATCATGTCACAGAGAATATTAAAGGACTGGAACTTGTGCAGGAAAGTGTTAAAGGGATAGTTCACCCAAAAATGAAAATTCTGTGATCATTTACTCACCATCATGTCGTTTCAAAACAGTATGATTTTCTTTCTTCTGCAGAACTCAGAAGGGTTTTTCTGAAAATCTCAAAAGAAGATATTTGGAAGAATGTTGGTAACCAAACAGTTTTGGTGAACATTGACTTCCATTGTATGAAAAAAAAAAAAAAAAAAAACATTTCTTAAAATATCTTGTTAAACATGAGTGTAAGTAAATGACAGAATTTTCTTTTTTGATTGAACTGTGCCTTAAAGGTCAGTGCAAAATACAAAACAGCATACTATTACCATACCATTTGTACTGTTTTTTAGCATTGCTCAGCACAAAAATTGTTAGATAATTGTCATGCTAGAGTGGTTGTAATGAGCGCACAACATTGGAGAATAAAAAGAAAATCTTTATTTCACAATGTACATAATAAAGAACATGCAGGAGAATCACTGAGAAACACAACCACATCAACATAAATGCAAACGATACCAGACAAAGAACTGAATGAACTGAAGGTTTATATATACACAAGGGAGTAATCAAGGGAAAACAGAACAGGTGTGGTACTAAATTAACAACCATGGAGACTATAACTAGCACAGGGAACGCTGGCAAACCAGAACAGGGAAAACAGAACCAAAACACAATGTTACTAAACAGACTAAAGGCTTGGTTGGTTGGTTGGTCGGTCGGTCAGTCGGTTGAAAGGTTGGTCTGTTGAACGGTTGCTTGGTTGAACGTTTGGTTGAACGGTCGTTTGGTTGGTTGGTTGGATGGTCACTTGGTTGAACGGTTGGTTGGTGGAATGGTTGGTTGGTTGGTTGGTTGAACAGTTGGTTGGTTGGTTGGGTGGTTGGTTGGTTGAACGGTCGGTTGGTTGGTTGAACAGTTGGTTGGTTGGGTGGTTGGTTGGTTGGTCGGTTGGTTGGTTGGTTGGTTGGTTGAACAGTTGGTTGGTTGGTTGGTCGCTTGGTTGAACGGTTGGTTGGTTGAACGTTTGGTTGAACGGTCGGTTGGTTGGTTGGTCGCTTGGTTGAACGGTTGTTTTTTTTGAATGGTTGGTTGGTTGAATATTTGGTTAAACAGTTGGTTGAATGGTTGGTTGGTTGGTTGGTTGAATGGTTGGTTGGGTGGTTGGTTGGTTGGTTGAACGGTTGGTTGAACGTTTGAACGGTTGGTAGGTTGGTCGCTTGGTTGATCGGTTGGTAGGTTGGTCGCTTGGTTGAAAGGTTGGTAGGTTGGTCGCTTGGTTGAACGGTTGGTAGGTTGGTCGCTTGGTTGAACGGTTGGTAGGTTGAACGTTTGGTTGGTTGAACGTTTGGTTGGTTGGTCGCTTGGTTGAACGGTTGTTTTTTTGAACGGTTGGTTGGTTGAATATTTGGTTGAATATTTGGTTAAACAGTTGGTTGAACGGTTGGTTGGTTGGTTTAATGGTTGGTTGGGTGGTTGGTTGGTTGAACGGTTGGTTGAACGTTTGAACGGTTGGTAGGTTGGTCGCTTGGTTGATCGGTTGGTAGGTTGGTCGCTTGGTTGAACGGTTGGTAGGTTGGTCGCTTGGTTGAACGGTTGGTAGGTTGGTCGCTTGGTTGAACGGTTGGTCGGTTGGTTGAACTGTTGGTTGGTTGGTTGAACAGTTGGTTAAACAGTTGGTTGGTTGGTTTGTTGAACGGTTGGGTGGTTGATTGAACGGTTGAGGTATTGATTGAGTGAACGGTTGATTGAACAAACTTTTGAATGACTCAATGGAGAAAGATGCTTTTTGGACCCATAAAAGCATCTACCAGAAGGGGCTAACAGGGCGATGCTAACCAACAAAACTTAGACCCCTTGAAATAACCTTTTTTTTTTAGAATTTTCAGAATGTGCAATATATGCACTTTGACTTGATTCACGTAGTATATCGACTGAACAGAGATATTAACACCTTTTAATCTTTTTTTTTTTTACTTATACTGCACAAAGTTAAGACATTTTACACAAATTTAGATTAAAATGGAAAATTATATTATAGATTTTATTATTCACTGAGTTAAAAATATATTTATTGTTGTGTTTATCCTTGCATACTGCATGCTATATATTGCATACGATTAAAAAAATTGTAGGCAGCATGTAGTGCATACTGTGCATTAAGCAGCTCACTAGAATATACACTTAGTATTCTAAGCACTTCATAATAAATTTATACCAAAATGACCTAATTGGAAAGCCATGATAAAGGAAGTGTTAGCTTCAATAAAAGGGAGGTCTAATGAAGCGTACCACTTCAGATGACGGCATGGATTTAAATGAGTGTAAGGTTATATTTAATTAAAGGTGCATGCTGGCCTTGGAGAACCGCAGCGGAACAGAACACCTTATTACGGTGTGTGTCCGCTTGGGTCAGGCCAAAAAAATCCTGAGGTTTGTGTGTAAAACATATCTGGTGTCGGTTTTGATGCTAATTATAAAAGACTCTGGGTTGAGAGTCTTTTCAGAGAGACGACCAAGTAAGCAAGTCTGGGAGGCGACAGCCTGGTGCGAGGGAGAGATATTAGAGAGACATTTCTGTAATAAAAAGATGTGGCTTACCACTTCCTAATCCTACCAGCCGCATATGTTTGCCCACCCACATGGACTGCTCGTGCATGTGCTGCTTTTCCAATGCCCAGCACCTCTCACATGCACACAGACGGACGGATACACGTATACATGCTCGTTTACACACAGTTACAACCGAAGCATGCCATATTGACACGTTCATAAAGAGCAGACTTTTCATTTTAATATAAAATTTACATTTTCGAAAGGAAAGTTTCTGTCTAATATAACACCCAGGTCTTTAACTGTAGAGGATGGAGTAACAGTACATCCTTCTAAATGTAAATTGTATTCTAAGAGATTCTGTGTACAGTTTTTTGGTCCAATAAGTAATACCTCAGTCTTATCTGAATTTAATAGAAGAAAATGAATGGTCATCCAATATTTTATATCTTTAACACACTCTGCCAGCTTGGATATTTTAGAGATTTCATCTGGTCATGATTGGCATGGTCGGCATAGCAGTGGAAGCTAAGTCCATGTTTTCTTATAATATTACCAAGTGGGTCTTGGGACATGATAAAGACGGGTTAATAATATTGAGAAGATACTCTTCTGCAACAGGTAACAACTCTTTCAGTAGTTTAGTGGGTATTGGATCTAATAAACATGTTGTTGGTTTAGACACAATGAAAAGTTAATTTAGCTCTAGTTGTAAAGCACTGCAACTGTTCTTGAGGGACGATAATTGGTTTGAGTCATAAACGCTGTCAAAGGTTGTACATTTACAATCAATGTTCAATATGAGGATAGACACAAAACTGCACTTTTGATTCTTTCAAATAAACAAAATACAATTGCATAAATTATTCTTGAACTGACCAAAGTGTGGAGAAGGTTACAATAAATCGTTTTAACTTTAAATTTTGATGTTAAATCCACTATTGTTTTATATAGAATTGTTCTATAGTCTATACAGTGTTTAATGCAATTACATCAGAAGTAACTAATTCAATTACAGAAAAATTAAAAGTAATCCCTTACTTTTCAAGGGAAAGGTAATTAAATTACAGTAATTAGATTACTTAGTAATTAATTACACCCAATAATGATAATGCTGAGGGCTTACAGACTGTTTTTTTTTTTTTTTGGCCACTAGTTTAGAAATGCTTTGTAAAAGAGTATGTTGGGGATCATAAGAAAAGTTTTCTAGATATAATTTTTTTTTTAAAACAAAATCACCCCTGAAACTTAAAAAAAAATAGCAAATAGTCAGTAAAAATAAGTAGCCTTCAGGAAATATTATGTGTGTTACCGTAATTGTGAGATTCCAACTTGTGAAAAGCATTCACGTCCTTGTAGAACTCGTAATTACAACTTGTAAATTAGTCATTTACTGAGAGCTACTATTTGTACCACATGACTGATGTACAGATTCATTTTGGAGTTGATAGTGTCGCCATAGAAACACATAATTCCGGGACGAAGGTCATGAGTTGTCAATTCCGGTAATTATGTCATGGCCTGAACACAGCAATGGATTATCAACCTTAGCAGGTCAAAATAAATATTATATTTGTTGTTTATTTTCTATTCATTTTAAATGTTGTTTGCAAGCTGTGGTTTGCAAATGTCTAAAGAGAGTTTCAAATCCTGAATTATGTGATTTTGTCATTTATTTTTTAGAAATAAACATTAAATAAACATCAAAACTAAGTACCCAGAATGGTTAACGGTTGCAAATTGAGCTTAAATGAAGCTGTCACTGAGTAGCGGGATGTTTGAGACCAAATGTTGGTTTGTAGTTATTTCCAATAATTTAAAGAAAAATATTTGATAATTTTTCTTACAGTAAATTTGTGTAACAGTGTTGAATTGTTTCGCTTGACAAATGCATTCAGCATTACAATTTGTGTAAAAATTGAGAAAATGGAATAAGGTTATTTATTTGTTGTATCAGCAGAATGCTGTAGAAAGGCTTCAAATTATGTTTTTTTTTTTTTATGGGTGTCACAATGTTTTGTATAAGGAGGAACGTAACAGGGATGATGGTTACAAACATTTGATGTGTATAACACTATCTGCTTGTCATGCTAGGTCAATTTTATGTAATTTATCTAACATATCTAATAGTTCTCACAACAGAACACATTAGACTTAATGATTTAAAAAAGTATACGGGACACTAAAATGTATGGTATTCGTAGAAAGTGCTTTTGTGTATTTGATTGTGGTGTCACACAAGAACATAAATCAAGACTCACTTTTACCTTCCTCAATCTGTCCTTCTGTTCTCTACGGCTCAGTCGCTAAAGAAAAGATGGGACGTATATATAAAAATACAAAATGAACAACACACAATGGCATTTCACAGCTTTCCTTCAGTGTGGCCTGAGGTTCGAGCATCCCTTTTTCTTCATGAGGAGAGAAATGGAGAGAGAGTAGGAGAGTAGGCTCTCTAAACATTTGGCCGTTGGCTGAGGATGAAAGAGGTTGGGCCAATTTGCAGAGATATTGTTTTTCGCTCTGGGCTCTGTTCTAAACGGCGGTGCTCCCCTCTCACTAGACCAGGAATCTGATGGCTCTTAATGTGCGAGCATGTTCTGCCGCTTAACCTCTCCAAACCACACTGATCTTATTCCCTCTGAGGTACACGCATGCAAGAGCCATATACTCATCCCCCACACGCTCCTCTCCTCTCTTCTTCTCCCCTCCTATTCTCCCTTTGTGGCTTCCCTCACTTTTGGCAGGCCGTACGGCGGAGTTCAGCAGTTTTGCAGTCGTTTTTCCAGATTTACCCACAGCCGCAACTTTCATGTGCTGGATACTTCAGAAACCCCCCCTCCAGCACCGCTGTCTCCCGCTTTTCCCTCAATTTCTCTTTTTGCAGTTCCAACTTTACCTCTTTTTGCCACATCTCTCCCTCCATCCCTCTCTCCTTATACTTCTTCTCACACTCTAGCTCTGTTCAAAAACCTAGTGAGCTACCTTGTTGCCTACTTAGGCAGCATCCTAATTGTAATGGAATCTCATAAGAGAACATACTACATCCTCCACACATCACATACATGATGGGAGGCAATTGATTTCAATGGAGTTTGCCTTTAGCAAACAAACTGATTAGTTAATAAGCATAAATACATAGTACACACAGATATTGTAATCAGCATTTCTCCTGCTTTCTCTGATTTATTTTTTCCACTGCGCTCATCACAGTGCATTAGGATTGCCAGCTCCACAATAGACATACAACGCAGTCTTTGAATATGGATTGAATGGGGTATCTTCTATATGAGTTACATATACACTACCGTTCAAAAGTTTAAAAAGTAAGATTGTTCAATGTTTTTGAAAGAAGTTTCTTATGCTCACCAAAGCTCCCATTTATTTGATTTAAAATACAGTAAAAAATATTATTACAATTTAGTGCCGTAAAACCATTAATTGTGTTTAATCGCATCCAAAATAAAAGTTTGCTTTATGTATATATAAATAAACACAAATACATGTATATATTTAAGCAATATTCACGTTTACATGTTTATCTATAAATGTTTTATATATAAATATATTTTTGTTAAATATATACATGCATGTGTGTGTATTTATATACACATAATACATATACACAGTACACACACATATATTATGTAAACACAAATTTTTATTTTGGATTACAATTTAAAATAACTGTTTTCTTTTACATTTTTTTAAAATTGGATTTTTCCTGTAATTTCAAAGCTGAATTTTCAGCATCATTACTCCAGTCTTCAGTGTCACATGATCCTTCAGAAATCATTCTAATATGATGATTTGCTGCTCAAGAAACATTTCTTATTATAAATGTTGTAAACAGTTGTGCTGCTAATAGTTTTTAGAAACCGTAATACATTTTTTTCAGGATTCTTTGATAAATCGAAAGTTCAAAAGAACAGCATTTATTTCAAATGGAATGTTTTATAATAATTGTAAACATCTTTACTGTCACTTTTGATCAATATAATGCATCCTTGCTGAATAAAAAGTATTAATTTTATTAAAGTATTAAATTTTTTTTTTTTAATTATTATTTTTTGTTTTCATTTTTATAAATCATCCTGACCCCAGACTTTTGAACGGTAGTGTACTTTTTTTACGTCTGGAAAACTTTAAAAATGCAGCTTTAAAACGCTTTAAAATGCAACCTACGAAGACAGCACACTAGCTTTTGAAGCACAGCTTCTGTCTCTCTTATGTTTGTCTTCATCCTCTCCTCCTTCATTTCACAGTTTCTCTGGCTTTGAATGGTTACAGAAGGCCACTCCTGTTCAGACAGTTGTGGAATATTTCTGAGGTGGTTTTGGTTTGTTTTGGGCTCTGTTTGGCGTGATCTTGGCTCCCTGCTCTCTGCTGTTCTTTCGGGCCCATCATCACAGCAGGCCCAGCTCGCCAGTAACATCACATGACCTTCTAAAGTGGGCTGCCTCTCGCCACATCAAGAGCACACCCAAAAAAAACTGCTCACCGATACTGTCAGCCCTCATCTGCATCGCCTGTATTTTATTGATATGATTTATATATTTTACCCAGGATGACTCTGTGTAAACCCCTGCTGGATGCCTGAGGCTCACTGGCACAGAGGAAGATGTGTTCACAGGAGCTTGGAGAGATGCCCGCTCTGCATAATGCTGGTGGATGGAGTTGCATGTGCTCATAAAGCTGAGTGTAGAAAAGCTTCAAAACCACTCACAGCTTTTGAGACAGGAAGAGCAGAGACCTCCAGTCCGTTACGGTTTTACTGCCTACTCTTGTATCCTCATATAAGTATCACTGTAGATAGCGCTGGATCATGATGGTTGACTAGTTTATTTGGAATTTTTTCTTGTTGGCACATTGTGTATGATGGGCATTTTTTTTTTTTTTAGCTTCAGACTATGATTCTGATGTCAGAGGAAATCAAACATGTTTGATATTTTGAGCTGATTTTAGAACACATTGTTTTCATTTGTTATGCATCTCCTAGTAAAGAGGCCCATGTTTCTGCAAGAGTTCGGAACAAAGTCTGGTTGTGTGTGTTACTCAGTCATTTAGAGTATGATGCATATTTTTTTTTCTGCAACCCTTTACAAAGTCAGCAAGTGTATGAAGCCAAGTGTTTTAAAATCTGTTCAGGTTCAAGTCATGTCTGACTGAGGTCTTATTATACTGCAACCAACCAGTCGACTAGTCGTTTAAAGGGGACCTATAATGCCCCTTTTACAAGATATAATATAAGTCTCTGCTGTCCCCAGAATGTGTCTGTGAAGTTTCAGCTCAAAATACCCCACAGATCATTTATTATAGCTTGTCAAATTTGCCTCTTTTTGGGTGTGAGCAAAAACACACCGTTTTGTGTGTGTCCCTTTAAATGCAAATGAGCTGCTGCTCCCGGCCCGCTTTCCAGAAGAGGGCGGAGCTTTAACAGCTTGCGCTTCGGTTGCTCGACAACAACAAAGCTGGAGAATCTCACGCAGCCTAAATGAGGATTGTCAGTAATGGTGTTCAGCCTTACATTGTTCAAACCGGAGTCGACACTGATGGAGAGACTCAGGAAGAAGTTACAACTTTTAGAATGAAACTGGACGTTTCTGAATGGTTAGTGGATAAATGTATGTAGTTGCTGTGGAGTTGATTCAACTCATCGACTAGCATGTGCCGTCATGTTAATCTTTTGTGCAAATCCAGCATTGAATTGACTCTCGTTTGTGAAGCAGTCCGGCGTAAAATGACGGCATGTCAACAACACACTACTACAACAGCTCTTCCTCTTCTCTAAAGCAGCCCAACATGGCCTCGCCCCCTTTGTTGTGTGTTCTTGGGGGCAGGGTTTATGTAAATTTTAGGATTAGTGATGTCACTAACCCAGGAAGAAGCTCGTTGTGGTCCCTACCAGCCGTTTGTTGTAGTCCTTAAATAGAGAATTCTTTAAAAGAAAATATCTCCCTTTGGATTGAACTTTGAGTGTCGTAACTTTGCAGATGTTGTTTATGCTCGAATAGCAACATTACACACTAACTAAAGTTAAAAAAGTGAAATCATAATCAACCACCCTTTTAAGCAATCCACTGACTAGACAGTTTTGAAATGATGTAGTAACAGTAACTGTTGGAAAAAGTGAAGGTGGAATGATGTAAGGTTGTGGAGCAAGCTGAATTTGAGAGAATGTTGACTAAATTGAAAAGTGGATGCTTTAGATAAAAAAAAAAGAAAAAGATCTTTAGTAAACCTTGAATTGGAACACAAACATATGTTTTAGTTGTTGAAATTGAATGGAATAAATCTGATTTATGTATTTTGAGGAGGAACAAATTCACTTTTATAAGCGCACTACTAAATCAAATGAAACTGAAATCCGTTTTTGACCATGCTAAGGATGCTGTTCATTCACATTGACTGGGGCACGGCCGTTCTTTCCTCTTGTCCTAAGGTAAAAGAGAGAGAGATCGAGCTACTCGCTTTCACTGACTTCTCCTCCATTGTTCTCTGAAACGGAGATATGGTATTACAAGGCCTGTGCCAGTAACCGCAGAGTGACAAAATCCGTGGGGTGCCGTTTGGGAAAAAAAGAGGTAGGGAGCGAAGGATGCTGGTGGAAGACAGAGGAGTGCATCTGGAGCTGATAAGCTTTGCTGAGAACCACATGATTGTGGTGCTTCAGGAGGAGGCGGCAGTGAATGTACTGTCTGTTACACAGTCATCTGCTCCCTGACAAATGGCTCCAACTTTTTTTTCCCCTCTTTTCCCTTTCGGCCCGCAAAAAAAGGGGGCAACAAAGGAGGGAGTGTTCCTCATGCCATCTCTCCTCACAGGGTTAGTCCTGTGGATTATCCCATTCTGAACCATTGCCATTGATATTATTATGTCCTAGTGAAACCCATTAAGCTGCAGGAAGGTGTGGGATTGTGTTTTCACTTGCATTTTACTTTTCTATTTGACTTTCATCAGAGCTTCGGGTTGTTAGACGTCAAGCTGAGCTTGTAATGAGAAATATTCTCAATTTAATTAGTCAGTGAAATAACTGCATTGGAGAAATAGCGAAAGGGGACAACAAAATTTCCCAATATTGACCGCACACTCACAAAAATACCTAAAGTAGCATGGTGCTACCATGATTTTATTGGTCATTATGGTACTATTGTATTCTTTATCCTTCAATACGAAGTAAATTGTGGCACATGAAATTATATTCTTCTTTCGCTCAATCATTCTGGCACAATACTTGTTGTTCAGTGTAATATAACCAATATGTATCCCACCTGTATTTTTAAACCACCTACTACAGAACTGAAAACTACTAAAAAGATCACAGCCAACGATTGTATTGGGACAAAGTGAGCTAATTCCAGTAGCAAAAGCTTTCATGTGGAGCACAGTGCTCGAATAGTGGTGTTTATGGGCTTCCAGTAAAACTGAGGAGGTAGTTTCAGGATCCATGCGTTGAAGATTGACAGATCTTAACTTACGCTCTCCATATGGTGTGAATATACAGCCTTTTCATCCATTTTCCTCTCAGCATCTTGCGCCTTTGCCATGTTTAGATTATGACTTTAAAGAGAGTTCAAATACTTGTCATATTTCTCTGCGCTTCGTTATGGAGCAAAAGGTCTCTCTGGATTTATGTGGTTACGGTAATGAGGGAAGTATACATCTGATGTTTTATAAACTGAGATTGCCCTATGACATGTTATTCATCATTACAGGCCCGTTCACATTGTGTCAGCATTGTCCAATGCATTGAACTTTATGGAGTGAGACGACGACTACAGCGGTACCATAGCCAGGCATTGTCATCCAGTTCTCAAATTTCAAACTAATTTGTGTTTGAACCCATTTTGTGGTTTGACCTCTTTGACCTTTTTTGGAAGGTCCAACTTTGGACCTACAGAATTTAAGTTTGTGATTTTTTTTTTTTTTTACACATGAATGAAACTCATACATTATGAATGCCTCCAATTTCCTTTTATATAGTTTATATATACCTTAGTGTTTATATATACAGGTGCTGGTCATATAATTAGAATATCATCAAAAAGTTGATTTATTTCACTAATACCATTCAAAAAGTGAAACTTGTATATTATATTCATTCATTACACACAGACTGATATATTTCAAATGTTTATTTCTTTTAATTTTGATGATTATAACTGACAACTAAGGAAAATCCCAAATTCAGTATCTCAGAAAATTAGAATATTACTTAAGACCAATACAAAGAAAGGATTTTTAGAAATCTTGGCCAACTGAAAAGTATGAACATGAAAAGTATGAGCATGTACAGCACTCAATACTTAGTTGGGGCTCCTTTTGCCTGAATTACTGCAGCAATGCGGCGTGGCATGGAGTCGATCAGTCTGTGGCACTGCTCAGGTGTTATGAGAGCCCAGGTTGCTCTGATAGTGGCCTTCAGCTCTTCTGCATTGTTGGGTCTGGCATATCGCGTCTTCCTCTTCACAATACCCCATAGATTTTCTATGGGGTTAAGGTCAGGTGAGTTTGCTGACCAATTAAGTACAGGGATACCGTGGTCCTTAAACCAGGTACTGGTAGCTTTGGCACTGTGTGTAGGTGCCAAGTCCTGTTGGAAAATGAAATCTGCATCTCCATAAAGTTGGTCAGCAGCAGGAAGCATGAAGTGCTCTAAAACTTCCTGGTATATGGCTGCGTTGACCTTGGAGCTCAGAAAACACAGTGGACCAACACCAGCAGATGACATGGCACCCCAAACCATCACTGACTCTGGAAACTTTACACTGGACCTAAAGCAACGTGGATTGTGTGCCTCTCCTCTCTTCCTCCAGACTCTGGGACCTTGATTTCCAAAGGAAATTCAAAATTTACTTTCATCAGAGAACATAACTTTGGACCACTCAGCAGCAGTCCAGTCCTTTTTGTCTTTAGCCCAGGCGAGACGCTTTTGACGCTGTCTGTTGTTCAAGAGTGGCTTGACACAAGGAATGCTACAGCTGAAACCCATGTCTTGCATACGTCTGTACGTAGTGGTTCTTGAAGCACTGACTCCAGCTGCAGTCCACTCTTTGTGAATCTCCCCCACATTTTTGAATGGGTTTTGTTTCACAATCCTCTCCAGGGTGCGGTTATCCCTATAGCTTGTACACTTTTCGCATCTCTATTAATGTGCTTGGACACAGAGCTCTGTGAACAGCCAGCCTCTTTTGCAATGACCTTTTGTATCTTGCCCTCCTTGTGCAAGGTGTCAATGGTCGTCTTTTGGACAACTGTCAGCAGTCTTCCCCATGATTGTGTAGCCTACAGAACTAGACTGAGAGACCATTTAAAGGCCTTTGCAGGTGTTTTGAGTTAATTAGCTGAATAGAGTGTGGCACCACGTGTCTTCAATATTGAACCTTTTCACAATATTCTAATTTTCTGAGATACTGAATTTGGGGTTTTCCTTCTTGTTGTGTAATCATCAAAATTAAAAGAAATAAACATTTGAAATATATCAGTCTGTGTGTAATGAATGAATATAATATACAAGTTTCACTTTTTGAATGGAATTAGTGAAATAAATCAACTTTTTGATGATATTCTAATTATATGACCAGCACCTGTATATATATATAATTTTTTTCTCATGCTTGGTTTACAAACATCCAATGTTAGTTTGGTATGACTTCAAATGAAACATTAATTACATTTGTTTTAAATTTAACTATTTAAAAAGGTCCAATATTTCCATTATTTTAGTTTTTATTTTAGTTTTATTATAGTTTTATTAATATTTTGCATTTTATTTTTAGATTTTTAGTTATGTTAATTTTAGCTTCATTTTTTGTAATTTTGTTGTGCTTTTATGTGATTTTTTTTTTTTTTATTTATTTTTTTTATGTTTATGTATATTGCTATTTAGGTTACATTTATTTTTATTTCAGTTTTAGTTTAATTCCAGTTAATAATTGTACTGCTTCAACTTTCTTAATTCAGTTTATTGACAGGCAACATTTCTAATTTTCATTTAGTTTAAGTTTTTCAACTTATATTTATTTTTTATTTTATTTCAATTAACAGAAAAAAGTTTAGTTTTAGATAACGATAATAACTCTGCCAGGAGCAGGTCACACTTGGTTGCTGTCCAGACAGTAAAGTTTTGTAAAAATCTAATCAGAGACTAATCAGAAAATTAATCTGTTATGCTGTAGATTTAGCATCTTTAGGAAAAGAAAACGGACAGATAGAGGTTGCTGCAGGACACAGTGATGATACAGACCTGCGGTGTGCAGAGAGGCCATGGAAGGCCGTGATTGGCTGTTGGCTGGACTGCTCTCCTGAGCTGAAGTTTCAGGTTACGATACTTCATTAAGTCTCTGATTAATGGCTTCATAGTGGAGTTATTACCCTCTTGTTGTGGTGACCCCAGCTCATGTTCATTAGCCCAGTAATGAAGCGCTGGTCTGGGGAGCGTGTCCCTGACACATGACTGTAGGAGAGAGAGAGAAAGAGACTTGGTTCAGAGGTCGGCTTGTGGCTCTGATTGAAATAGCCGTGTATTTAAGCAGCAATGTTCCCCTGTCTCTGTGTTAGTATTCAGGACTGACTGATCATTAATCACCCAACAGAGATCCTTTTCCAGCGGTACTGGCAATCAGACTAATCAAGACTTGAGTGAAACTTTTCAACCTCTTAAAAGATACTAATCAATTTATTAACTGAAATGTTGGCTTTTGATGTCCAATGGTTGTATTATTGCAGCCGGTGCAAGTATCTACTTTCTGTTTTATTTTCTACAATAATACTGTAGTTCGGGGTGGGAATCATAATAAATTTGAAGCTAATACATTTAAATCAGTTCTTGCAAAAGGTAATTTTTTTTTAAAGACTATTCATTTGTTCAGTAACTATTAGTCTTTTTAGAGGCAGCATAAATGCAATCCAAATATTGGCTTTAACTGTATTAATTAACAATATTAAGAGTAAGAGCTTCGTTCATCTTCGGAACACAAATTAAGATATTTTTGTTTAAATCCGATGGCTCAGCAAGGCCTGCATAGACAGCAATGGTACTTCCTCTTTCAAGATCCATTGAGGTACTAAAAACATATTTAAATCAGTTCATGTGAGTTCAGTGGTTCTATCTTCATATTAAAAAGCGACGAGAATATTTTTTTTTGCGCCAAATAAACCCAAAAACGATTTTTTAACAATATCTAGTGATGGCCGATTTCAAAACACTGCTTCAGAGCGTTATGAATCTTTTGAGTCGAATCAGTGATTCGGATCGCGTATCAAACCGCCAAACTGCTGAAATCACGTGACTATGGCTCTCCGATCCACTGATTTGATTCGTAAAGCTCCGAAGCTTCAAGAAGCAGTGTTAGGGGAAGTTAACTATATTAAATATGCAATATTCCACAGAAAAATAAGAAATTTGGTTTCATGGTGACTTTAATGGAACATAACGTCATTCCGTATGTAAATGAAGGAAATCGTTTCTGAATAAGAACTGGTTCTCTGTATTTGTGTAGTATTTCTCCATCAGGCCGCAGTCAATCACACAATCAGTCACATGTATTTCAAAATTTTCCAAATAATCTCCAGTCCAACCATCAAACGCTTTTGTCTTAATGCGTTTAAACTTTAAACCAGATTGGCCTGCGTGTCCTGAGTGTAAATAAACTCAACTCGCCTTTATTTTTACCCCTCCAACTTAGTTTATTTTGAGTCCTTTTAAAAAACCACCTCACATGTGAGGCTGCTCCCGAACCCTCTTAGAAGCTGTATTTTTTTTAGAGGGGGGAAAGAATGAAAGAAAAGAGAAGCGTGTTTTCTTTTTCTCTGGTTTGTTTTCCAGTCACTTTAAAATGAACTCTGGGTGCATGACGGGGAGGCCGCAGATGGTGCGGTGTACGAAGGGAGACAGTCATAGTCTTTGCTTTACAGACGACTGGAGAGCGCTGTGAAAACATGCTTTTTACACTTCAGTCTCACTGCTGTCACATCACGACGAAAAGGGCAGTATTGCAAGTAAAACAAAATATCGTTGTCTCCTTGCTGTCAGTAATTGGTCTCCTGAGATAATTGTAAAAGCGCTTATTAAGGGCACTACAGAGAATTTTGTGTGAAAATATGTAAGCGTTAGGGTACGTTTCATGTGACAGGCACTGAAGAGGAACCAAAAACTTAATAAAAGTGAAGATGGAGGGAAAGTTCAAGGCCAAGGCTGTCACAACAAAAGGCAGCGCTTTTCGCTCTATTGCACTCTGTTTATGATGCTGTAATATAAAACTGCTGCTCCCACAATCCTTAGCATAGTTTGGTACTCTGCCCATCCTTCCCCATCTGCCTTTATCATCAGCTTCATCATTCTCTCTTTACTTTGTCTTTTTGTCCTGTTGATTTTGTCTTATCTTCTCTTTTCCAGTCTCCAGTGGTGTCAGTGGGTTTTGCTCGGTTTCATCCTAACCTGTTGGTGGGTGGCACGTACTCGGGTCAGATTGTTCTCTGGGACAACAGAAGTCACCGAAGAACGCCGGTTCAGAGGACGCCCCTGTCCGCTGCAGCGCATACAGTAAGAACACTACAGATACAATCATCCTTCCTAAACTTAAAGCGATAGTTCACCCAAAAATGAAAATTATCCCATAATTTACTCACCCTCAAGCCATCCTAGGTGCGTATGACTTTCTTCTTTCAGTCAAACACAATCGGAGTTATATTAAAAAATATTCTGGCTCTTCCAAGCTTTATAATGGGAGTGAATAGTTATTTTGAAGCCCAAAAAAAGTGCATCCATCCATCCATCCATCATAAAAGTAATCCATACGGCTCCAGGGGGTTAATAAAGGCCTTCTGAAATGAAGCGATGCATTTTTGAAATAAACTAAATCTTATAAACTAGAATCACTGGCTTTACAGTGATTTAAGACCATTTATAGTTTTGAATGATGTATTACTCGTTTCTGTATGACAGAAAATGGAGTATTTTAAGTTCTTTTCGCCATTATCAGGAAAAAATGCAAGTGATCGCATCTCTGCCGACCCCAGAGGGTTAAAGACGTACACTTATTTTGATGTGTTAACTAACATACTAATACACATGTAAAGTACTTGATTATAATTTTTACTTTAGTGTGATGTACGATATTACATTTAAACTTAATATATTTTAAATGTACTAAATTGCAACTTAATCAATACAAAAGTATAATTACAAATATATTTAAATACACGCTGCAATAGAAATTACATTAAAGCACATTTTTTAGTTTACCATAAATGCTTGTAAGTACATTTGGCAGTGCACATTTACCATATTTCAAAGACAATAGTAGTAATTATGAAAGTGCATATAAAGAGGTACTTAAGTCTTACTTGAATAGGTCAAAAAGTTCAACTAATTGCATTTAATATTACTTTAAACTATAAAACATCTTAATTTAATTGCTGTTAACATTACATTCAGTTTCCACTTAAGTATATTCTTTTAAAGTATTTATTTATTTTAAAAGTATTCTTAAGTATACTTCTTTTTCACAAGGGGTGTGTAACTCTTTTTTTTTTTTTGACTCTTTTGATTTCCTATTTTCTTTCATTGTATGGCATGAAAACATCTAAAAAACATCTCCTTTTGAGTTCCATGGGAGAAAGATAAAGTTAACAGCATGAGGGTGAGTAAATGATGACAGAATTATAATTTTGGGTGAACTATCCCTTTAATCGGACATGATGCTGGTAGCAATCGTTCCTCAACGTTTTCCTGACCTCGTCTTCTCTCTGTGCAAAAGGCCGCCCACTGTCTACCCAGGGCTAGACTCTGTCTGTCAGCACAGTCAGGCTCAATGAGCCCCATCTAACTCCTTGTCATGCAATAAAGACAGTACAGCCTAGTAGCAGAGGAAAGGGACGTCCATAGACCCTTATTGTGCTCAGCTGCCACACACACGGCCCCTGAATGCCATACATGCTGAGGGTTTAAACTCCCGTGCCCTCAATAATGAAAGCCAATGTCCCAACTGCCGTCTCACCACTCCACCGGCTCATCTGAAAGAGCCCATTGTTGGTCAAAAAACAAAATCAAATTGACGGCAATAACGACATAATGGATTCACACAATCAACTGTATTTGCAGACGGGCAGATGCCCGAGCCAGGTTAGTTCACAGGCTAGGTATTGTGTCTGTGTACACATTCAGTTCATAGCTGTAATTTTGCAACATGTTTGCTGGCCATACAGTACTGGAAAATTGACATCTTCACTCTTTATTCAAATACTATTTGTTAAAGATTTTGTAAGCATATTGCATAGTTGAGCTTGGAGTCAATTGATTTATTTGTGATAATAGCGTAATGAAACATGCCAAATTGTGCGACATAATTATTGTCCAGGCTGTCATTCAAAGAAATTATGAACACGTGCAAAAACAAGAGAGAACCAAAGAAATATTTAGACCTATTATGTGGTAGTCAATGTATGCTTTTTCCTGTGAGTTTTTTTGTTTTTCTATGTGACGTACTGTATATGTTTTTTCTCCAAGCACCCAGTGTACTGCGTCAATGTGGTCGGCACCCAGAACGCCAACAACCTGATCACTGTGTCCACGGATGGCCGGATGTGTTCCTGGAGCCTGGATATGCTGTCACAGCCTCAGGTCAGTGCTGACATCTGATCAACACCTGACACTCTACCAGCATCCATCACACCTGTATGAAAGTCTGCTTGTGTCTGTTGTAGGAGAGCATGGAGCTTATTTATAACAAGTCTAAACCAGTGGCTGTGACTGGGATGGCCTTTCCCACTGGAGACGTCAATAATTATATAGTTGGCAGTGAGGAGGGGACAGTGTATACAGCGTCCAGACACGGCAGGTGAGTGGCACATACACGCATATATTCACATCAAGAACAATAACTGTAATGATAACTATATTAGTGTCCACACCAACACACTATATCGTTCTGTTTATTCTAAGCGTGCACTGCAGTTTTGGCATCTGTCGCTTTAAATGCTCGAGCTCTTTAAAGAAGGATGGATTCTGATTGGCTGCCAGTGTTTTATCTTTCATCAGCTGGAAAAAAACATTCTGAAAGTGATTCCAACTATATAGTTTCTCTGTGCTGTTATTGTTATAGTTGTGGTAAAAATCGTTTGGAGCGATTTTTAAACTGTATCTTTATTTAATGTTATAGTTATTGTCCTTGGTGTGAACAGGTCTTTAGACCTGCCTCAGGCGATCATGAGTGGTCAGAGATAAATAAAATATAAATGGGGTCCAAAATGTGATGCAATCACCACATTCAGAGGTAGTCAAAAACGCACGTGGCCACATTTTCTGATCGCATTTGTAGTGATGTTCAGCGAACATCACTACAAATGTATCCATTAGGCCACGACTTGGGGCAGTCGTGGCCTAATGGATAGAGAGTCGGACTTGTAACCCAAAGGTCATGGGTTCGAATCTCAGGTCCGGCAGGGATTGTCGGTGAGGGGAGTGAATGTCCAGCACTCTCCCCACCCTCAATACCACGACTGAGGTGAGACCCTTGAGCAAGGCACCGTACCCCCAACTGCTCCCCGGGCGCCGCAGCAATGGCTGCCCACTGCTCCGGGTGTGTGTTCACGGTGTGTGTGTTCACTGCTGTGTGTGTGCACTTGGATGGGTTAAATGCAGAGCACAAATTCCGAGTATGGGTCACCATACTTGGCCACATGTCACTTCACTTTCGAAGGACCGCCTACTCACCTGTCAATCAAAACAAAGGTTTTACACTTTGCTGGTTATGTATGGCTTTCTGATCAAAACATTTGGAAAAGCGTGTACACTACCGTTCAAGAGTTTGGGGTTGGTAGTATTTTTTTTTATGTTTTTTTTTGTGTGTTTTTTTAATGTTTCACCAAGGCAAAGATCAAAAATACAGTAAAAACAGTAATATTGTGGAATGTATTTAAAAAAAATTATTATAACTGATATCTATTTTAATATATTTTTAATATAATTGATGCAAAGCTGAATTTTCAGCATCATTACTCCAGTCTTCAGTGTCACATGATCCTTCAGAAATCATTCTAATATGCTGATTTGCTGCTCAAGAAACATTTCTTATTATAATCAATGTTGAATACAATACAATATTTTTATATAATAAATAATATAAAAAATGTATAATACTTAAAAGTTCAAAATCTTTGATGAACTTCAAAATAACAGCATTTATTTGAGAAATAAATCCTATGTAACATTATAAATGTCTGTACTGTCACTTTTGGTCAGTTTAATCAATGCATCCTTGCTGAATAAAAGTAAAATTTCTTTAAAAAAATCTTACTGACTCCAAACTTTTGAACAGGAAAGTACATATACATGCACAAGACTTACAGCAGGTGTATAGAGGGCCTTCCGTTGACCATCCGTTTGTGTTGTTCCACAGTAAAGCTGGCATCTGTGAGATGTTTGAGGGCCATCAGGGGCCAGTGACGGGCATCAGTTGTCACAGTGCTGTGGGCCCTGTCGATTTCTCCCACCTCTTTATCACCTCTTCTTTCGACTGGACTGTAAAATTGTGGAGCACAAAGGTAAGACGGAGTATCCTCTACACCTTTTGAGCCGCATCAGAGTACCTCGCTCTTCTCTGTTGACACCACACTGCAAGATATTCTAAGCAAATGTATGCATGACTAACCATCACATTCTCGCCTCATGGACTGGAATGAGTCACCATTCAAACATTTACCAGTGCATCATTAATGATTTCATTCAAGAGTCTGAAGTTTTGTAGCACTTCTCTTCATTCAGTGATATTTGAATATTTAATCATGCAAATATTTAAAACCTTGCCATTCTAACAGCAGCAAACTTTTTTGAATGAGGATTTATACACTTAGAAAGTACAAAATTAATAATAGCTTATCAAAAATATGCCTTTAATTCCTGGTTGGATATTGAAAAGTCACTTGTCAGATAGCGAGTTATCATTTTCTTAAAGGATTAGTTCACTTTTAAATACACTTTTCCTGATAAATTTACTCACCCCCATGTCATCCAAGATGTTCATGTCTTTCTTTCGTCAGTCGAAAAGAAATGAAGGTTTTTGAAGAAAACATTCCAGGATTATTCTCCTTATAGTGGATTTCAATGGCTACCAACAGGTTGAAGGTCAAAATTACAGTTTCAGTGCAGCTTCAAGGGCTTTAAACGATACCAGACGAGTAATAAGGGTCTTATCTAGTGAAACGATCGGTCATTTTCGAAAAAAATACAACCGTTTATGCTTTATAAACAAAATATCGCCTTGAACGTACTTTCCGCTTCCGCATTCTTCATAATGCTTACGCTGAATGTTCTACGCCTTCCCTATTCTACTTACGGAACGAACGCGGCGCCAGTTTCGTTTTTTTCCGTAAGTAGAATAGGGAAGGCGTAGGACATTCAGCGTAAGCGTTATGAAGAATGCGGAAGCGGCACTGAAACTGTAATTTTGACCTTCAACCTGTTGGTAGCCATTGAAATCCACTATAAGGAGAATAATCCTGGAATGTTTTCCTCAAAAACCTTCATTTCTTTTCGACTGACGAAAGAAAGACATGAACATCTTGGATGACATGGGGGTGAGTAAATTTATCAGGAAAAGTGTATTTAAAAGTGGACTAATCCTTTAATCCATCTTATCTTGTCTTAACAAATAACAAATATATAAAATCTAAATTTACTTAAAAAAGCAAAATGATGTAAGGTAATAGGATGTTTTTAAGCATACATGTACAGTAGTGGCCAAAAGTGATGTCCTGCCTTGGAAAATTGACATAATATTCAAATATTATTAAAAATGTGTTAAAGATTTTGTAATCGTATTGCATAGTTGAGCTTGGAGTCAATAGTTTTATTTGTGATAACGCTATGAAACATGCCAAATTGTGTGGACATAATTTTTGGCCAGGCTGTCAAACAAAGAAATTATGAACACATGCAAAAACAAGAGAGAACCAATAAAATATTAATAACTGATGTTGTAGTTGTGCAATGTATGCTTTTTTCTGTGAGCTTTGTTTTTCTATGCTTTTTTTTTGCATAGTAAAATAAAACCTGTAGGCCTTGCCAAATATTTTAGTATTTTAGTTCTTCCCTCATATTTAAAATATTTAAAAAAATATATAAAATATGCTCCTCATGTTTTGATGGTTTAATGGAACTTGTAGGGTCATTAAAAACAAATATCCTCTCTGGATATCACTTTTGGCCACTACTGTACAGAAAAAAAAAAAAAATATTTTCTTATTATCTTTGTTTTTGGCTCTCAAACAAATGCATCTTGTTTTAAGGATGTTTTGACTGGAAAGCAGGATAAAATGCAGTTTTTTTTGTGTACGAAACCCTAATATGTAGCGTACAAACCAAGCTAATTCATAATGTACACACAGTTTCCAACATTAATGTAGGCACATTGTTTTTAAAGGGCATTTTAAGCCCTGCTTTGTTAATGAGGACAGTATCTTGGGCACTGTCTTGTACATGCAAGTAAATCCGTTCTGTGTCCAAAGCTTTGAGACCACTGGACAGTGGCTTTTTGCCTTGTAGCTTAATCTGCAAGTTCAGAAAGGAATGATTGAGTCTCTTGATTGGGGTTCAAACCACATGGACCAAAGAGATTGAGCAAGAGCGGGCTAGGGTGGGAGACGTATGGACATGGTTGTGCTCACAGATACTGCAATCTGTGTCTGGAGATACTGGCTCAGATCACATTAACCACAGAGTGAGGGAAGCATGAAGGCCAAGTATGAATAAAAGATGGACGTAGAAGGAATGTTAGGGGAGGAGAGAGGCACAAATAAAAAAAAGCGATGGAAAAGTGGAATAGCTTGACAAAGAGACGTCGATGACACAACCCTGGTGGAAACGGAAAGGATAAGTAGTAGTTAAAGGGATAGTTTGCCCAAAACTGAAAATGCTCATGATCTTCCAAAACTGTATGATAATCATTTCTTTGTGGAAATGAAACTGTTGCTTGACTTTTTCCAATGCGATTACTTTACTTTCGAGAATCAAAAAGAGCTATAAAAGTGGTCTAAATTTTGTTAAATTTAGTGGTCTTGTTTGTTCGTCTTTTGAGATCATAATATAGCTTTGTGTGAGAAACAGACCAAACATGAAGTAATTTACAAGATGATGACTAAATGATGACAGAATTTGCACTACCATTCAAAAGTTTGGGGTCAATAATATATACACACACATATATATATATATATTAAGAAATGATAACATTTTATTTAGAATGGATACATTAAATTGTTCAAAAATTACAGTAAAGACATTTATAATGTTACAAAAGATTGCTGTTGAACTTTGTTCATCAAAGAATCCTGAAAAAAAAAATCTTGGTTTCCACAAAAATATGAAGCAGCACAACTGTTTTCAACATTGATAATAATCAGAAATGTTTCTTGAGCAGCAAATCATATCAGAATGATTTCTGAAGGATCATGTGACACTGAAGACTGGAGTAATGATGCTGAAAATTCAGCTTTGATCACAGGAGTAAATTACATTTTAAAATATATGTTTAAATTGAATGTTTTTAAATTGTAATAATGTTTCACAAAAAAAGTTTTACTGTTTTTGATCAAATAAAAGTAGCCTTAATGAGCATAAGAGATGAAAAACATTAAAAAAAATATTACCGACCACGAACGTGTACATTTTGTGAGAACCGTCCGTTTAAAATAAGTTAACAAGGAGTTAAAAAGCAGAAAAGGCCAAATAAACTGAAGTAGATGAAGGACACGGGTCATTTAACAAGGAACTGGCGCATCTACTGCCTCAGGCCCTGCGATGGTTAATACAGCTGAGCAGCATGAATGAGAGCTACAGTATATGTATCATGTTCTCACACTCATCGCTATATATATGAACAAGCGTACGTAAAGTGCTGAGCTTCCCGAAACCACAACATACCGTCCTGTCACTTTAAGTTGTTTTCCATGCATTTTCTCTACAAATCTTACACTTTGTGCATTCTGACAGATATTAAAACATTCCTGGGATGTTATGGATGTGCATGTGTTATTTTTTGGGGACGGGGGAATTCCTTCCCCTTTGAGGAGAGCCGCAGGAATGCAGTCCTGTCTCTTTCTCCTGTGTGTGGTTGTGGGCACACCTTCACTCGGATCGAAGCACCCTGTGAGCCTCCGTACATTATCAGTCACATGCAATAATGTGAATTTCAAATGACACCTGGCTTACTATTTTTAGACATCGACGAGTTAGTATTTGTCATTTTATGTTATAAAAATTTATTATTTATTAACATTTATTAACTCTTTCCCAACCAGCATTTTTTTTTTTTTTTTTTCATCAGCCCGGTAGCATTTTTGATCATTTTCACAATTTTTATGGCCCCCAAAATATTTTGTTATATTAATATCTGAACATGCAATATATCAAAAGAAAGAACAGAGCCTCTTAAACCAAAAAAAACCCTGCATTCTTTTTTTATCGACACTTGAATGTGGGTTTCATAAAAAAGCAACATGTTGAGCAAAAAGCTGAGAAAATAGTTTTTTTCAAAGACTAAAATGTGCATAAGCAATTAGGGCTGCAAGATTTATCACAATTAAACCGCACGCGATTTGGCAAAGGCTGCGATTATTTAATGCGCAGCTTGTCAGAGCTGTACGGCTCTGTGATCAGTAGTAAATGCTTCTCCATCTGAAAGGCAGAGGGCGCTCTTACGCAGAAACTCTAAATATGCTTTGCCGCAGAAGAAGATAACATGCGTCATATCGCTGTAGCTGAATAAATTGAAGATTGAAACTCTTTGATTGATTAAACATGACTAAAAAACACACAACTGCCTTATTCTGTGTAAGAAGCCTCATCATCTCACAGAAGTCGCTCAACTGTCGTTATGAAGTGAGTTTGGAGTAAAACATGTTATTAAATGTTGTCTTTTGTTGGACAAGAAGTTAATAAATGCTTCTCATGTCTGGAAAGATGTTTGACGTGTGTTGCTTTTTCAAATGTACATTATAAGCGACTCAAACTCGCAGTGCTTTCAGATGGATTCGCATTTGGAGCCATACTTCATTGACAAGCTGCGCATAAAAAAATAATCCCATCTTTTGAGATTTCATAATCGCACTAAGAATCGCGTTTAAGCGAAAAACGCGTTTAAGTTCAATGTTATTTTTCATATCGTGCAATAAATTGTGCAGCCCTATCGGCAATGCTTTTATTGATTGTTTCTACTCCTTTTTTATCTGTGTTTTGATCCAGAGATTCTCTACTCTTTCAGAAGATGCGTAATAGCGCCCCCTACCACTTAACAATGAAAGCCGCTGTCATGAGAAATCGAGTCCCCCCCCCCAGGAATCGGGTCTCCTTTAGGACCCAGGCAGTAATGCCTGATCAAAAGTTATCGCGATGTCTTAACTAATTATAACCCATTTCCCTATTGTATGATGTTTATTACATTAAAGGTACACTCCACTTTTTTTGAAAATAGGCTCATTTTCCAACTCCCCTAGAGTTAAACAGTTGAGTTTTACCGTTTTCGAATCCATTCAGCCGATTTCCGGGTCTGGCGGTACCACTTTTAGCATAGCTTAGCATAGTTTATTGAATCTGATTAGACCGTTAGCATCTCGCTTAAAAATGACCAAATAATATTTATCCTATTTAAAACTTGACTCTTCTGTAGTTAAATCGTGTACTAAGACCGATGGAAAATGAAAAGTTGCGATTTTCTAGGCTGATATGGCTAGGAACTATACTCTCATTCCGGCGTAATAATCAAGGAACTTTGCTGCCGTACCATGGCTGCAGAAGGTGCAATGATATTAACCATGGAGACGTTCGTGAGAGGCGCTGCGTAATATCATTGTGCCTGCTGCAGCCATGGTACGGCAGCAAAGTTCCTTGATTATTACGCCTGAATGAGAGTATAGTTCCTAGCCATATCAGCCTAGAAAATTGCAACTTTTCATTTTCCATCGGTCTTAGTACACGATTTAACTACAGAAGAGTCAAGTTTTAAATAGGAAAAATATTGAAACTCTTTGGTCATTTTTAAGCGAGATGCTAACGGTCTAATCAGATTCAATGAACTATGCTAAGATATGCTAAAAGTGGTACCGCCAGACCCGGAGATCGGCTGAATGGATTCGAAAACGGTAAAACTCAACTGTTTAACTCTAGAGGAGTTGGAAAATGAGCCTATTTTCAAAAAAAGTGGAGTGTTCCTTTAAGTGCACAAACAACATGCTTGAAATATAAAATTAATGCCTAATGTATTGCATAATAAAACAAACTGGAAACACAACCATGCCTAAAATATATTTTTTAATAAGGATATGGATTGTTGCAACATACTATGTTCTGTAATTTAATATTAATTTTACACAATAATAGCAATGTGGTATAGTATTTACTATTATAGATTTTTAATAAATTAATTGTCATGCTAAGTACACACAAACTTCATTTATTTGAAACGTAATTGGGAACTATATTGGAAGCAAAAAACATACCTTATATAATATAGCCTAAGCTAGCAGGATAATCGGGTAGATGTATGCTATTCTAGTACATAAGCTAATTAAAAAACAGTAAGAATGAGAAATGCTTGATTTCACAACCTATAGCTGCAGTTATATACTAGTATATGAACCATGTAATTTAAAAGACATTAATGGTCATTATAACGCATTTTAAACAATATAAATCATAATGTGAAATTATAATCAGGTGCTAAAAATACTACCCATTAAAAGTCCATTGAACTAATGGGATCACTCAGTGTCCTAAAGTAGACCCGATTCCTGGGGGGACTCGATTTCTCACCACAGCGGAAAATTTTGTCAATGGCGGGGAAAGAGTTAAGCACAAAGTTGTCTCCATTTTTGTGGATGTTGTATAACCAAGTTGGTGCTAACAGATCATTTTGTTCCCTTTATCCCTCTGGTGCTCTTCGTTCACTTTTGGCTGAAAAAGTTTAGATTTTTAAATTTTTTTACTTTATCAGAATGGTATGACACTTGGTGACTTTTGTGGCACTTGCTATTTGAACACACACACCAAAAAATAAAAAAATTCAAAAATTGTGGACATGATTCAAAAAGGTTAAATGGTCATAAAAAAGTAGTCACACTTGTACTCCTCGTCATCAAAAATGACTATTATAGAAATGAGACTCTCTCAAAATAATAAATATTCAATTTTAAAAAATTATTGGAAAAAAGCTTTATTTGAGGTGTTCGGCCACTTTTGACCAGGATGAGTATGACTGTGACCCCTAAATGAGGAGCACCAGAGGATTATTGGTGTCCTAAAACCAAACCCTTTAAGGCTCTATATAGAACTTTTTCCTTTAATAGTGTTTAAAACATGGAAAATAAAACCATTGGTATGTTTTCCGTCAAAGACCAGTCGCTGCTCGGAAAACCCTCCTTGTGCCCTAATTTGTGTCCTTAAGTGCCCGTGGCGAGTCCTTGATGACTTTTCGATCTGCATCACGGTCCTCGTCCCGGTCTGTGATGGTGGTGACATGAATAAGCACCATTTACAGTGGGTATTAAACAAGTACAAATACTAAATCCCATCACTAGATCTCTGCGGAGGCATCAGAGAGGTTATCGAATGAATGAGAGGTCTGCTGCTCTGCAATAGAGGGGGAAAAAAATTCCCTGCAAACTGATCTGTAGTTCTCAGGGAGAGCAGAATCAGCACTGGCGCCTTCAGGATTTGGATTTGTGGCCGTGGATCCTGTGGATCAGATCGACTGTTGAGCATAGTTAAAGTTCTAATTGGACCTCTACTGGTTTGATCATAACATGAGTAAATAACAAAATTACCATAGCGGCACATAACAAACTGAAAGTGAAATATAAACCACCATTCATTCATACTGGTGGATTTTTCATGGGTTTTCTCACAGCCTTAGTTTTATTTTCATCAAATGAAATAGTCTCTCTGTGCTGTCTATGTTTGTCGGCATGCGTTGCAAAAGTTTCCTGACTCATGAGCTCTCATGTGCAATGACAGTCTGTTTTGAAGTTGATTTAAATCAGTATTTTCCTGTAACTGTTGAATAAGTGGTCGACTTTTCACACAAACTGTGTTCTGTCAAAATTTTTTATCATCATATATTTTTTGCATCAGAAAAAGAACATCTAAGGGTAATTGTATTGGCTGTTGTACTCTAGGTGTTAATTTACACTAGTAACACTACCGATCAAAAGTTTTGTGAGATTTTTTTTAAATGTCTCTTCTGTTCACCAAGGCTGCATTTATTTGATCAAAAATAAAGTAAAAAGAGTAATATTGTGAAATATTATTACAATTTAAAATAACTGTTTTCTATTTTAATATACTTTAAAATAGAATTTTTTTTCTGTGATGCAAAGCTGAATTTTCAGCATCATTACTCCAGTCTTCAGTGTCACATGATCCTTCAGAAATCATTCTAATGTGCTGATTTGCTGATAATTATTAAGATTGAAAACAAATGGTGTAGCTTGATGAAGCCTTGATTTCACGGAATGGGAGGTTTTGTCTTAACGGTATAGAATCCTATGGGACTTAGGCAGAAATCATATTCATGGATGAGCTAATGTATTAAAGATTTATTAATGTTACTGTAGTATGAAGCATTATGTGGCTGTAAGCCGTTGGAGCGGAACGAGGCCGCTGGAGCGATTGCTAATGAGAGACGAGCGTGACACGTCTCGAGAGCAGTGGAACTTTTATTATGCCACAGACGACCGCCTCCGCTTCTTCCGGTCATGTGTATGTGGGGTAAAGCAGTGCTGTTTTATCATATTAGATACATTTGTGTGCTGAAAGTTGTTATTGTGCTACTCTGTGTTCGCTACTATGAGACACTTGTTGCACACTGCAGTAAACTAGATCAATATTAGGCATGGTAAAACATGGTACTCACTGTAAATCAAGAAAACAAGATTTAAACAATAAGACTTACTGTATTGAGCTATATGACAACGATTAGTTTTCTTTCGATGAATGTAAACAATTGCTCACCTGTCTTATAAACACATATTATATTAAAGGTGCAATATGTAAGAATTTTGCAGTAAAATATCCAAAAACCACTAGGCCAGTGTTATATATTTTGTTCACATGAGTACTTACAATATGTTTCCAACTATTTGTAAATCATGAGAAAATTGCAATTTTTAACCAAGGCTCCGGGACGTGTGAGGAGTCGCCTGTCAATCGCGTCATACCCGCGTTACCCTCGGTTTCCGGTTTTATTTTGTAGAAACCATGGAAACACCAAAGACGCTTTAATATATTACACATTTTAATAGACAAGGGAACAACTGTTTTGATATATTTATAGACAGAAAACAAATTATTGTTATATAGCTCAACACGTTTAGTCTTATAGTTTAAATCAAATTTTCTAGATTTTTTGCGAGTACCATGCTTTACCATGCCTCAGAGAAAAACACTATTTTGTGAAGTAGCTAACATAGCATAATCAGATGCAGCTTTATTTTTAGTAACAGTAATACAGTATTTTCTACATCATACAACGTTTTAAAATGAATTGCATGCCATTTATCAACACAAGCCATCCAGCATTTATTAATATGATATTCTAAAATCGATCTAGCTTACTGCAGTGTGCAACAGTGTCTCACAGCAGCCGCCAAGTGAACGCACAGAGTAACGTTATAACATCATTTTCAACACACTCAAATGTATCTAATATGATAAACAGAGCTGCGTTACCTCATACTCTTGACCGGAAAAGCAGAAGCGGTGCCGGCGACTGTGGGATAATAAAAGTTCCGCTGCTCCTGAAGCGTGTTGCGCAATCGCTCCAGCGGCCTCGTTCAGCTCCCACAACACTCGGTCCTGCTCTGCTTCATACTACAGTAACGTTAATAATCGCATCCATTAACATGATTTCTTCCCGAGTCCTATCCCAATTCTATTCCATCGTCCGTTGAGGTGAAGACCACATGTCCCAAGATTCCGCTCTCAAACTTGGCGTCATCAAGCTACGCCTTTGTTTTGAATAGGCCTCTAGCAGACAGAAATCTTACATACTGCACCTTTAAAGCGTCTTTGGTGTTTCCATGGTTTCTACAAAATAAAACCGCAAATCGAGGGTTACACAGGTATGATGTCATTGATAGGCGACGCACGGACACAGTCCGTGTCCTGGTTAAAATGGCTTATTTCACTGGATTTAAACATTCTTGGAAACATTTGGGATCATGTAAGTACACAAGTCAACAAAATATATAACATTGTTTTAGTGGTTTTTGGTTATTTTAATCCAAAAATCTTACATATTGTGCCTTTTAATTGTCACTTTTGTTCAATTTAATCCATCCTTGATGAATAAAAGTATAACTGAAACATACTGACCCCAAACTTTTGAACGCTAGTGCATATAAAAAAGGTTTGTTTCTTCATCCATTCATATTTAATGTTTTGTGTATGTTTTTCCTTATCATTTTATGATTGGACCATGTCAGATTAAGATTTTAAATAGATTTTCAGATGAAGTATGCACACAGCATGTTGTCTTTTGGTGTGGTGGCGTGGCTCAGTGCACATTCTTCAGTGTGTCTCTCTGTGGTTCATTATCGTGCTGTGGTTTGCATCGCTCCCGCCCAGCTGTCTCCTTCGTACCTGTTCGGAATGCATCCAGCAATCCTCAGTATCTCTACCTCACCCTACCCCTCTCTCTGTCTCTCTCTCTCTCTCTCCCGCTCTCCTTTATTCTCTTTTCTTCTATGCCACAGACAGCTGTTACACTTAGGTTACAGTACACCTTGGAGAGACTTTCATCTAGTGTTTTTTTATGACACTGCTTGAATGTGCAAAGGTTTTAATTAGCCCAATCCCAGACAGGCCCAAGGGCTGCAGCAGCGCCACTCTGTCTACTGCCTATGCCACTCACTCATTCTCTCAGTCTTCACCCGCTCTCTCACCCTCTGCCTGTACTTTTACAACCCCACCATCTTCTTGCTTGTCCTGTTTGCCCTTTCATTCCCCCTTTGTCTTTTATATTTCACCTTCTTTTTCTCATTTTGTGTCCCCCCTCAGCAAAACAAGCCGCTGTACTCGTTTGAGGATAATGCAGACTATGTCTACGATGTGATGTGGTCTCCCGTGCACCCCTCGCTCTTCGCCGCCGTGGACGGCATGGGTCGTCTGGATCTGTGGAACTTGAACAACGACACTGAGGTGAGGTAACGCTCTCGGTCGATCTGGTCCCCCAGATCACGCCAGGCCAAAGATGCATCAAAACAACAACAAGTTCCTTTCTGTGTGGGCGTCTCCCCACAGCCCGCCTTTAAATCAGCTTTCTGACAGCTCCTCTAACAACACTCCAGCGACGTTCCTTCCCACACACACATAGTCTGCAAGCTTAAGGCTAATTACTCCGATGTGTGCGGATTCCTCTCTCTCCACCATTCCAGAGTCATTGAGTTCCCATGGGCTATGGCCCAGCAAAGCGGTTTAACCTGGTCCTCTAGGGCCACCGTCCCTCAAGACCTTCAGTGACTGCGATGTCACAGACAATCACTTTATGTATGGGATTGAGGTACACTGCAAAAAAAAAAAATTTTTTCAATATTTTTATACTTGGGAAGAAAAAACGAGTGCACTCTTAAAAAAGGATTAAATGGGATTCTATATAGAACCCTAGAGTTCAATTTTAAAGAACACTTCATGCCAAAAAGGTTCTTAAATGTCTTAAATGATTGCATAATACTTTCATGCTAATAGGTTGTTTCCATTCTTTGTAGTGATAAAATATGTTTGCAATTTAAAATTTAAAAATAAATTAAAACAGAATTAAAGAATTAAGACTAAATTCATAAAATGATCTGATGATAAGTAACCCTAAAAGTTTCTGTATATGATGTGC
>RJVU01028973.1:2170423-2186532 GCA_003731715.1 Anabarilius grahami
CTTTAATATGCGATTAATTTGATTATATGAAAATAAACTAATAAAATAATGAAATACAAACTATATAAATATATGAAAATAATTTTTTTTAAAGAAAAATATTAAAATAATAAATTATTTAAGATATATTCTCGGAAAACAAAAAAAAATGCCATTGAATTAGGAAAATAAACATTATTTAAAGAATAAATAAAACTTCAAAATATATGAATAATTGTTTAGTACAAAAGATTTAATATAAAACAGAAAATGAGTCTTATTAGCTTTATTTTTCTGAAAACAAGGCAAAAACATGACAAAAACACAGATTGAACTGATTTTTGCAGTGTATTGGCATGCAGACCTTGTGGAATGATGAGGTCATATTAACTGTCATATACTGGATCCAGCAGCGTATATCACTGATAATGGAGTGTCATTGTACATCACATGCTATGATGTTGTTTCATGTGACAGCTGACTTAGTGCTACATGGACCATTCACACAATACGTCAGTCCATAATGGTGGACATGCCGGCCCCTGAGGCCACAGAGCTGTTGGGTGTTACATCTCTCCTGTGTGAAATGAGATCTGCTCTGACTGACACTGCCTGTCCACTGAGGAATACACACCCACTTTAATTACACACTGCTCTGAGATTCTCTCCGCTGTTCTCGACTCACCCTCTCTCTGCATGTGTGTTTGGTGGAAGGTAACCAACAACCAGCTCACTGATTGTAAATCATATATACTAAAGTCAACTTGAAATCAACACACATTTCTGGTCTGACTGAATGACTCTTGGAAAATAATGCTTGTCAATGTAATCTTTTACTTTACAAAATTGCCTTTTCTTATAATCAAGCCCTCTTATTTTTCTAACCAGCTCTCTATAGTGACCACTTTTCATGCTCCGGTCACATCTGATTATATAAAATCAATCCCATCCTATATATTTTTTATTTTTAACATCCTGTTTAACTCAAGTAAACTAGTAAAATACAAATGTATAATCAGTTGCAAACACCATTTCATGTAGATTTAATGACTTTGGTGAATGGGGACACAACGTGAGCTGAATTCAAACCCATATCATAGCCAATATTTGATATTTCCTCTACTTTGCTCTAATGTTAGCTGATATTCGGCATAATAACAAATATACACTGCCCTCCAAAAGTTTGGAAACGCCCTAAAAAGGGGTTTTGGACAATATTGGCATGAATCCTTTTTTAATTTGTGATAATTTTGCACTGATAAGGGACAACACAAACTACGAAAACATATTTTATTTCATAAACAGTTTATACAAAAAAAAAACTTTAGATTCATCAAAATATCCACCATTTGCAGCTATCTGACCTAAACTGGGTTCTAATTGGTTCATTGTATTCTAAACTTAATTGACAATCAATTGTTGAAGCTATTAAGGTGTGCTGACCCAAAAATCCTTTACAAACCTGGGCCAAGTTTAAACCAGTAACCAGGCATCACAGCTGGCAAAGGGGCATGTCTGACTTTGACATGTATATATTGCCATTATTATGTAATCAAAAATTATTATTGCTGGTCTTCAGTGATAATGTCAAGTTACTGTAATGTATTTGCACCAAAATAATGATAAGGATTTATGCCGATATCATCTAAAACCACACTTTGCCAGGGGTGTTTCCAAACTTTTGGAGGGCAGTGTGTATATATATCAGTAACCTTTCGTGTCATATCAGTAACCTTTGACCCTGACCTATGTAACTTGTGCCCCTTCTCTGTCTTTTTGCATATTCCAGTGTCAACAGCTTGTTTGGTCTGTTGAGAAGAGATAATGAAAGAGTGTGTGTTGCCTCAAGAACAATGCATGTTATCCAAAACACCAGGAGCCCCCAGTGCTGACGCACACACCGACACATGCGTAAACAGGCAAAGATCTTGTGCCAGAAAGCAGCCAACAGTTCTCCATTGTCAACTTATAAAGAAATTCACCCATAACACCATTAACAGACTGTGGGCTCGCCTGGTTCCAATTTACACGAAGAGAAGCTTGCAGCCAATTTAACCTTGCAGTTGACTCTTGGAGGAAGCTGCTCGCTAATAGCTCTCAGGCTGTGGTTAGCCTGTTCTGAAGCGAGGAAGCTTTTGTATTAGCCAGCGTACAGCTTCCATCTTTGCTGACAACATATGTCAGGCCAGTCTTAACTGTCATAAGTAATAGGCAGAAATCAACCTCACACACGCGCACAAACAGAGCCTGTGTATCGCTTTAATGTGTGCGCCGCAACTTTTCATGATGATTTATGAAATCATTAAAAGCACTCATTGCTATTTCCTTTAGCTGTGGGTTAATCTCTTCTTCCTATTAGAGCTCAGCTTTGACTAGACATCCTAACAACATCATTTTATATTATTTAATATCCAATCCAACAGTTATAGCACAAACTGAAGGCACATTTTCCAACAAATTTATTATACTCTAATTCCTCTTGTTGTAATTTACTGTATTTATCTATATTCTTCCTTGAATTTGAGAATTTGAGGTTTATACATCAACTTCATCAATGGAAGTCAAATTTTTCTACAAGAATAACAGATATTTTTGGAGTTTTAAAGGCAAGCACATTAGGGCTATACAATAATTTTGTCAACATTTTATGTCATTTGTGTCTGTTTTTATTGCCCCTAAATAATTGCCATTAATATTTTGGAGAAATGTGGAGTTAGGTTTGAATTTTGTAAATTAAATTTTTAGATATGTGATATTTTCAAAAAGATGTTTTGTGACCCATTTCCATTTTTTAATCTTTTTTTCCAGAATTTTTATGCAACAACCTCTAAATATTCACATTATACAATTACAAAATTACAACGTCAAGTTTTCAGAACACCAAATATGATTCCAAATTGATCATTTTGGCAATGAAACACATACCATTCAAACATTTGGGGTCAGTAAGATTGATTAAATTGATCAAAAGTGACAATAAAAAACATTTATAATATTTATTTCACATAAATGCTGTTCTTTTTTACTTTCTATTCTATTCAGAAACTCTTGAAAACTAATGTCTTACGGTTTCTACAAAAATATTATTATAAGCAGTTAATATCTCGCAATTCAGACTTCTTTTCTCAGAATAGTGAGATATAAACTTGTTATAAAGTCCAATTATTATCCAATTATGAAGTCCAATTCTGAGGAAAAACACTGACACTTTTTCTCAGAATTTATATCTCACAATTCTGAGAAAAAAGTCAATTTTGAGTTTATATCACGCAATTCTGCGGAAAAAGTTGGAATTGTGAGTTTATATCACGCAATTCTACGGAAAAAGTTGGAATTGTGAGTTTATATTGTGCAATTTTGAGAAAAAAGTCAGAATTGTGAGTTTATACCATGCAATTATACGGAAAAGTCGGAATTGTGAGTTTCTATTGCGCAATTCTAAGAAAAAGTCGGAATTGTGAGATTATATCACGCAATTCTGAGGGAAAAAAGTCGGAATTGGGAGTTTAAATCGTAATTCTGAGGAAAAAAAGTGGGAATTGTGAGTTTATATCGCAATTCTGAGAAAAAAGTGGGAATTGTGAGTTTATATCACGGAATTCTGAGAAAAAAGTCAGAATTGTGAGTTTATATCATAATTCTGTGGAAAAAAAGTTGGAATTGTGAGTTTATATCACGCAATTCTGAGAAAAAAGTCGGAATTGTGAGATAAAAAGTTGCAATTACTTTTTTATTTTTAATTCAGTGGTGGAAACAAGCTTCCATGGTTTTCAATATTGTTAATAATAAAAAAAAATGTTTCTTGAGCAGCAAATCAGCATATTAGAATGATTTCTGAAGGATCATGTGACACTGAAGACTGGAGTAATGATGCTGAAAATTCAGCTTTGATCACAGAAATAAATTACATTTTAAAATATATTAAAATAAACAGTTATTTTAAATGGTAATAATATTTCACAATATTACTGTATTTTGGTCAACTAAATGCAGTCACGGTGAGCATAAGAGACTTCTTTCAAAAACATAAAAAATCTTACCAACCCCAAACTTTTGAACGGTACATTATACCTAAGAACTCCATTAAGTCTCCTGCACTATGAGAGAGTATCCTCTGTGAGAACATAATCGACATATCGTGTGTTTGATATGAAGCTGTATTTGATTAGAGGTGTGTTTTGAGTCCAGGTGCCCAGCGCTAGTGTGACAATAGAGGGAGCCCCCGCTCTGAACCGCGTCAGATGGGCCGCTGGGGGCAAAGAGGTCGCCGTGGGAGACTCGGAGGGGCGTGTGTGGATATACGACGTTGGAGAGGTAAGAATCTTTTGTCAGTAATTAAGAATCGTAATGTGCAAAATTACTGTTATTATTATCCCTCAGGATTATTTTCAGCTGTACAGCAGCTTTACAAACATCATGAACCCAACACTGCCTGGATGCGGAATGAAAGTGGAAGTGAAATTGAATCTCTCAGAGTTTGACAGAAAGGGTTTGCATGTTTACCTAGCTCTCTGCATGGCTGGCTCGTTTTTGTTTGAATCTTTTATTTTAAGGCCGTCTCCACATGAATTAACCACCGCCACAGTGCAGCAAACCACGAGGACTCCCATGTTCACCATGTTGTTTTCGGGCTCCGGGTTTCGCCTCATGTGTGGGGCAGTGCTAATCTTAGCGCAGTGTATTGTGGTAATTGGAGAGTACGTCGGTTGAGCATGTGGGCTCCTTGGGCTGATGATAATGGTGGGTCATCAATAAAATGAAGTGAAGGAAAGTTGAAGGGTTTCGGTGGAACGGGGGCTTATTTACAAAAAGCACTCAACATGGCTTCCATCAGCAGAGACCGTCACCAACTTCCAGTCGTGGCGAGAAGTACCACTTCTGAGGACTGCCAAGGTCCCTTTGTGTTATATTTAGTAGACTGTGTTAAATATTTGCTTTGGATCACCACCGCATGTTTTCACTACGCTTGAGTCACATTGCGTAAAGTTCAGATATCATTAAATGCGTTTTGTTCTTCGACCGCAGGTCACCCCTAGTAACAGAGTGTTTTTTAAGGCTAGAAATATGCTTTAGATTGTCTTTAAAATCTTGCTTTGTTCTAGTGGACCATAGAAGAAGACTTCTATTTGACTATCTGCTATAGTGCCCCTTGTGGCAAAACAAAGAAAGCAACATTCTGTTCAGACATGTTTGCATTCATGTTTTTTGTTTCAGAGTTGTTTAACATATTTTATTATTTCCTAAAAAAATGGTAACACTTCACAATAAGGTCTCATTTATTAACATTAGTTAACGCATGGACTACAACAAGCTTTTTCCCGGGTTGGTGACATCACAAACCCAACATTTATATAAACCCTGCCTCCGGGAACACACAACAAATGGGGCGAGGCCATGTTGGGCTGCTTTAGAGAAGAGGAAGAGCTGTTGTAGTAGTGTGTTGTTGACATGCCGTTATTTTACGCTGAACTGCTTCACAAATGAGGGTCAATTCAATGCTGGATTTGCACAAAAGATTAACATGACTTCACATGCTAGTCGATGAGTTGAATCAACTCCACAGCAACTACATAAATTTATCCACTAACCTTTCAGAAGCGTCCAGTTTCATTCTAAAAGTTGTAACTTCTTCCTGAGTCTCTCCATCAGTGTCGACTCCGGTTTGAACAATGTAAGGCTGAACACCGTTACTGACAATCCTCATTTTGGCTGCGTGAGATTCTCCAGCTTTGTTGTTGTTGAGCAACTGAAGCACAAGCTGTTAAGGCTCCGCCCACTCTGGAAAGCGTGCGGAGAGCAGCAGCTCATTTGCATTTAAAGGGACACACACAAAAACTGCGTGTTTTTGCTCACACCCAAAAAGGGGCAAATTTGACAAGCTAAAATGCTCTGTGGGGTATTTTGAGCTGAAACTTCACAGACACATTCTGGGGACACCATATTTATACAAGATTTATATTTTTACAAGACTTATATTACATCTTGTAAAAGGGGCATTATAGGTCCTCTTTAAGCTCATTGAAATATCAGATATAGGCAAGGTTATTTCAGTTTGCAAAATGTATGACAATACCTTAAAAAAATGTGTTTAAACCTTTTTTAAATAATGTAAATAATAATTACAATATACAAGGTACAAAATATGGCGCTACTTTTTACTTGATAATTTTTTTGCATTTATAAAATTTAAATTTTTCTTACAAATCGTATTTTTCAAGTTTTATTAAACCTTTTCCACATCAAATCTATAACTTTCTCTCATATGTACACTCTATCTTTCTAATATAGCCTACATATATACAGTATATAGTGATCAAATCCCAGTGTTATAAGGTGAAGGCCTCTTAAGACCCCCTGCTGTACTATAAAAGAGCTTGATTTGGTCTTTGGTTTGGAAGTGGCTGTCATCTCCTCCCACCTCTCTATTCCTATTTAATTAAACCCTGTAGATCTCTCTCTCTCTATCTCTCTCCCTCTCTGTCTCAGCATGGGCGGCAGGCAGCCTTCCTTTCTCATCTAAATCTGACTCTGACAGCAGAAAGCGATCCCACATCGTCACCCAGCCGGCCCATAGTCCCCATCTTCCCCTTCCTGAGAACTGACACGATAAATATTCAGCACTCAAAGGCCAAACAAGCAGCTTTATTGTTCTGTCTCTGAATCACAATGTGTGGTGATCTCTTTCTTCTCCCACACTGTGACAGCACTTGTAATGCGTAGCTTTGCTCTTGATGTGGCGTTTTGGAGGGGTGGGGGGAGTGTTTTTGGCACTGGATTTCTAAAATGCTCATCTGTTGCAGCTGGCCGTGCCCCACAGTGAGGATTGGACCCACTTCGGCCGCACACTGATGGAGATCCGTGCCAACCGCGGGGACGGTGAGGAGGAGGGGCCTGTGGAACTGGCCACGTAAACACGTACCCATGAGCAGGACCAGCGTCATCAACAAACACAGACTGAGCCTGATGTAACACACACAATTAGCATGCCCACTAGTACTGTGCTGTTTACCATTTATCCAAAGTGACCGTTTATCCAAATCTAATGAAAAATGTGGCATTGTTTACCAAGGCTGGGTAAAAATACTGCATGATTTTTTTTTTAAGCGCAAACCCTACCTCGCAGCCGATTTCATTGGTCAACCAGTCAAGAAAAGTTCAGACTTCATGCATTCAGTTCAGAAATATCATCGGTGGATCTGATCGTGACAAACAGGAATGCTATCTATCTATCAGGATGTGCTACCACTGTTATACTGAGGTTAGGATTTAGATTGGGGTTAAAGTCAGCATGAAATGAAAGTTGCCATAGTCTATTCTTTTGAAATGGCTTCCCAACAGGGTTGCCAGGTTTTAACAACAAAACCCGCCCAATTGCTACTCAAATCTAGCCCAAAACTAGCCCAATCGTGTGTCCCACGGTAAAAATCGCATTCCGGCGGGTAAAATCCACGTTTTTGGCAGGGTTCCTCTATTAAAATTTGCATTCCAGAGGCTAAATATGATGTTATTTGGGGTTTATTTACCCGCGGCAACAGTATAAAAGTAGCCCATTTCTGCGGGAAAACTGACAACACTGCTTCTCAAACAAGAAAAAATGTAGGGCGGGACTTGATTTTGTCCATGGGATTGATTGATTGATTGATTGGATGTTTGTGGGTGTGATCTCACATGAGTGACAGGTTTTTCCACCCTCACGCCAAAAAACATCAGACAAGAGATGTCGCTGCAAGTTATTTCAATTAAAGATTATGAGGGCACTTGAATTTAAGTACATGGATGAACCATTAATAATAAACACTCCAATATTCCATAAAAAAAGTCAATTTGATTGTCAATTTTGATTTAAAAGCGTTAATAGCCTATTTCAACGCTATGTAGGCATCAGCACTGATTAACATGACCAATGAAATCTGTAGAATCGGCTGCGGGGCGGGGATAGCAAAAAATATCGGTTTTGCGATTATTTACCGATAATTCTTAAAATACCAAGATTAATATTTTACTCAGAGGCAGCGTGGCAATGCGGGCTATTAGTACAGCACTATATATCCTGAAGATGTCGCTGTTTAGCGGAACTAATTCAGTCAATTCACTATATTTTGCGTAATTTACGACGTTAGATTCCATGTATCAAGTTTCTCACAACGCTTTTCAGCATCGCCATTTCCCCACTCCTGAATCTTCAGCGCCACATATTTTACCTGAGTAAATGTGACTGCAGTGTGTATACTTAATGTGATGACTGTGTACAGCGAAATAATAAAAAGAAACGTATATTGAGTTGTTTTAGCGGAATTCACGGAAACATACACAAGCAGTGTTTTCTGATTCACGAACATGAGTCGGACGTTTTAGTGAATCAAAAACACAACGCGAGTCCAATTCCAAAAATGAATGACTCGAATGAATCATTATTTTCATGATTTATATCATTTACAGAGTAGCAAAATTAACATTTTAACTGAAATATACCAATTTGGATGGCAAAAATGAGTAAAACTGAATCGCCATTTTGTTTACTCGCCATCGTCATTCCATAATAATGAAAGTGAGTAATGAACACAGAAAAGAGGTTTTATTTCTGTGAGCTTTGTGTGCAGTTTTGTTGTGGGAGTTCATTGTATTTTATGTTTCGTCTCATTTCTTTGACAGCATTTACTGCTAAATCAGTAACATGTTTGAAAATGTGAATTTGAAATAACCTGCTGCTAGGAAGGCATTTTCGACGTTGGTTGGTGGTTATTTTTAGTATACTTGAACAGTGTGTGTATATTTTTGTACTGAGCCCCCTGCATGAAGTATTGACAAATTAAGTCATGTAATTTGGTAACTGTGTCAACAATAGTGGCTTTCTCGTCAGTGTTACAGCAATGCAAACAGGTATTGTGTGCTTGCTAAAAGATGTTTCACATTTTAAAAATGTTATTGAAAACCATAAGTGAGAAGTGTGTGGTTAAATGAAACAAGTATTGACAAATAAAACATGCTAAACCAGTTTCGTTTTGATCTTTTAATAAAACTTTTCATCAGTGCATCTAAGGCACTCTTTACACACTATATGTACAATCAACTCTACTGTAGTGTACAGCTCAACATAGTGTCTTCACATTATTTTTCAAGGGGTAAAGAAATACAGTACTAACAAACATGATCTGTAAAACCTTACTCTGGAGTCTTTGGACTATGAATCGACATTGCACGTAGATCCCCAAAACATGATACAAACATAAATATGAAATACTATAATACATTCAAATGTGATTGTCCACATCAGTAATGAAATGAATGTGAGTAATATATGATTACATAGTTTTATGGTCAAATGGGGGGGGAAATCATTAAAAATAAAATGAAATCATTGTTCAATTTCAACTGGATGTGCTTGTACTGTTAAAACTCTGCAATATGTAATAATTATTCATTTGTTTCCGGGTAAATAAAAATACAATAAAACTGAAAGAATCAAATGTAAAATGATTTACATTTAAGAATCCAGAACTTTGTGGTAGATCATCCCCATCTGCTTTAAAGCTGTAATTTGCATTAATAATCACATAAAACATCCGTTCCAGTTCATCTGCTGAAGGAAGAGATTCATAAGTGTGTGTTTGTTCCAGTGCAGATGAACACAAGGTACCATCACCCCCATGTGTACGCGTTTGCCTCAAGCATGGGGGGTGGCAGGCGCTCGGAATCGTGGTAGATGAAGTCCAAATTTACTCTCGATGCCAGCAAACGTGGCCACGGCCAACCTGAAGCCACCGATGTGGTCAGGATTGGGCGCCGGGAGGCTGATCCGAGACTTGGGAGTAGGCTCTGCGCCAGCTGGTTTTCTGTGGTGAGGAGAGAGAAGATGGATGAGGAGGAGGAGCATTCTGCCCCGTCCTGTCAAAAAAAGAATAAACAGCCTGCCTGTATAGTGAAAACAAGAATACTTTCCCCTCAAGTTATGGAACATGAAATAAATGAATAGGCCAGAACTGGTTTCTTGCTTTTCTTTTTTTTTTTTTTTTTACTTTCCATTTAGGACACAAATCCTATTTTAGGATGTCGTCTTAACATTTTAGCTTGAATGAAATCATAATCATGTAGTAGCTCAAGTCAGTCTGTTGAAGATCCAAAACCAGACATGAATATAAAAAAAATACTTTTAACTTGAGTTATCGACCACATACAAAATGCATCAATAATCATTTCAAATAAATGCTGCTCTTTTGAACTTTCTATTCATCAAAGAATCCTAAAAAATGTCTCAGTTTCCTTAAAAATATTAAGCAGCATAAATGTTTTCAGCATTGATGACGAAAAATCTGAAGGATCATGTGACACTGAAGACTGGAGTAATGATGCTGAAAATTCAGCTTTGACATCAAAAATATATGTTTTTACTGTATTTTTGATCAAATAAATGCAGCCTTGGTGAGCATTAGAGACGTCTTTCAAAAACATTACCGACCCAAACTTGTAAAAGGTAGTGTTTAGAGATCAGCACCTTATTGGTTATTGCCAATATAATCCTTAAAAAATACAATATATATCATCCAGCATTGGATATTTAATTGTTTCCGCCTATTTAGATCAACTATTCTAGCTCCTACTTAAAGGGACAGCGATACATTTTGTCAAAGATTAAACGCTTTAAGACAGATGGGCAACATTGGCACTCTAAATCCTCTGTCCTGACAAGTTTAGATCAAACACACTTGAACATGTTAATCAAGGTCATCAGGATGACTAGAAAGCTTCAGGCAGGAGAGCTTTATCAGGGTTGGAGCTAAACTCTGCAGGAAAGTGGATCTGGATGGCCAGAGTTGTCAGTCCAGCTTTAAAGGGATAGTTCACCCAAAAATGAGTCATCATTTACTCACCCTCAAGTTGTTCCAAACCTGTATGAATTTCTTTTTTCTGCTGAACACAAAAGAAGATATTTTGAAGAATGATGGTAACCAAACAGTTGATTGACTTTCATACGATGGAAGTCAATGGGGTCCATCAACTGTTGGTTACCAACATTCTTCAAAATATCTTCTTCTCATACAGATTTGGTACAATATGAGGGTGGCAACTACTCCTTTAAAATCACTGTCCCTTTAAAAGCATTCCACAGGTCTCTTCTCTATTAGAATGAGCATTATAATATTATTATTTTATTATATTTATAGTACTATTGGTCATCGGTTAACAGTCATAACATGAAAGTAATCAAGTATCAGCTAGAATTTCAAAATCAGTAATTTAATCTCGAAAGAAATGTTTCAGATCTGAGCTACATGACTGTATGAGTTAACATTGTCCTAAAATACAGTCTGTACCCTGAATGGAAAGGTTTTGAGATTTTATGTTCCATAACTTGAGAGGAAAATATTCTTGTTTTTACAATTCAGTCAGGCTGTTTATCTCCAGTAAACTTTTCGATATGACAACACGTATATTTATTAAAGTGCTCACTGAGCCACATGAATCAATATATAAACAGGTATAAAAACAAATCCACACATAGGTTTATATATATATATACGATGTTCTTTTATATGTGCCTGTGGTTTCTGGGTTTCAGGACAGCACAATGTTCCATGGGAAAATAAGGTCATTCTGTCCAGAACTGGAACAGACTCCAGTCAAAGCAATTCTCCCCACCTCAAATCACTTGGACACATGGAGCCATGTGGCTATGGAAGAGAATTTCTAGAAATGTCACCTCCAGGCTTCAGTGAGTCAGCTGACCCTTTCTAAATCATAAAGCGAGGGTGTTTTTCGCTTCAGCAGGAGAGATAAAGATGCCGCGGCAAACAGCTTTCAGTCCAGGCATTTGACGCTTTCTTGTGCAGCAATTAGGCCTCCCTGCCTCAGCTGTAACAAAGTGCCCGTCGAAATGAGAGTCTTTGCTACAAAGCCAGCCCTCTCTAAACAGCTATTAATGAAATTTCAGGGCATCTGACATTTCAGTGCTCTTCAAATTCACACAGTTTGCCCCAGAGCTTTTTTTCCTAATGGAAGAAATCTAAAGTGTTACTATACCATTTTAAAGTTTTAGGAAGTGTGAGAGTCTTACTGTCCACCGAAGTCTATGTAAAACCACCTCTGCAGCAGCTCATAGGTCACCAGCGTCACTCCAAACTGCGGCGAGGAGCGAAACACACGAGCTGAGCAAGAAAAAGAAACGATATGACATTCATATGAAGCATCAGCAAGCAGTCTGTACAGATTCTACATTTATTAAAAATGCTTTAGGAGAAGGTCATGTAGGAGAGCTAATACACACAATTATTGAAGGGGTGGTTGATTATGATTTAAATTTAGTTAGTGTGTAATGTTTGTGTTTGAGCATAAACAACATCTGCAAAGTTACAACGCTCAAAGTTCATGCAAAGGGAGATATTTTCTTTACAGAAATTGCTGTTTAAGGACTACAACAAACGGCAGATAGGGACTACAACAAGCTTCTTCCCAGGTTAGTGACATCACTAACCCTAAAATTTACATAAACCCTGCCCCCGAGAACACGCAACATAGGGGGTGAGACCATGTTGGGCTGCTTTAGAGAAGAGGAAGAGTTGTTGTAGTAGAGTGTTGTTACCATGCCGCCATTTTACGCCGGACTGCTTCACAAACGAGGGTCAATTCAATACTGGATTTGCACAAAAGATTAACATGACGGCACATGCTAGTCGATGAGTTGAATCAACTCCACAGCAACTACATAAATTTATCCACTAACCATTCAGAAAAGCTGAATGTAAGGCTGAACACCGTTACTGACAATCCTCATTTTGGCTGAGTGAGATTGTCCTGCTTTGTTGTTGTTGAGCAACCAAAGCACGAGCTGTTAAAGCTCCGTCCTCTTCTGGAAAGGGGGCCGGGAGCAGCAGCTCATTTGCATTTAAAGGGACACACAAAAATGTTGTGTTTTTGCTCACACCCAAATAGGGGCAAATTTGACAAGCTATAATAAATGATCTGTGGGGTATTTTGAGCTGAAACTTCACAGACACATTCTGGAGACACCAGAGACTTATATTACATCTTGTGAAGTACTATAGGTCCGCTTTAAGAGATTGGAAAACAAAATATTCTTTACTGTGTTCTTAAGTTAGAAAATAGCAGTTTTTCAAACAAGATTTAAGAAGAATTCGGCCCCTGTATAACTTTCATTCTTCCGTGGAAAACAAAAAGGAGTAATTTTGTTCCAAAAACAATTGCATAAAGTCCAGTGTGCTCCATAATGGGAACTGAGACTGCTCATCTCTAAAAACTATGAAAAAGCATCATAAAAGTTAAATAAAAGTTGTCCACATGATATGTGTGCTATATTTCAAGTCTTCGGAATTCATACGGAATTCAAAAGCTTCCCCTAGGTCTCAAATCACATTTATGCTTGCATTCAATTCATATGTGGCACGTCAAGATGTGTTTAATGTCATCAACATCTCATCATTGATATCAAACCAACTGTGACGCATCCTGACACACCAAATTTGAACTGAATGAGATTTGAGAGCTACGACAGAAGTGGGCGATTTTGGTGACTAAACTTTTTGTGGTCCACTGAAGAAAAAAATTCGTACAGGTTTGGAAAGATATAAATGATGATGGAATTCTCATTTTTGGCTGAATTAACCCTTTAAAGGTGCTGTATAAAAATGTTGTCTATACTAAAGCATAAAAATACCATACTTTTGGATTGCAGAGATTTAGGAATCATGCAAAGTTCAAATATTTGTTTCTCTGACAAACAATGCTACAGCCAGTTATTCTACTTTGAAATGTGCGTTCCAGTTCAGAATGTTTTTGTTTTGGTCTGTGTGATCATGCCCACTTCCAATTTAGCCAATAGTATTTCGACACCCCAGGTTGCCAGTTGGCGGAAAACACAACTTATTGCAGCCTTGGAAGCCAACAAACGAACTGGTTTAGAGATGTACCAGACCTACAAAAGTCTCAGCATCCATCTAAAAATCTCTGACCAAAGGCATATTAAAATGCGGATAAAAGTCGTTTTCCTTTGTCCTTGTCCTCAATCTGGCAACCTGCGTGAGTGTCGAGTCTGATAAGGAGGATGCGGGGGAAACACAACTCTCTCTAATATTTTGAATTTGGACTGTAGTGCCTATTCCAACTGCTAGCTATCTATCAATATTATATACTGCACCTTTACTATATAAGGTCAACTGCTAAATCCTTTGGAGCAAAAAAGCAACATTAGCATGACTAGTTTCAGGTAATTTGGCGAGATGCACCTCCAGCTCCTTTCCAGAAGGCACGAGGCCCCTCCTCCCGAAGAATCTTCCAGAAACAGTCAATGAGTCCATTGTACGTGGTCTGGCCTGCACGGGCAGCCACTTGTAACCGGGTCTTGATAACATCAGCAGGGGTCACCAGGGATGCGGCAGGCATGCCTAGAGAAAAGTCACACATGTCAATGAAGAGACTGATTTGAATAACTTGAAGGATTCAGACATTGTTTTTGAAGACCTTTGATTCGAATATCACATGAATGTAATTTAATTCAGTTTTTAGGCCAGGATTAAAACATTAGTGTATGTAAACTCTGCGACTCCATCTATGATTAATGCACAGCGTGCCATGAATTAGTTCCACCAAATAAATACAGGCAGCCTATTTTATCACATATAATAAATATCTCAAGCGGAAAGCTCCATTTATCCAGCATTAGGCAACGTTTTTTTTTTTATTTAAAGGTCCAGACAATGCTTAATAACGAGGCTGACATAAGCCCTGTCCCATGCTGTCCGGCACAAAGGCCACTGTAGCACCAATTCAGCTCTTAATAGCCTAAATCAGCGATAGCATTTAGTCTGAGCAGCCATGCCACCATCACACCAACACCACCGCATGTTCAAGAGCTTTATTTTAACATCTAAATAAAATACTTATATCTGAATAATTACTTGCCTTTCTCTCTGCTGACCTGCTTCGATAGACAAACATTCACTGGAGCACAAAGAGCATAATAAATTATAGTATAAAAATGAATTACTGAAACTAAACTCATTTTCATTACCAAAAATAAAACTGGCAACAAATAAATTTTAGTTTTTAATATATGTGACCCTGGACCACAAAACCAGTCATAAATCACACGGGTAGCAATGGCCAACAATACATTGTATGGGTCAAAATTATCGATTTATCGATTTGCCAAAAATCATTAGGATATTAAGTAAAGATCATGTTCCATTAAGATATTTTGTAAATTTCCTACCATAAATATATTAAAAAATATTTGTTGTAAGTAATATGCGTTGCTAAGGACTTAATTTTGACAAATTTAAAGGCGATTTTCTCGATATTTAGATTTTTTTGCACCCTCAGATTCCAGATTTTCAAATATTTCGCCCAAATATTGTCATATCCTAACAAAATAGAAAGCTTATTTATTCAGCTTTCAGATTGTGACGAGCAGGGCGGGCAAGAGCAGTGAGGGAACGGCGTGAGGCCGGTGACGCGAGAGATAATGAGCTCCACCTGCGAGGCGCACCGGCCTTGAGTCTCTCACGGAGGAGCTCCGGAAGCATTAAAGGAGGAGCGACGACAGTGAAGGACAAGAGAGGACCAGGCCTGGATTTTATTTTATGTTTTATTATGTTTGTGTGGCCGGCAGGCGTCCGCGAGGGTCTGGCGGCATAACTTTCGTTTTGTTCTTTGTTTATTTATATATGAAATTTATGTTGAATGTTCGCCGGTTCCCGCCTCCTTCTTCCCGTATCTACGAACTGTGTTACATTGGTGCGCCTCGCAGGTGGAGCTCATTATCTCTCGCGTCACCGGCCTCGCGCCGTTCCCTCACGGCTCTCGCCCGCCCTGCTCGTCACACAGATGATGTATAAATCTCAATTTCAAAAAATTGACCCTTATGACTGGTTTTGTGGTCCAGGGTCACATATGGTGAAATCTTTACAACTTGCCCATATTAAACATAAACAGGCCACTAGACAGAAATAACACTAGATTTAGGGCCCTATGAAATCAGTTTTATTTTTTCCCAAATTCCATTTTATTTTTTTCCAAGTTCCGTTTTTTCCATTTAAATTTTTCTGGATTCTGTTTTTTTTTTTTTTTTTTTTTTTTTTTTTTTTTTTTTTTTTTTATTTTTTTTTTTTTTATTTAAA
>RJVU01028973.1:2186610-2197716 GCA_003731715.1 Anabarilius grahami
TTTTCGGGAGGGGGCCTATGAAATACATTTATTTAATTTATTTATTTTTAATCCATTTTATTTTTACCAAATTCTGTGTTTTCTGTTTTAAGTCTTGTGGATTCCATTTTAATGGTTTAATTGAATTTTAATAATCAAAAAGCATGTCTAATTAATTGAATTCTTAAAAACAACATTTTTTATTATTTTTCTTTCATTTTTTCAAAACAATCAACACATGATTTTGTTTTTTTAAGAAATTCTGTGTTGTGTATTTAAATTTTTCTGGCAATAAAATGAAGGCATAAAATATTCATTTAATTTATCTTTTAATCTCATGACATAAAACAAACTTTTTTGTTAAACAAAGTGCTGCACAACAGAGAATTACTGTTCAAATTAAAACATGGAAGAAAAATTGTGATTATTCCTTAAAAAAAATAAAGTTTTATTAATATTTTATTATTATTATTGTTATTAGTATTAGTATTATTAAATTGAGACGTAGCTAAATTCTACTGTACAACAGTAATACATTTCTGTCACAATTTGTTTAAGTTAAACCAAACTTTTATTTTGACGAGTTGCCGTGAAGACCTTTGAGTTTTTGTGTGTTTATGATATGATGGTTTTTCTCAAATGAAACGGTAAAATGCTCATGAAGTGCTGCTCTGGAGATGAAGTTCATGCGTTCATGACAGAGACTGAAAACACCGCACAGAGACACACAGAACATGCAGGATTCATATTTAAATAGTCTTTTTGGAGTTTAATATTCACAGACACTAGTCTATATCGCGATTTAAGTGTACAGACCTACTTTTTATTTATTCACCAAAAATATGACAAATTCCGTGACATTCCACTCTATACAGTAAATTCAGTTTTTATGACAGGATTCCGCGATTCCGTTCACGTTTTCTAGATATAGAATTCTAGTGAAAAGAAAAAAAACTATTTAATTAAAATAATTTCAAATTTCAAATAAAAAATGCAATACATACAGCCATTTACAGAAGAACATGCAGAAGTAGGGGATAAAGCCAACTGTACATTGGTCGATGCCCTAGAAGTCTGCCTGCTTCACCAATAATGGCACACAAACTGAGCGTGTAATTAAATTTCCCGAACTGACTGTAAATCACTAATTGCCTTGAAGCTCGAATTGCTGATAAATGGTAGACTGAGTGATACATGCCATAAGAACATACCTAACCATAAAAACTTGCTTTAAACCATCTGACAGATATAAAACATTGGGAAAGACAGGAATGCTAAGCTCTTTCTGACCATGTATGGCTTTTCGATCTCGTATCATGCTCACGTCAAGAAGCAGTAAATCTAAAAAGGCAAAAAGGATTAGAAATAAATATTAATTCTCTTTCACTTGCATTCCAAACCATACTGGCTTGGCTAAAGATATGGTCTTTTAAACAATGTTTTCTTAAAGATGAACCACAAGAGTAAAATATTAAAAACAACATCAAATCTGGATCGTATTTAATATGTGACGAGGAAAGAGAGACTTGTAAAAATATAGCAAGTCAGATCTTGGATGTGTTGTCCTGGTCATGCCAATATCGTAGGATCTGTTTATTGCTCCAGCAGTATGGCTACTTTGGGACTTTGAGATATTTTTTTTGCTCTTTTAACACTCTCAAAGCTCAAAGCACAAACTTCCAGCCCCTTTATATTAAACAGTGGAAAATATCCAACCCTTGGCAGGCGCGCTGCACTTCAAAACACAGCCTAAATCACTGAGCACTCTAATTACGGCCAACCACAATGGAGCCAGCGGTGGCAGGCGGCTACCGGAGAGTGCGTGGTGGCTTACCCGCCAGCGCCCCTGCCAGCAAAAGCCTGCCAGGTCCCACTCGCCCATCTTCGTCGGTCAGGGCCGCCTTGGTGTGTGCGTAGCAGGGGAAGAAGATGGCCGAGAAGGGGATGTCTCTCAGGAAACAGGCTTTTGCACCCTGGGGGCCAGAAAGATAGACGCATGATGTCGAGTCAAAGACATAAATATTTCATGAGAAAGACGTCTTTTTTATTCAGGGACCGCAGTAGTGTAGTATTGTGAGGTATTCTGGGATTTGGTTTATGGTGTGTTAATGTCAACCCTTTGGAATGAGTCTGTTTTGTGCCTTTTCTGACTTGTCACATCAAATAAACTTTCACCATGCTGTTTTTTCTTCGACGGAACGGTCGCAGAGACTATTTTTGTGTCTGTCACTGTAAACAAAGCCGTACACTGTAAAAAATTATTGTGATTTTAAGGGTAAAAGACTGTAAAAAGACTGCTACGATGAAAACGTTTCCGTATTATATATGGTGAATAACTGTAATACATCTAACGGTACATTAAATGTAATTTTACAGTAAAATACCATTAAATCTACAGTTTTTGGAAGTAAAAAATAAGTCGTCGTATAATTTACAGTAAAAAAAAACATAAATTGACATTCCCAGAATTCCCTACAGGACACTTCAAATTTGATGTATTTTAGTTGAAATAACTGTTTCTTCTTAGTTTTTTCTAATCAGTTATGTATATTAGGGTTTTATGTTAAATCTAATGTTGTTAAAATAATGTTTATTGCATTTTTTTTAATGTCACCAGTAAAAAATTATCCTCATTTAAACGGTGAAAGACTGTAAAAATACTACGGTGAAAAACTGTTAACAGAACGTTTCCGTACTATATATGGTGAATAACTGTAATAGATCTAACGGTACATTTAATGTAATTTTACAGTAAAATACTGTTAAATTTGTTTTTGGAAGCAAAAAAGAATCAAGAGTCATTGTATAATTTACAGCAAAAAAAAACAATTCCCTACATGACACTTCACAGTTGATGTATTTTCACTGAAATAACTGTTTCTTCGTAGTAGTTTTTTTCTAATCAGTTATGTACATTATAGGGTTTTATGTTACATCTAATGTTGTTAAATTAATGTTTATTGCATTATATTAGTTTATATCTTCTCAGCTGGTGGAAAAGCTGCTTGTGATGAACTTTGATTCATCATGTGACTCTCATCACCACTGTGTTTGGTGGTCGTCAGTGTATTATAAAGGTACAAAACAGATATTATTATTTCAATAGGATGTTAAATAAACATATATAACATAAATAACTTAAATGTAACTTAAATTTACAGTAAAATACCGTATTTCATTAACTGATATAACAGTTAATGAAATATGGTATTTTACTGTAAATTTAAGTTAAATCTATAAAACCTAAAATGTTGCTACCGTATTTTTACGGTGAATTTCTAGCAAGCACAGCTGCCAGTTTTTTACCGTAAATTTAACAGAATTTTTTTTTACAGTGTACCTTCAACGGGATTCGGTTTCCTCGTCTCCAGCGCTCTGGCGAGCAGCCAGGAGTGAAGAAACAGAGAGATTTTCCTCTCAGCAGAACGCTTTAAAGCCCGGCTGAAGTGCGCTTTAGACAGGCTTCATTAAACTCGCAAGGTTAATCTGCGGCGTGTACACAGGTAGCGCAGATAGCCGAGGTATCTCTTTCCTGAAGCGATCTTTGTGCTCTCCTGAGGGCCAGGGCAGACTGCCTGCTGCGAAACCAGATAAAAATCACCCCCGCGTCCAAAAGGCCCGGCCTGGCTCATCTGCGTTTGGCAGAGCCCGGAGTGCCGGAGGTGAAGGTTGTGTTAATGTGGGAACATCTGGATCCACTGGCCCTCAGTGTGCATGATAACTCGCCAACAGCACACTCGCAGGTGTGTGTTTGTGTGTGAATGTGATATGAAGTGTGTGTGTGCCAAGGCTCTTCGTTTTGGAGCACGGGCAGGGAGTGGTGGTGGAGGCCCTGCAGCGGCAGAAGGGGAGAGGCGGGGTAATTAGGCTGACAAAGACAGCTCTGTGCCTGGGCCGGACCCTGAGGAGCCAGGCCGTCTGAGAGAAGCAGGCTGCAGCGCGTCTCCTGCACTCAAAGCACATTGTCCGCGCGGCTCAGGAGAGACACAGATGGAGGGGAGGCACCGGATTCAACATTCTTACACACACAGGCTGTTGTTTGCCGTAGTGACCCCCCTCCGACCATGACTCTGAAATAAAGGCTTCTTTCCCACGACAGGCTGACAGGTGAGCCCTGGAGACTTACCTGCCTCGGCCAGACGACAGGAGCGCAGGCTTTTTTCCAGTGACCAGCCATCTGATTTACTGATAAGTGAAGCACATTCTACTGTAATCTTCTGAGTGATATCGAAACTGTATGTGAGATATTGATACTTAAGAGACAACATGAGAAATAAAACGCTCAATGTAAAAGAGCTGTGGTCCTTGTGCGGGCATAGTGGGTTTGAGTCTGAATTATATACATACATACAGGCATAAATACATACATACAGAATATGCATATACATTATATATATATATTATACACACACACAGTGTGTGCACAAGTTTGGACACATTACAATTGTTTTTGTTTTTGAAAGAAGTCTCATCAAGCCTGCATTTATTTGATCAAAGATACAGAAAAAAACAGTAATATTGTGAAATATTATTACAATTTAAAATAATGGTTTTCTATTTTACTAAACTTTAAAATATAATTTATTTCTGTGATGCAAATTTTCAGCATCATTACTCCAGTCTTCAGTGTCACATGATCCTTCAGAAATCATTCTAATATGCGGATTTGATACTCAGTTATTATCAATGTTGTAAACAGTTGTGTTGCTTAATATTTTTTTGGGACCTGTAATACTTTTTTCAGGATTCACTGACGAATAAAAAGTTAAAAAGAACAGCATTTATTCAAAATAGAAATCGTTTCTAACAATATAATTCTTTGCTATCACTTTTTATGAATTTAACACATCTTTGCTGAATAAAAGTAATAATTTCTAAAAAAAAAAGAAAAAAAAAAAAAAGAAAAAGAAAAGAAAGAAAACAATTACTGACCTCAAACTTTTGAATGGTATTTCTATTTTAAATAAATGCTGTTCTTTTTTAACTTTTTATTCATTAAAGAATTCTGATAAAAATATTACAGGTCCCAAAAAAATATTAAGCAGCACAACTGTTTACAATATTGTTAATAATAAATCAGCATATTAGAATGATTTCTGAAGGATCATGTGACACTGAAGACTGGAGTAATGATGCTGAAAATTCAGCTCTGATCACAGGAATACATTTTATTTGAAAGTATATTAAAATAGAAAACCATTATTTTAAATTGTAATAATATTTCACAATATTACTGTTTTTTTCTATATTTTTGATCAAATAAATACAGGCTTAATGAGCAAAAGAGAATTCTTTTAAAAAACATTTAAAATAGTAATGTCCAAACTTTTGACCGGTACTACATATATATATATATTTGTATATGTATGTATATTTCTATTCATCAAAGAATCCTGAAGATATGTATCACAGTTTCCACAAAAATATTACTATAAAAACCGTTTTCAACATTGATAGTAATAAATAATGTTTCTTGAGCAGCAAATCAGCATATTAGAATCATTTCTGAGGGATCATGTGACACTGAAGACTGGAGTAATGATGCTGAAAATTCAGTTATTTTAAATATTACTGTTTGTACTGTATTTGTTGATCAAATGAATGCAACCTTAATGAGGAGACTTCATTCTAAAACAAAATATATATAAATATAAATATATATAAATTTTGAACAGTAGTCTGTGAATATATATATGCTGTTGAAACAGAGCTGTGGCCTAGCAGTTAGAATTTAAGTTTTCCTCTTCCCCCTATTATTTACTGTCCTCTCTACTGCTTCTATAAATAAATAATTAAAAAAGTGAACATCAGTTATTATTACAGCAAAGAACAACATCAAGCATCTACATATAATTAGCACCACACATAACACCTACGCAGAGGTGAACACGCCTCATTCATCTCTCTCCAGCTGTCCGTTAATGTCAGAGAACACAGCCACTGGATGAGATACGACCCAACACCATCATGGCAGTCCCCACAACGTTGTTTACACCAAAACACTCGCTCTCCGCAACCTCCTGCGCTCCAAGCCTCAGGAATGCAGCCCTGCATCCCTGCTCAGATGCATTCAGCAGCAGCAGAATAACTGGAGATATTCTCCTGCAGTGCTGCTGAGCCTCATGGGGAAAACAGGACACAAAAGCAGCACTCGGGGAGCCGTGGAGCACTCACGGATCTGAGAGGCTGGTGCTACCTGGCCGGACTGCTACAGCAGTCCGCAGGGGGTAGATTGAGGCATGATGGTGTGTGTGGGTGGGTGTGGAGACTTGCTGGAGAATGTGGAGTATGACTGAGGCACTCTGGGATATAAGAGGGAGTGCAGGGAGTGAATCCGCAGGTGGGAGGCGCTAGAGAGCTGAGGATGCTCCTCTGGGTCTTTAGTGTGGTAGAAGGTGGGTCAGACTATTTTCGAGAGATGTTTGAGGAGACATTAAATATACAAAATCTTAAAGGATTAGTTCACTTCAGAATTAAAATTTCCTGATAATTTACTCACCCCCATGTCAGCCAAAATGTTTATGTCTTTCTTAAGTCGAAAAGAAAAGGTTTTTGAGGAAAACATTCCAGGATTTTTCTCCATATAGTGGACTTCAATGGGGACCAACGGGTTGAAGGTCCAAATGTCAGTTTCAGTGCAGCTTCAAAGAGCTCTACATGATCCCAGCCGAGGAATAAGGGTCTTATCTAGCAAAACAATCGTCATTTTCTCAAAATAAAATAAAAATGTACATACTTTTTAATCACAAATGCTCATCTTGCACTAGCTCTGCGATGACCACGCATTACATAATCACGTTGGAAATGTCACGCGTGACATAGGCGAAAGTATCGATCCATTGTCTACAAAAGCAAATGTGCAAAGACTAAGTCAAACAAAAAAAAAGGTAAAACAGTAAAAGACACAGTAAAAAGTCGGACTATGTCGGACGTTTTGAAGTTGGGGAAGAAAATTATACGTTTTTCACCCTACCGCGGTACTTCCGCCTATGTCACCGTGACCTTTCCAATTTGATTATGTAATGAGTGGCACATCTCAGAGCAGTGCAAGACGAGCATTTGTGGTTAAAAAGTATATTCTTTTTAAAAAATTTTTTCAACCTGGTCTCATGGGAGAGACGTACCAGTGGGCACGTGTTCGCGAGACACAAAATTACGTACCGACGAGTACGTCTCGCTGCAGTTTCCGACAGAAACGAACGCTAGAGGCCGGTAAAACGTCGATAAGCCCTTTTGCTCGTTTTCACACACGGTTTCGACGACGGCCGGGGTCGGATTATGGATTCATAAACTAAATAAAAAAAATATCATGTTACGACTTCAAAACGCTTCTTACCAGAGTGCCCGATTTGTAAACGAACGTACTTTGGACTTTCCGGCTCTAGGCGTTTTGCTTTTTTTGGCCGTAATCAAGCTTGCTCGGTAGCTCAGCCGATACAGAGTTGGACTCACGACGAGGAGTCGACCCCCCCCCCTCTCTGTCTGGGTACGAATCCCGTGAAAGGCGACTGACGGCAAAAAAAGAGAGATCTAAACGAGCTGTAAAACGGTATCGTGGACGCTTCTTACGTCACGTTTGCTTTTGTTAACGCTATCGGGTAGGTTTAGGCGTAGCGTCGGTGGGACGTTATTTTAAAACGAAACGGAGAGCGAATGTCAAATCGAGAACCGCGGCGATTCGTCTCAAAAGCAACGTCATAAAAACGTACCGCATTCACCCTATTATCTGCTCCAGCAAAAAAAAAAAAAAAAGAACACGCTTTTAGCGCCGCTCAGTGGACATTTCAGAGCGAAACTGCAGCGATATGTACTCATTGGTACGTATTTCGCGACTCGCAAAAACGTGCCCACGGGTACGTTTTCGTCATGAGACCAGGTTGATTTTTTTTTATGACCGATCGTTTCGCTAATTAAGACCCTTATTCCTCATCTGGGATCATGTAGAGCTCTTTGTAGACCACTGAAGTCCACTATATGGAGAAAAATCCTGGAATGTTTTCCTCAAAAACCTCTTTTCAACTAAAGAAAGAAAGACATGAACATCTTGGATGACATGGGGGTGAGTAAATTATCAGGAAATTTAAATTCTGCAGTGAACTAATCCTTTAAATGAACATTTAAAAAAACCAAAAAACTATATACTAAATGAAATAAAGAGTCAATGTCTTTTTGCATACTACCAATCCTAGTATGTAGGATTAAGAATGCATGTTTTTTTAGGAATATATCACAACCTCTTTCTTTATATTTCCATAGAACAATATAAATAAATATAAACTACCATTGAAAAGTTTGGGGTTGAAAAAAGAAGAAAAAAAGTCTATTATGTTCACCAAAACTGCATTTATTCGATCAAAAATACAGTAAAAACAGTTATCTTTTAAAATTGCAATTTAAAACAACTGCTTTCTATTTAAATATATATTAGAATATAATTTATTCATTTTCAGCATCATTACTCCAGTCTTCAGTGTCACATGATCCTTCAGAAATCATTCTAATATGCTGATTTGCTGCTCAAAATACATTTCTTATTAATATCAATGTTAAAAACATTCATAATTCTTTTTCAGGATTCTTTGATGAATAGAAAGTTCAAAAGAACAGCATTTATTTTAAATATAAATCCTTCGTAACATTGTAATGGTCTTTACTGTCACTTTTTATAAATATAAATAATACCTAATTAATGTAATGAGCATTCTGAATTTATCTGATGTATAGTAGATGTATCAAGTGCATAGTAGATGTATCTGATGTACGCGAATTAGGTTTCAGGCTGTTTTGTGCGAGTGAGACATACCTTGTACAGGCCGAAGAAACCCAGGTCACGGATGACAGAGAGAGCGCTGACGCGTGGCCCTGTGGTGATTTCTCCTGCCACCTGCAGACGGATCTTCACAATCTCCAGAGGGTTTGTGAAGATCACTTGAGATCCCCCGGCCTGAAGATCAACAACACAAGCATACCTCACAGAGCTTCATAGACAATCATGTTTTTGAGTGAGAAGTGTAAATGTATGTGCAGATCATCTGAGGTAACTATTGTAGATACGTTCTGATGAACTCAAAGTAAAAAAACAAAAATGACAAAAGGGAAGTAATGTGATATTCTTGTTATAAGAGGACAATCCTTTAAACTGGGCCCTGAGAATGATTGTGCTATTGTCACTCTTTGTAGGAGGAGGAGGAGGTTGAATCTGCCAAAGACAGACGGTGTCTGAAACATCACACAGAACACAGGCCCCTGGGGGCCTCTCAAAAAACAACCTCATTTCTCCAACCTTGTACTTGTGAGGCAGATAAAAAGCATCTGCAGGTTGGAACAGGTTCCTCCGAGCTCTTTGAAATGGTTCGAGTTTGACATGACAGCATCTGAAGCTGCAACAGAAGCATTTAAACGCGTCTCGCCAAAGAGGCTGGCCGCTTGCCGCCTCCGTGCCCTATCTTTCCTGTTGCTCCTAGTTACTGAGGCTGCACACAGAAAAACAGAGCAGTGTAATTAGATGGAAATCAGTTTCCATGGATTTCTTCTCCTTCCCTCAGCCCTCCTTTTGAATACATAAGGGCCTTACTGTTTGTTTGTTGTTGATTTTATTCCTCCATTCTTTCAGAGATATTAACGTACAGGGCCGTCTTACGGGAATCTGGTAAATGAGTCTCGAATCTCACAAGTGCGCACATTTAAAAATCCCATTGAGTACGAGGCAGCATATTTAAAAATAAAGATCATTATCATCTCATTGAAGGTGCACTTTAAATAGGACGGAGTAGATTAACCCACACTTCCCTTCCAGAGGAAATTACAGCTCGACATGCAGAAAGGGCTGCCTACCTTTCAGAACTCACAGTTACGACTTAATAGTTGGCACAATTCGTGAATACAGTTTATTTTTGTGTTCAATTATCTTTTTTTTTTTTTTTTAAGTATTAAAGGCACAAATCCCATGTTTTCTTTTGTTTTTTTTGTGAGAAGAATTAGAAATATTAGCTAAACTATTATCTAACATAAAATTAATCTAGTATGAAAAAACTTTAAAGTAGACTTGCTTTGTCCTGTCCCACATCAGAGGTCTTGACATTCTCTTTTGCATCTAAAAATTAAAATTGTTTAAATCAAATGCATTTTCACAATTGACTGAAAAGCTATTTAATTCATGGTCATAAATATATATATATATATATACACATACTAAAAACACACACACAAATATATACAGGGCTTTACATTAACTTTTTTGCTCACCAGCCACTGTGGCTAGTGGTTTTCCAAAGTTGCTAGCCACTCAGCATTTTCACTGGCCACAATTTTGACATTGATACCAAGGGGAAAAACTGGCATATAGATATTTTTAATATTATCTCATAATTTGGCACCAGATATATTAGGCTGCTGTCACTTTAAGACCTGACGCACAGATCCAATATACTGTTACCCATGCTTTTCTTTCTCAACTGTTTACGTTCACTTAAAACATAACTGACTGTGTTTACGTGAATACTCACCAAGACCGACATTGCATTTTGACATTATTTTGTGTGTATTTGACTGTTTAAGCGCAAAAAGAAGCGATATAAAATAACTCAAATAAAATATAAAATAACTCAATTTAGTACTGAGAGGCGGCTTTATGTGCGCGCACTTTGGGTGTGAGCACAAAATCTGCGGGAATGAGTAAAATTATGCGCAATATGTACAATCCCATGCTGAAATTCAAGCCCTTTAACACCAGCAATATTCATCTGGAGCAAATGAGACGAGTGAGTGAGGTGGGTTTATGTGTCAACTCGCTGTCGGAGAGATGAGAAAGCAAGAAAGCGCAGCTGGTATTGTGTATCTATTCTGTCGAAAATGAGTATTAGAAGCGATATTTCAGTATCGATATGTATCGAAAAATCTATATTTTTAAAAACACCACATTGCACTTGGTTTATTATTTCAGATGCCTTTTTAAAAGACTACAATTGAAAAATGTATATAAAATTCAACCCGCCAAAGAGGCTAATAGGAGTGACTGCGTGACACGCCACAGCTGAAATCCACCCGCATTTGGCGGTTGTTAATGTCAAGCCCTGTATGTATATATATATATATATATATATATATATATATATATATATTGTCTAT
>RJVU01028973.1:2198929-2209005 GCA_003731715.1 Anabarilius grahami
AAGACAAATACTTACGCACACCAAGCGCGTCAGCACCACACACACAAAACACTAAAGTCTTCTAAAAACAATACCTCAGAGCCAGACACAAACATTAGTCTCCGTTCATTAATATCGCTCACATTCCTCACACTTAAACAGGGATTACACAAGCTTTATGCATAGAAATGGAAGCATTGCGATAAAAAAAAAAAAGTTTCGCAACAGACTAACAAACCATTACAAATGCTGAGAAATACCGGACAAGCTAAATTACACAGCTCGCACTGCAAATGAACAAAGCGTCACTGTGTGCGTGCCACGGTTTTTCCCCGCTCTCTACGGCACTTTGCATTGGCTAAGCGAGTATTTTGAGTAACCCAGCCCTCAAATGAAGGCCAGCAACAACCAGATAAGAATCCAGCCAACTGCTTGGCCAGCGAAGCATGCTGTTCTTACCAAATGATCAACTCTTGGCAACTGTCAAGGGCCTAATTCAGAGGCAGCAATGGGAGAAGAGAGGAACTTAAAGGGATAGTTCACCCAAAAATGAAAATTATCCCATGATTTACTCACCCTCAAGCCATCCTAGGTGTATATGACTTCTTTCAGATGAACACAATCAGAGATATATTTAAAAATATCCTGACTCTTCCAAGCTTTATAATGGTTGTGAATGAGGAGCGTGTTTTGAAGCCCCAAATAAATGCATTCATCCATCATAAAAGTAGTCCATACGGCTCCAGGGGGTTAATAAAGGCCTTCTGATGTGAAGCGATGGGTTTTTGTAAGTATCGCGTCAGGGGTTACTCTTGTGGCGTAAGTTGACTTGTGCAGTATCCGTACGGTCATCTGGCGGAAGCCAGTTATTTTAGATTATAAAATATTAAATATGGATATTTTTCTTACAAAAACCCATCGCTTCACTATATTATATTTATGATGGATGGATGCATTTTTTGGGGAGGAAATCAAAACACGCCCCCCGTTCACTACCATTATAAAGCTTGGTAGAGAAAGAATATTTTTTAATATATCTCAGTTGTGTTTGTCTGAAAGAATATAGTCATATACACCTAGGATGGCTTGAGGGTGAGTAAATCATGGGATCATTTTCATTTTTGGGTGAACTATCCCTTAAAAATGTAAAACAAAAAACAAAAAAAAACAACATTTTAATCACAGCAGTTCCATAACCCTCACCATCTCTTGCGTTTCCCCTCTCGTTTTCTGTGATTTTACTCTCCTCCTTCAGATGGGAACATTCATGGTGCACAAATCAGCAGTCTAGTCTTTTCCCTCTCAAACCAAATAAATAGATTTGATTTGCCGTGGCTGCAGTGTCAATAAACACGGCTTTGAGCGAGCGGCGCGTGTACAGGCGTGAGAAAGGGAGCAGATCCTGCCAGGCCAAACACTGGGGATTCGGTGCGGGATGAAAGGAGCTGTCAGAGAAATCAGAAGAGGAAAAACACATCTCCGTAGCACAAGCTGCCTTTCTGAGCTGACTTCATCTGCAACCAACCCGATGTTTCCGTGGCCATCTCTTTTCAAATCTCAGAGCAGAGATCATGTGGGCTAAATGCACTCATGTTGGTATATTCGAGACTCGCAATCATCTAAGAGTCATTTTTAAAAGGAAACCCACGCGTGTAGAAATGTTTTAGCGATCACTGTCATATGAAAGAGGCTCTTTCAATGTCCTGGGTCGGGGGAGACATGAAGAAGCAGGGTCTGGTTTTGACAGGTCTCAGGTATGACACAAACAGGAAGGCTAGTATTCTCTGAAACCTGAACTGACGGAATTCACTTTCACACAGATCTGACAAGAACGAGCTGAAGCTCATGGAAACGATGTATTAATAGCGTCAGTCGCTTCTAATGAAAAGGGTAAGTGATCCCCCCTCATGCTCGAGAACCGGCAGCCGTGGGGCGGCAGACTATGATTTAGAGGTGAGATGACAGAGGAGAAGTGTTTTTATACATGTTTTTAAACACTGATGGGGCTGAAGTGTCTTTTCAATCACCTCACAAAAGGAGAGAAGTGTTCCCTCAGGCCAAGGCTTAGACCTCAAAGTCCACTGACATTCAAAACTAAACTCCTTTTTGTCAGTCTACTGTTACTGCGTGATGTATGAATTATATGTTTGCGTATCAAAGCAAAGAGCTACTCACACATCCGCCAGCCAAGATTTCAGCATGTAGAGGAACGCTGCCGTCTTTTTGCATAGTCTTTCCTCTCACAAAGTCGTTAACCTGTGGGGGAAAAAAACAATGTAGCATCAGCTATTGTTTCTTCATGGCAGACTTCTACACATGCATAGCTTTGCAAATTTTTGCAGAATTCAAAAGTTGTTTGGGGGTTGTTTTAGCACTCAGTTCACTAAAGGAATTATACAACAAGTGACTTAATTTAAATGGACACGACTGAACTGGTTAAACTGGATTGCATGTAGTTAGTGAATAAGACATGCTTTTTGTGATAAAGTCACAAATGAGATATAGTCACAATTTTGATATAAAATGGCAGCCGACAGATATAAAGTCAAATTTGAGATATCAAATATCAATTTTGAGATATAACTTGGCAGCTGTGAGATGTAAAGTCACAACTGAAATAAAGTCACAACTCTGAGATATAGTAGCAATTTTGAGATATCCAGTCAAAATTTTGATATAAAGTTGCAATTGTGAAATATCAAGTTGCAAAAGTCACAATTGTGAGATATAAAGTAGCAGCTGTGAGATATAGTCAAATGTGAGATTACAAATGGCAATTTTGAGATATCAGTCAAAATTGATATAAAGTTGTAATTTTGAGATATAAAGTCACAAGTTTGAGATATAAAGTAGAAATTTTGAGATATAAATTGGCAATTTTGAGATATCCTGACAACATATTGATATAAAGTTGTAATTGTGAGATATAAAGTAGCAGCTGACAGCTGTGAGATATAGTCAAATGTGAGATTAAAAGTTGCTATTTTAAGATATCCAGATATAAAGTTGCAATTTTGAGACATAAAGTCATAATTTTGAGATATAAAGTTGCCATTTTGAGATATAAATTGGCAGCTGTGAAATGTGAAGTCACAACTGAGATACAGTCACAACTGTGAGAAAAATATTGCAATTTTGAGATATCCAGTCAAAATTTTGACAAAGTTGCAATTGTGAGATATAGTCACAATTTTGAGATATAAAGTGGCAGCTGACAGCTGAGATCAGAATCAGAATCAGAATCAGAAAGAGCTTTATTGCCAGGTATGTTGTTTACACATACTAGGAATTTGTTTTAGTGTCAGAAGCTCCACAGTGCAACAGAGTGACAGCGACAAGACAAGACACATAATAAAAGGAATAAAATAATAATATACGAATTTACAAGATAGACAAAGTGCAAAAAAAAGCAAAAAACAATATATAATATAGACAATTGTATGTGCAGTTATGTGTGCAAATTTGAAGTATAAGTAAGTGTTTTAAGTAAATGATGTGTAATAGTGTTGTGTGTTCCATGTTTGTCAAGTGTTCATGAGATGGATTGCCTGAGGGAAGAAACTGTTCCTGTGTCTGGTCGTTCTGGTGCTCAGGGCTCTGTAGCGTCGACCAGATGGCAACAGTTCAAAGAGGGAGTGTGCTGGATGTGAGGGGTCCAGAGTGATCTTCTTTGCCCTTTTTCTCACTCTGGATAAGTACAGTTCTTGGAGAGTGGGGAGGGTTGTGCCAATGATTCGCTCAGCAGACCGGACTACCCTCTGTAGTCTTCTGAGGTCAGATTTGGTAGCTGAGCTGAACCAGACGGTAATTGAAGTGCAGAGGATGGATTCAATGATGGCAGAGTAGAACTGTTTCAGCAGCTCCTGTGGCAGGTTGAACTTCCTCAGCTGGCGAAGGAAGTACAACCTCTGCTGGGCCTTTTTCACAGTGGAGTCAATGTGAATGTCCCACTTCAGGTCCTGTGAGATGGTGGTGCCCAGGAACCTGAATGACTCCACTGCAGTCACAGTGCTGTTCATGATGGTGAGTGGGGGGAGAGCAGGGGGGTTTCTCCTGAAGTCCACGATCATCTCCACTGTCTTGAGCGTGTTGAGCTCCAGGTTGTTAAGACTGCACCAGACAGCCAGCTGTTCAACCTCCAGTCTGTAAGCAGACTCGTCTCCGTCCCGGATGAGGCCGATGACTGTGGTGTCGTCCGCAAACTTCAGGAGCTTGACAGAGGGGTCTTTAGAGGTGCAGTCGTTGGTGTAGAGGGAGAAGAGCAGTGGGGAGAGGACACAGCCCTGAGGGGCGCCGGTGCTGATGGTGCGGGTGCTGGATGAGAATTTTCCCAGCCTCACTAGCTGCTGCCTGTCTGTCAGGAAGCTGGTGATCCACTGACAGACAGAGGTGGGCACGGAGAGCTGAGTTAGTTTGGGCTGGAGGAGTGATGGGATGATGGTGTTAAAAGCAGAGCTGAAGTCCACAAACAGGATCCTCACATAAGTCCCTGGTCTGTCCAGATGCTGGAGAACATAATGCAGTCCCATATTGACTGCATCATCCACAGACCTGTTTGCTCGGTAAGCAAACTGCAGGGGGTCCAGTAAGGGTCCAGTGATGTCCTTCAGATAAGCCAGAACCAGTCTTTCAAATGACTTCATGGCCACAGACGTTAGAGCCACAGGTCTGTAGTCATTAAGACCAGTAATTTTGGGTTTCTTTGGGACGGGGATGATGGTGGAGCGTTTGAAGCATGAGGGGACTTCGCACAGCTCCAGTGACCTGTTGAAGATCTGTGTGAAGATGGGGGCCAGCTGGTCAGCGCAGGTTTTCAGACAGGCTGGTGAAACGCTGTCTGGGCCTGGTGCCTTTCTTCTCTTGTTCTTTCTGAAGACCTGGCGCACATCATCTTCACTGAACTGAATTGTAGGTGTGGGGGAGAGGGGGGTTGTTGGAGGTGTGAATGGTGATGATGATGATGATGATGATGATGATGATGATGATGATGATGATGATGATGATGATGATGATGATGATGATGATGATGATGATGATGATGATGATGATGATGATGATGATGATGATGATGATGATGATGATGATGATGATGATGATGATGATGATGATGATGATGATGATGATGATGATGATGATGATGATGATGATGATGATGATGATGATGATGATGATGATGATGATGATGATGATGATGATGATGATGATGATGATGATGATGATGATGATGATGATGATGATGATGATGATGATGATGATGATGATGATGATGATGATGATGATGATGATGATGATGATGATGATGATGATGATGATGATGATGATGATGATGATGATGATGATGATGATGATGATGATGATGATGATGATGATGATGATGATGATGATGATGATGATGATGATGATGATGATGATGATGATGATGATGATGATGATGATGATGATGATGATGATGATGATGATGATGATGATGATGATGGTGATGATGATTTCTCAAACCTGCAATAAAACTCGTTCAGATCGTCTGCCAGGTGTTGATTTGCCACAGAGCTGGGGGATGGTGTCTTGTAATTGGTGATGTCTTTTAGACCTTTCCACACTGAAGCTGTGTCATTAGAAGAGAACTGATTCCGAAGTTTATCAGAATAATTCCTCTTTGCCACTCTAATCTCCTTTTCCAGTGTGTATTTGGCCTGTTTGTACAAGACTCTGTCCCCTTTTCTGCGAGCATCTTCTTTGGCCTGACGGAGCTGGCTGAGTTTTGCAGTGAACCAGGGTTTGTCATTGTTGTAAGTGAAATGAGTCTTTGTAGGAATGCACAAATCCTCACAGAAACTGATATATGATGTAACAGTCTCTGTGAGCTCGTCCAGATCGCTGGCAGCAGCTTCAAAAACACTCCAATCAGTCCATTCGAAACAGGATTGTAAAGCCTGCTCTGTTTCGGTGGTCCATCTCTTTACAGTCTTTGCTACAGGTTTAGCTGATTTTAGTTTCTGTCTGTAGGTCGGTATGAGATGAACTAGACAGTGATCAGAGAGCCCCAAAGCTGCCCGTGGGACAGAGTGATATGCATCCCTTATTGCTGTGTAACAGTGATCCAGTGTATTACTGTCTCTGGTGGGACAAGTAACATGCTGTCTGTATTTTGGAAGTTCACGTGAGAGAACGGCTTTATTAAAGTCCCCGAGAATGATTAGAACAGAGTCCGGGTGTTGTTGCTCGCTCTCTGTGATCATATCAGCGAGTATCTGTAAAGCTGAGCTCACGTGCGCTTGCGGAGGAATGTAGACACTCACCAGAATGAACGAACAAAACTCCCGCGGCGAATAGAACGGCTTGCAGTTAATGAAGAGTGTTTCAAGATCTGGACAGCACGTCTTCTTTAACACAGTTACATCTGAACACCACCTTTCGTTGATGTAAAAGCACGTACCACCACCGCGTGATTTCCCCGTTGATTCTGCGTCGCGATCTGATCTGAACAGCTGAAAGCCCGGCAGACTTAACGCGCTGTCCGGAATGGCGTCGTTCAGCCAGGTCTCCGTGAAGCACAGAGCAGCAGAGTTTGAAAAATCCTTATTTGTCCGGGAGAGCAGAAGGAGTTCGTCTGTTTTGTTGGGAAGAGAACGGAGATTTGCCAGATGGATGCTGGGGAGCGCCGTTCTTAATCCGCGCTGTCTGAGTTTCACGAGAGCTCCGGCGCGCTTCCCCCGTCTGCGCGTCTTCCTGAAGCGTCTTAACAGCGCTGCCGCTGCGCCGACTACAACGTTCAACAAAACGTCTGAATAATCGAAATCCGGTAAAAGATTTTGTGGTGTGTACTGCCGAATGTTCAGCAGTTCATCCCTGGTAAAACTGATGGTGTTTGAAAAACAAAAAACAGGAAAAACGAACAAAAACAGAACAAACACTGAAGAGCTATGCACTGAAGCTGCCATGCGCGGCGCCATCTTGCGTAGACTAGATATAGTCAAATGTGAGATTAAGTTGCAATTTTGAGATATCCAGTCAAAATTTTGATATAAAGTTGCAATTTTGAGATATAATCATAATTTTGAGATATAAATTAGCAATTTTGAGATATAAATTGGCAGCTGTGAAATGTAAAGTCACAACTGAGATAGTCACAACTGTGAGATATAATTGCAATTTTGAGATATCCAGTCAACATTTTAATATAAAGTTGCAATTGTGAGATATAAAGTCACAATTTTGAGATCTAAAGTGGCAGCTGACAGCTGTGAGATAAAAAGTCAAATGTGAGATTAAAAGTATCCAGTCAAAATTTTGATATAAAGTCACAATTTTGAGATATAAACTCAACTCAATGTAACTGAAATGTAAATTTGCAACTGTGACAAAGTCGCAAGTGTGAAATCTGAGGTTGCACTGCGAGATACAAAGTCAAGATTGTGAGATAAAAAGTCACAACTACGAGAAATAAAGTATAAGTGAGCCTGCTGATGCCCAACGCAAGAATGCAAGAATGTATACCGCTTTGACAGGGGATCAAACAGAAACCAGATTCAATTCTTTTTCAAGGGGCTAAGGCGAGGCACTGAAATCAGGCAGCAGGCGGGCGAGAAAAGCAGAGGGGTGTATTTCTGAGGAGTTAAGGGCTTTGGTTTTAAGAAGCCACGCTGATGTGGTGAAGGCAGAGCACTTACTGTAAGCTTTATGGCTTTCTCGGGAGCCACGCCCAGAAGCTGCGGTACGAGGCCTATAATTAGAAAACAAGTTGATTAAAAAAGACAGGGGTGAGGGAAGCACGACTTTCCTCAATATAAAAGCTGCAGCGCTGCCTCCAATTCCCTATCATCCACACACTAATGAACACTATTGATGTGGAGTGCTTAAATATTGGAAACTTAACAGTACTACAAACTCTTTTTCCCTTTAAAAACAGCCTTAACCAAAGTTTACACAGCCCTCAATTACAACACAGATTTCTGGCTTAGACAAAAATAAACTAAATAATCTGATTTAAAAGTGATGACCCACCCCCGGCTGTAACAAACAAACTCAGTAATGTGGGCATACTCTACCAGTCCAAATAGGCCACACAGCTAGATGAATACAAAAACATTTCCTGCATGCATGGCCAACGGAGTGCTTTTGTGTTTATATACAAGCAGAGAATTAGAAAAAATATATATTTTTCAAACTTAATCATCCGTCGAAAAATCTCATAAACAGTTATTGTTCTCGCATGCTGCTCATTTCTTTGTGTTTGCCAGGAACATCGGCTGCGCTTCTACTTTGTCAGTAAACAATTAGTGTGACTTTGAGCGTCATTGTGTTCGAATATCAGTAAATATATGTTTATTACTGCCCTGCACTACAGGATCTGATAGGAAAAGCAGACATGCTAATGAAGAAATCTGAATGAACCTGTAAAATAAAATAAAAATAATTTTACCTACAATAATTGTCCAAATTATCAATTTTTTGTTATTTTTTTTGAAGTTGCATTCAAAATCATGTGGCTCAAAAAATCTCCCATTTCACATCAAGCGAGAACGGGAATAATGCTTGTGTACTAAATGTACACTCAACTTTGTGTCGTTCTTTAAGGTATTTTTTATGCATTTGCTAAAAGCCTGGTCTGCCCACTTCCTTGTTAAAAAGTAAACTACTGTATTTATATGTAAAACAAAAGCACTTTGTGCTCACTTCAAATATAGTGCTCTCTGTCATAAAGCTCTGATACGCTCAGCTAAAACGAGCACTGAATGTTCATACCATCCCCGTTATAATTCGGCACGGGTGATGAGGATCTCAGCCTCTCTTTTGTCAGCTTTATGATTGACAAATACCAGTAGTTAGTGTTCTCAATGGAGGTCACATGGCAATTGCACCTTGCAATCACAATTTGAATCTGTGACCTCACAGAATGCTTTAAAAACTCATGTTCCAGCTCTAAAAGCAGAGCAGATACTCATTATCTGAGCGCCATTGACTGCATAGAGCATTCATGTTCTTCATTGTTAAGTTCCTGTGCTGGTATGTGCCCTTTCATGCTCTGCACATTGTCCCCTCAAGCAGCAAAGGTAGACTTAATCTCTTCAAAGCAGGTAAGGTCAGAGGGAAGATGACCTGCCCCTGGCTTTCATGAAAACGCTTTTTGTTGGTGCGTCCCTGATGGCCTGGCCGTGCGGAGCCACTGACCTCTGTAGAGACCGAAGAAGCCCTCGTAGCGCACGACCTTCTTGAAGCAGTCTAAGCTGTTCTTGTACATCAGCTCATCGACGAAGGAACCTGAAGAACGCTGGTTCTGCATGCGGGTCTTCACCAGGTCGATGGGGTACACGGCGGTGGCACCGACGGCTGTCATGAGAGAAAATTTGTTACGATATGGAAAAGCGATGTACACCCGTTACTGTTAAAAGAGATGTACACCCGAGGGGGCTGATGAAGGACACATCAAACAACAACAAAAAAAGACCGGACGGGAAGAAAGTCCGGATATTTTTGCAGAACACATCAGTCAACTCTTATCTGACAACTTTGGGGTGGACACAAAGGGAATACAGCACCGACAGGCTTAATTAAAGAGTGAGTCGCCCTACACTACCTCCTTATTACCTTGTCTCCTCCGAGAGAGCCAGTCTGGAGCCAAACACAGGGCCAAGCACCACCTCCTTACGTACACACAGACCAACACACACACACCTCTGATCACTCACAGGTACAAAAGAATCCACCCAGGAGGTTCCCATGGTGCACAACCTCATTAAATGGGAGAAACAGCCCCCTAAGAAGGCAATAGGGCAGGCTTTGTTTTTCTTTTTGTACAGTCCAGCTATTTCTCGTGTGGAGGAGGGGCTGCTGCTGCAGGCTCAGGTAAAGGGGTGGTGCACAATGATCCGTGACTGACTCACCTCCAGCCACGGAGCCCAGGGTGAACCTGTACGCCGACTCAGCGACCTGAATCAGAACCGAGCGAGACGCGTCCCCACCAGACTGCTGCGGATAGCAAAAAAAGACAAGAGAATCAGAACTCCCACCATTATGCAAAATGTCTAGTCATATTTTTATAGAATAGAATAGAACAGAATAGAAAAAATGCAAAACTGTTACCAAAACAAAGAGTGAAT
>RJVU01028973.1:2220003-2237308 GCA_003731715.1 Anabarilius grahami
TATCAGTTTTTTGTTCATGATATTTCCATGTGTTTATTTTATGTATTTGTTTATTTTAAACTAATTTATTTTGCTTTGAGACATCTGATATAAAGACACTTGGAGAGGAAACTCTCATTCTGTCGATTGTGCAACTCATCTGGAACGGTTGCAGTATCACATCAAGAGACGAGAATGACTTTCTTACACATCTCAGGCTTTTAAAGAGAGTTGTTTTTCTCTCTCCCCACATAAATGAGCTGCCGGTGCAAAATACTGGAAATATAGGTCTGCTGTGTGAATATGGACGTGTCTTCGTATAGAAGAAACGCCTGCGCAAAAAACACTATTAGAGAAAATGTCAAAGCTTTGAAAGTCAGACTCCATGCTAACCTATTTCTGATATTATAGAAATGTCACTGACTGTCCTCATAAAAATACAGCAATAACACTGTTACAGATTGCTACTGGTAATTTCTCTATTATTAACCTATTTTTCACATCAATTTACTTATTTGAATATTTGCAAATCAGATGCTGGAAAAACAAAGATGATTTATTTAGACAAAATATGTTTTTTACATGCTCTTGTGCCTTTCACAAACACACAAACAATGTTTTAAACAAGGAGGAAATGCCAGTAGCACTGTAAATAAAACAAGAGCAGAGGTAGAGGTAAATAATATCTGGCTGTAGATTTTTCCTGTCTTGCATTGTGCTGCTCCAGCCACAAGCATGTGGAATTGCATAATAATTGTGGCTCTGAACCTTACAGTTTACAGTTAGTCTCTTAAAACCTTAAATTACTCACAACTGTGAGTGTTTCAAAAGCATGGTTTTTATTTACGGAGGAGAAGAACAGAACCTCCGAAAGCCAATATTCAAACCACCATGGCATTTATTGTGCCTTTAATTGTCTTTGGATTCAAATAAAAACATTTGATGAGCCACCTCTGTTTGGGTCAATTATTTCAATTCGAGCGCTGGCATTAAAACCGCATTTAAACAGTGAAAAAATATCTGAGAAGTCTTAAAGATCTCATCATCGATGTTCAGGTTAAAGAAATTTCATGATGTTGGACCTTTGGCTAAGACAGTAATACCATTTCTGACAGAAGAGCCAGATTTCCGACATGTCTTATTTGTAGGTGGTCATAGTGTTGGAAAGCATCCATTCATAAAGGAAAGGAAAACAATTTCGAGAATTTGTGGGTTTCATTGAGACTAAATTTTCTCATCTGTGAAGCTGCTGGTTCATTTTTACAGTGCTGGATGATACTGTATCAATTCTGTAGTGGATAAAATCTAACATCGGATTTTAAAATCACTCCAAATGACCGTAAAAAAAGTTGCAGATTCAAAGAAAATGAAATAAATGAAACAGGAAATGTGTTTTTTCATCGTTTTCAAGTTCCAAAAACAAAATTAATCCCGTCTTGGCCACAAACACAATATCGGCGTGTTTCTCGTAGTTTCCCAAAAACCCATCTGGTCCAAGTTAAGTTTAATATAAAAAGCTCATTCAGATATATAGCGAGCGTAGATGCAAACTTGGCACAGCCGACCCCTCACACCCCCCTGCCCACTCTCAGGTCTAGACGTAATATTGGAAAATGTCTTGCACACCACAAATACAAAAGGAATACTGCTATTCTTCTTGTAGGAGAAAAACTTTACCTGGTTTAGACTGCACTGAGGTTACGTCACCTAATGAGAAACAAATGCTGGCGTAGGAATATAACTCCAGTGTTTCATTAATGACTAACTAGGTCAATATGCCTCGCTGTGCTGCTGGAAAGCGTGCCCAGAACTGTGTGTCAATCTAGGCAAGACCAGGCACAATATACACCAAACAAGACATTACATCGATCTGAGCTCGGCGGCGGGGAAGGAAAGTATGTGATGGGGATAGTATGAAAGTGAACGTGTTTGGGTGTACGTGGGGGGGAAGGTGGGCAGAAGAGAGAGAAATTAGACAGCAGTCATACCCACCAGGAGAAACTGAGTGAACTCCCCGTAGTTAAGGTGTTTCTTCCTCTCTGCGCCAAAGTGAAGCTGAACAAATTCTGAGTTCCAGTTAAAGGGGATGTGCTGGTGAATAGTGGTCTGACCGAAAACTTGTTTCACATCCTCTGAAATCAGAGATAACCCTGGTGTCAGAAATGTCACTGTTGAGGATTGAGTTACAAAACTATGCATTGTTTGATTTCTATGATTGTACCAGCAAAACACATCTAAAAGTAAATCTTATTTAAAATACACAAGGCATCAAATTGTTAGTTTTTTTTCCATGTAAACATGGAAATACACAAAGTTAAAGCATTTTGAAATTATGTAATGTATAATATAATATAAAAAGTTATTGCACTATTTGTAGTAAAAAGTACATTTACAACATTGAACGTGACTTTTTTACAGAAAGTCAGATGTTCTTGCTTTTTGGATCGTCTCAAATCTGGTTGTGGCTGTGGATGTGGCATTCATCAAATCAAAAATACTAAGAAAAATACTAAAACATTGTGATATTCATGTTAATTTTTCAACTGTTCACTCATGCTGATGATATAATTAGGAATGAATAGTGCTGTCAAATCAATTAATCGCATTTAATATAAAGTTTGTAAATACATAATGTGTGTGTGTGTGTGTGTGTGTGTGTATACAGTATATATAAAATATATACTCTCACACACACATAAACATTTATGTTAGATGCGATTAATCACGATTAATCAATTTGACAGCACTAGTAATAAAACACTGGCTGGTTATGTACTTGCTCAAAAATTGAGTTTGGATAATTTTTTACCAAAAAACGTTGCAGACTGCGTCTTTAAAAATATGATCCTCAGGTTGTTAGAAAAATACTAAGAAATTGTGATATTCATGTTGATTTTTCAATTCAACTGTTCACTCATGCTGATGATATAATTAGTAATGAATAGTGCTGACAAATCAATTAATCACAATTAATCGCATCTAATATAAAATTTGTAAGTACATAATATGCGTGTGTGTGTGTGTGTGTGTATACAGTATATATAAAATATACACACACACACACACACACACACACAGAGATACATAAACATTTATGTTAGATGCGATTAATCGATTTGACAGCACTAGTAATGAAACATTGGCTGGTTATGTACTTACTCAAAAATTGAGTTTGGATCATTTTTGACCAACAAAAAGTTACGGACTGCATCTTTAAAAATATGATCCTCAGGATGTTAGAAAAATACTAAGACATTGTGATATTCATGTTGATTTTTCAATTCAATTGTTCACTCATGCTGATGATATAATTAGTAATGAATAGTGCTGACAAATCCATTAATCGCATCTAATATAAAGTTTGTAAATACATAATGCATGTGTGTGTATACAGTATATATACACTTATGTTAGATGTGATTAATCGCGATTAATTTGTGATTTGGGTTAACTAGTGATTTGACAGCACTAGTAATGAAACATTTTTATTAAATTAGAAAAAAATGCTAAACAGAAGTGGCAAAATACATCTTTGCATTGAAGAACATGACAATAAAAGCAAAGAAAAATGGGGTTGAACATTTTGCTGAGAAGCACTCCTCATGCAACAACTCCAACAGGTTTTTCCCATTTATGGCAAATTATATACAGTCGTTTAGCAGATGCTTTTTATACTATTACAACAGAGTTCCACTGTGGAGCTACTCCAGACCTTTATTTTATCAGTGTTTATGAACCTGTCAACACTTCTCAGTCCTTCTTTCATTATATTGCTTTGGAGTTGCATGGCAGCCGGCAAGTTTATCACCTCTAATTCACCTAATTGAAGCTGAAGGGGGGGGGAGAAAAAGAAAAAAGAAAAAAAAAATGCTAGTCATTCATTAATTAAAACCTAAAATTTCCAAACCCTTAAAAAATAGCCCTTCATAATATGACTTGCAATGACAGGGTTTATTAAAGGGTGAAAAAATGACTGTTTAATGTAACAGCAAGAGACCTTTAATTCTTTAAATGACATTAAGAGGGTTATAAACGGGAGTCTCCTGTTCACTTTAACACAGAGCGGCATTTCATTTTCCTACCCTCTGTAGTGCATCACAATAAAGTGATTTTGACATGACCATAATCTTAGTCAGAAGTTATTTGCTATTTATGTTGAGGTGACTGCAGCAGTTGAAAAACAGGTGTATGAGACAAATACTGCCTATGCATTCACATTACAGCTAAACCCAGACATACTCCTGACGACATCAGCAACAAGAAACCTTTGAACAGCACTGAAACATCACATCTAAATAACCGAGTCATATGAATATGAAATACGTATATGTGCATGCATTATCTGATCTTATTCCCTATTGACTAAAACAGGTTGATGAAAGTCTCATTCTCTTCGCCTAGGCACTTTGGGTAGTGCATCTGAAATGAGCTGATCTGACAGGTCTCGCCTACAAAAGGCAAATTAGACTATTTAAGTCAATTAGGGAAATTTAACGCATGAGACACACACATGCATTCTTCTTGTGCCAAGTTCATTTGCAACATGAACGTAACTGCAAATGCAACATTTCATACTATTGGTGTATTAAAATCCTTTGTTCTTAGTCTTGTCTGGAATTAAATGGCCACAATGAATGTACAGCGGAAGATTATATTGATGTCTGTTTGAAATCGATCTGCATTTTAAACATCTCTGACAGTGGCTGAATGAACCCGATTAAGAGTTTTACCTTTACTGATCCTGTAGTACTTTGCTAAGTGACAGGAATCTGTCTGTCAAAGCAAATATTCAGATTAGACTACTTAACATTAGCTTTGTTTTGAGGCTGGTGACTGAACATACTTGGAGTTATACTTGATAACCTAATTGATTTAGGCATTCAGCTGATACAAACAGCGATTAGGCCAAAATACAGAAATGCATGGGATGGAAATTCAAATGAATTGAAATTCCTGGAAATTAAACAACAATCTTAAACTAAAAAAATACTTTATCATTTAAATGTGTGAAACAAAACAAAACAAAATGGGTGTGCCTAAGTCCCTAAAACCTTAAACTAAAAACACCAGTACACACTTTTTATCATTTAAACAAAACAAAAACAGAACAAAACAAAACAAAACAAAACCCAAAAAAAGCATAAAACAAAACAAAAAACAGAACACAAAAACCAAAACAAAATGTGTGTTCTTACAGAAAATGAAGTAAAAACCTTAAAAATAAAACCTAAAACCTTAAACTAAAAAATACTTAAAACACCAGAACAACATCGAAATGAAACTAAAAAACAAAACAAAAACAGAACAAAACCCAAAAAAGCATAAAACAAAAAAAACAAAACCATACAAAACAAAAAACAAAACAAAATGGGTGTTCTTGCAGAAAATGAAGTGCCTAAAACCTTAAACTAAAAAATACTAAAAACACCAGAACAACATCGAAACGAAACCAAAAAACAAAACAAAAACGAAACTCAAAAAACCTTCAAAACAACAAAACAAAAAAACAAAGCCATACCAAAAAAAAACAAAATTGGTGTTTTTAAAGAACGTGAAGTGCCTAAAAACTTTTAAACATGGTAAATTCACTGTATCAAGGCTTTTGAATGCCTGAATAAAAGACACCAATTCAAAAAACATTTATATTTACTATTAATAATTAATAGATTAATTAAAGCAGCTTTATAGTTCATTCTTGTAACTGTAGGCTGTTTGATGTTGCCAAGCAACACAGCAACTATGCCCATTTACACAGAACGTGCAGGGACACAGGTGAACTTTTATCAACATTCAAAAGTAGCTCATCCAATCAGAATTTCGAGCCTGAACTCGGTTTTATAAAGGGCATTGCACACTTACCAAAAGTGGCAGTGCCATTTCCAGTTTTGTCGAAGAGCTGGAAGGCGACCATGAAGAGAGCATCCGGAGCACACAGAACCGACTCAAAAGCCAGAAACTCCTGGAAGGAGATCAACCTGATGGAGACAAACAGACTTACTGCGTACATATTGTGGACACTTCACTCTACCAGCCTGGCATTACATTATTGAATGATGAGAGGGTATCACTCGCTGATTACTGCTTCTCGTCGCCAAACAAAAAAAGGTAGCACATATTTTCATTGTGAACACTTGACACTTGAGTGATTTGTTCAACTGTAATTATCAGCCTAAAATTATGATGTACAAAACATCTAAACACACAGTCCAGCTTCAATTCTAGGCCCAGAGATTAAGTGAATGACAAAACAATTTGACATAACAGGCTATTCAATGATCCCAATCTTGATTGAAGTGCTTCCAATTTGACTGTCAAATGTCATTACCTTACTGAAAATGGGACCAGTTCATATAAGACCCACAGGATGGTTGGGAACTCAGTAAATAATGTGATTACTAGAGAACCAACCAACAAGTCAAGCAGCAGTACAGTAAGGAAATGATCTTGAACTATTGGTATACACACTACCAGTCAAAAGGAGACAATGTTTGTCATGGTGTTTTGATGTACAGGCTAATACTTAAAGTGTTTGAAATAAATTCATATATAAATATATTAACCAAAAGATATATAGTTAAAAATAGATTAATATACTAAATATATTTTTAAAATATTTGTTTTGATATATTTATAAAATAATTGTAAATGTATATAATGACTATAATGAAAGAAATTTCTATTGCAAACAAAAATATTAATTAGTTTTCTTTTTTAATGGATGATTTGAAATAGAGAGTGAAACAAAATGATTTGCTATTAGGGGTGGGCGACATGGCAAAAATATCAAATCATGATTTTTTAAGAAAATCACGATTGACCATTTTTTCATGTTGGCTTTACTATTTTGCAAGTGACTGAGCAGTACAGCCAAACTAATTTCCATATTTTAAAAATGTAGCCTTACAAGGTAACAAAATATAAAAGAAAAAAGAATGACAGACCATTTAGGCCAAAGTAGGGGTGAAAATATTTATTTCATTATTTTATCTTTGTTATTAAAAATCTGTAATTATTTTTTTTACAGTAGGTGTATTTAACAGTATAGCATTCAAGTAAGAATTTGAATAAACAAATGTAAAAATAAAACACTAAATGGACTTCACTGTTTAAATTATATATGCACTGATTCTTATTAAAGCTACTAAAGTTATTCAGTGAAGAGCAGTAAGTGATTTTCTCTTTGTCTTTTGTTGTTTGATCAACTTTAATGACAAGCGGCAGAAGGTTTATTAGGCTGCTGTCACTTTAAGATCTCATGCACAGATCCAATATTCAGACACACATCCAGTTTTCTCCCAACTGTTTACATTCACTTAAGATATAATCAACTGTGTTTATGCGAAAGATAACATAGTTCAGTACTCGCATGCTGTTTGACAGGCATTTAAGTTGTGTACGCGCTCAGAAAAGGCAATCGCATGTCAGAACAGCGTGCAAATAAAATATTTAATCAGCAAGGATAAAACGCATGCAAATAATAAACTTACGTGATTGTGAATAACTGCAATGTCATGTGAGTTTAACCCTACCTATGCGTTAACATGTGATGTGAATGTTGTACAGTATGTTGGGACAGAGGCGCCAAAACTGCCATGATCCAAAATCATATCACACACCCATATTTGCTATCATTTTAAAAAGTGCCAAATGATTAGGTGTGCTCAAACGTTTGACTGACAGTGCACATTTAGAGAAAACGATTTTAAGATTATTTCATTAGTTCCTATATGTGTGATCACTTTACAGTGAGGGTAAATGGGTGCTATTGTTCAACAAATAATCAAGTAAACCAGCAGAAAGATAAAAAATTGATATCAGTAAAAGGGAACACTAACAGCACTACTTCTGCAAATGACTAAAAGTTTGAATCATAATGGAGAGCATGACATTTGCTGAATATCAGAAAACATATAAACATGCACACAAACGCACACACACACACGTATCTACCTCATCAAATAAGCAATTTCAGCGTTCATAGGAAACCCTGGGGACCATGCAATCTAGTCTTTATTTAAGCGCAGTTCAAAGTTGCCTCAACTCCATTATGAATTTCACAAATGGATACAGCAATTACTCGAGGTCACTGCTAACGAGCAGTCCCAATGCATGCATCTCTAATTTATTTCAATTTCCAGGGAGCAATGATTACATTTTCGTGGCCACTCTAATTAATTTTGTTACTGATGAAATTCAAAGGAACTGAGAATTTGTGCGCTTCCAGCATGCCAAATCAGCCACATTGTGGAGTCAAGAGTAATTGTTTTATTAACTAAGCTGACAGTAGGAGAACAGGAGCCTGCTGTTTCAGAGTGGGTGGAGAGCTACAAAGGCGATCCGCTGGGCCCAGGCGTTGATGATTAAAACAAAAAGCAAGGAGAAATGATACAGATGCTGATACAAAAAGAAAAGTGTAACGAAACTTAGTGAGTGATTATGCTCCCTTCACGAGCTATCAGAGTTTCCTAGTTAAAAATTGGACATGAACGCCCTCTCAAGTTGTATTTACAACTGGGAAGCTCTGGGATAATGCTACCTTCACGTGTTATCAGATATTTCCTACTTCCCGCTTCTGAAATCATGGAGGACACCAGGTTTATTTTTGCCTATTTATTAGGAAAATCTTGTTAAAGCCAAAATTATATTTAGAGTCCCATTCACTGACACAGCACTATCTATCTAGTCAGCTTGCTGACAATTCTGGAATTTCAATTCAATTTGTATAACGCTTTTCACAATACATATCATTTCAAAGCAGCTTTACAGAAAATTAGGGCTGCACGATTTGGGGAAAATGTCATATTGCGATTATTGAGGTCAATATTGCGATTGCGATATGCGATAGCGATATAATAAACAAATAGTATCATGAGTCATCTCGCTTGGTTCTCAATGAAAATGCACACAGATTATTGATAATGCTGAAATGTGTATTTCTCAACTCAAACTAGCAACAACAACAAACAAATGCACAGTGTTTTCAAATTAAAATATTTTTACAAATTAAATAATAACATCTTTGCATTACTGCAAACTTGTTATAATCCCATTTAAAATGTTTGTTTCTTTACTAATCTGTAGTTGTTCAATGGATCACAAAACAAACAAACAAACAAACATCACGGTTATGACGTCACGGATCGGATCATTTTTCGGATCAGCACAAAAAAAAAATTGGGGGATGGGGGTAACTTAACTTTGCATGTATTACTTAGCCCACTTAAACTACTCTGATACCACAGCATAAACTACTAGCCTAAGTAATACATTATTAAAGGCAAGTGAACAGACTGTAAAAAGAACAAATACTGTACACCAATTACAACAAGCATAGATACAACAAAGTTACAAATAAAGTACAAGGTCTAACTGTAGTATTAATTTTCATGCACAGAAATGTAATAATTAAATGTAAAATGACACTGGTCACTGTATAAATTTAATATAGATTAATAGCAGGTATTTATAGGTTGCTGTCACTTTAAGAGTAAGACATGCACGGCACACATCAGATAGATACACATCTGAATTCTCACCTCCTTCACTTAAGAAATTAACCGAAAGTGTTTACGAGAACTTGCTGAGAGGGGTATTTTGACTGACATAATGCGTGTATGTGACCATCCAAGTGCATTGAGGACGCGAAAGATAAATCAATTTGGAGTTCGCGAGCTATAAAGCGCCTCTCTCTCTCTCTCTCTCTCTCTCTGTGCGCGCGAGCCTTGTATGTATGTGCGTCATGTGCGCACTGATAACAGCGCTGAGTGCGATACCGAATTAAATCCTTTTGCCTCTTCTATCGCGCTGGAATGGTTTTATATCTATTTAATGTGTAAACTAGCAAGACAAACACGTTCAAATGATAACCTTTCACTCTATTGCGGTTAAAGTTGCAATTGATCCGCGAATCACATGCGTGCTGAACCGTGGGCCTTGGTCCGTACGGATCACGGATCAACAACGATCCGTTTAACCACAACTAATCTGGGTTTATAATCTTATAGCCAAAATAGCGCCATATAACAGAGGTAGCGTTTTTTATTGCCACCAGTTCAGTGACCGTTTGCTCCGCGTCCATCTTTACGCGTTCTCTGCGCTGCACACCAGGAAAAGTCGTGACATCACCATGCGCGCCACACGTGCCACTGCCTAAACTGAAACTGACTGCTCTTCTTTTTATTAGCGGTGTATAAATTGGGCAAACAGCTCTCAGAGAATGGGTTGTCGTGTCCACACATGTATTTATTTATTTATTAAATTATTATTATTNCACAGCACTATCTATCTAGTCAGCTTGCTGACAATTCTGGAATTTCAATTCAATTTGTATAACGCTTTTCACAATACATATCATTTCAAAGCAGCTTTACAGAAAATGCATGTCAACATTACAATTTAGAGTAATCTGTTATCAGAGGTGACTGTGTCCAAATTATGTAACTTCAGAAATGTACATATACAAATCACGAAATTAGCTAACAATGTATTAATTAAATGCAGAAACAATGAGCTCATTGAAGCAATGAATACCTGTTAACACTCTGTCAACTTGTATAATTTAGAGATTTCATCTGGTCGTGATGAAATATATAACTGAGTATCATCGGCATAGCAGTGGAAACTAATTATATGTTTTCTTATAATATTACTAAGTGGCAGCATATATATTGAAAACAGCAGAGGGCCTAACACAGATCCTTGTGGCACTCCATAATTTACTGACGTTATCTTTTCAAATAAACAAATAAATAAACAAATCTTAACATTTTTCCCTGTTTAAATAGACAAAATGGTAATGGTCTGATAGGTACGATCTAAACCACCTTAATGCCTGTCCCTGAATACCAGTGTAATTTTGTAGTATTTTATGATCTATAGTGTCGAACGCAGCACTGAGATCAAGAAAAACTAGTACTGAGATACAGCCTTGGTCAGAGACTAAAAGTGGAAAATACAACTTGAGAGTGTGTTCATGTCCAATTTTTAACTAGGAAACTCTGATAATTCCGATACCATGTGAAGGCAACATAACCACTCACTGAGTTTCGGTACACTTTCCGGTACACACAGTATTAAAACGCATCTCCAACACTGGAAACCATTGGAAGGCAAGGAGGGACTTCTAATCACCAGATGGTATTGTTTCATTTCAGATCAGCTTGATGGTCACTGTAATTGATTTTGGAGTGTATCTGCATTAAATACCCTCCAATCAACGTACACAAAAATGAGTTGTGCATGTACTTTCCCAAGCACCATGCCAGACATGAGGCTTATGATGGTTGATTAGCAGTTCCTTGACTACTAGAGAACAATTATGCTGGTACACAAACACACTAAGATGCCGTAGCCATGTAAAACAAACTAAACCAAAGCTCAAATAATAAGCCCAATGAAGAACATTTTCCAACCATCAACTAAAATGGAACAGAACCAGAAGTGTAACATGGGGAATGCAAAATGTTTTGTTTCTCAAATATGACACTGAAACAATTTAATAATATGGACAATTCATGTGGAACTTTGTTTTTCTAAACACACACAAAAAAAAACTGGAAAATGTTAAATGTGCTACAATTTAAATGTCTGGGGTCAGTTTTTTTTAAAGAAATCAATACTTTTATTTACCAACTGAGAAGGATCATGTGACACTGAAGACTTTAGTAACGGCTGCTGAAAATTCAGCTTTGCGTTACAGAAATAAATTACATTTTAAAATAATATTATATTAATATTAAAAAAAAAGATAAAATATATCTTAAAATATAAATTTGTTGATATTTTCATAAAACAAAATAATATTATGCTGCTATTAATTTTCAATGTGTTACGCTAAAACAGGAATACGTTTGTACAAAGCATATCTCCCAGTGGGTGCCACGCACCTTTAAATTGTGTTGTTTCTAAAACCGAAAGGTGCTGGTAAACACTGTCCTTAGCAGAAACACTATTTACAGACTTATTATTTCAGTGGTTTAGCGTTGTAGCTTTTATCCGTGACAGGTGAAGAGAGAGCACCTTCAATAAGCTCTGGCCCTGTCATTGTCACTGACAAGCGTAGATGCGGAGGGACGCGGGCTGGTTTAGCTTTCCCTGAGTGCATACCTCAGACCAGCCTGAAACCACATGGGCACGGACTGCCATTTTCTCAGCATGCGCTCTTTACAAAGTTTTAACCCCCAAGAGGCTACAGAGTTTCACACTTGAGGAGTTTTTCCATCAAAAATGGAGAGGGGAGAAAAGATAGAGGCAGAAAAGGAGAGAATGTCTGGCAGATCTTTGAATCAGCAGGGAAGTCTACATGTGTTGAATGACTGATTCAGAACCGTTGGCAGGATGCCGCAGTTGAATAAAGGAGAAGTGATTCGGTGCCTGATGGATGTCACCATATCACTTGATTTATTCCAGCTCAGGAGGAGGTAGAAAATGCATCATGCTGTTTGTATCCATCTCATGAAACAGAGATAACCTGTGAATCATCTCAATCAGATGAAAACCTACCTCGGTTGTAAAACACTTCGTGTTCAGCAAAAACATCGGCACCCACACAAACAGAGCTTTTTGGTCTTGAAGCTTGATGGTTTTGAATACATTTCAATATTATTTAAGCTTCATTTGTACAAAAATATGAACTGATGTTAGTACTTTATGTCATCGCAATCCTGGGACGAAGGCCTCAAAATGAACATTTCTTTATTTCCAACCTTTCACAATCCTGATGGCTTGAAGGTTCTGACCACAGCCGCCACTACAACCAAACAATATTATATGCTGAGGCCGCTGCAGTACAGAACATATATTGTGGATAAAAATTATGGTGTAACTATCTTCAAACTGAACCGATAAACCACGATACACCACCCACTGTGCGAACCGCGATACTCTCATGGCGTACCGAATGCGCCCCGCCCCCTGCTGCCCCAACCAGCCCTGGCCCATTGGATCTACACGACGAATACAGCATTTTAGCCTAACCACTATTAACCACCAATAATCGCAATAAGCTCCACGTTTTGTTAGTTTCAATACGAAACAAAGTGTCATCTTTCAAATTCTGTTCATTTTATCATGAAATTCAAACAAAAAAATGCCATTTTGACGCTCTTTAATGTGCCATGACAGATCACTGTACAGGCACCTCAGTTTAGGCGGCAGCGCAGAGCGCGAGTGAACGCGATCATCTCCTCTTCATCTGATCTTTATATTACAGAATATACATGAATGAACATCTGAAGGTATGTTGAAAGATACAGTACAACTTACTGAAACATATCATATCTCATGTAATCGCCCAATCAGTGTTTCAAGGACGGAAAGATGTCAATAAAACAGCTTGTAAACAATGTGTCAAGTGGCATTTACCTCAGGCGAGTCCACAGCTTGTTAGTTCGCCAGAGAAATGAATCTTTTGCCAAATATATATACTATATTAGCTTATATATTTGTTATATTTTACTTAACTTCTTAGTGGTGTCTTGATTATTTAATGTATGTTTAAATAAATCCGTCATGAAAATGACAGCCACTGTGTAATTGATTATATTTCAACAACGAATTGGAATAAAAACATAATTTTGTATTAAATAGAAGTTAATGCAAAAACTGTGCAGTTTACAAGCTTGCATACATTTTTTTTTTTAAATGGTTGATTATTATATCTAAAAAATAAATAGCAATGGAATTTAGGCTAATAGTTTGGGCTCTGAAACTTTATTATTATAGTCATGTTATTATAGTAAGGGCTCCCTATATAGTTTACAGCATTAGCAGAGTTATTTTTTTGTCCATGCTGAACTATGACTTCAAAACCGAGGTACATACCACACCGTCAGTTTTGTGTACCGTTACACTCCTAATAAAAATACTGGCAATCTGATTAACATAAAATATGTAATTGATGCATTTTATACAATAAACCAGCAAACTCAGAGCAGTCATTGAAATAGTCACTTAATACAGCGCCTTGTACAATGTAGTCTTCCATGAAGTTTGGCCAATCACATCTCAATTAAAATCACATGTTGCATAGATCAAAATGGTAATCATAAATATGTAGCATTACAAACCCAAGACAGAATATTCAAAGAAAAATTATCTTCATAGTTATTAACAAAAACAACAATTTTACAATCATCCAGAAGGTACTTTCTACTCTTAAAACCAGATATAAGGCGGCAAGAAAAAGGCTGTTTATTGAAAGGAATTTTAATTAAGCGTGTCAGTTTTTTAATCATTTGCTGTTAGATTCATTTACGGTTTTGAATACGTTTCAATATTATAACAAGCTTCATTTGTACAAAAAAATGAATTCCTGTTAGAACTTTATGTCATCGCAATTCTGGGACGAAGGCCTCAAAACGAACGTTTCTTCATTTGTAACATTCCACAATCCTGACGGCATGAAGGTCCTGACCACAGCCGCCCAAACCTCAGAAATCCATATATATCCAGATCCTTATTTAACTAGCTCAGTAACCTAAATGCATTGTGTGAATAACAAAAAAAAAAATCCAAAGATAAACCCAAAAGCACAGCACTTAAATTTCCATAATCTTGATTAAATCAAACAATCCCTCTCTATTTTTTTACTCAAAGCCCTGCAAATAAATAAAAAATCATGTTCTGAAAGAGAGCTCAAGCCATGATTCCCTAATAGTTATCCGTTAATAGCTGAGATGCAGCAATTTATCCATCCTCAAAGTCGCACAAAGCACGAGAGCTGAATGGCACAGGCAATTACAGTGCGTGTGTACCTCTCCCGGTCTATGGCAGCCCTAATAATGTGTGCTACATGACCACATGCATGTGGCCCGGCTGGTTGCCATGGTAACGCACAATCTTTTTGGACTTACGCTTGCGTATCATTGGCCATCATTATGTATCATTAAAAGCATACATATTAATGCAAAAAGGGGTTGAGCCGTGCTGCCTGAATGGAGCAGCACCTGAACAAAGTGTGGCGTGTTAAGATGTCTGACCCTTCATCCTAATGCAGGATTAAAAGCAGAAGATACCACCGCATAATCCACATCCATTTCACAGCAAACGCTTTGTTTATGAATCAAATGAACTATAAACTGTAATTTACACATGTTGTGAATTATTAATGAAAAACAAATTCACACTGTGTGTTAAAAAACGAAAACTAACAGTATTATTTAGGGGGCATTTTTGTTTGGTAGCACAGTTTGATTTGTTTTCAAACTAAAACCTGCTAAAGGTTCAAGTGCAGCACAAACTTTTAATAGCAGCAATAGAAATAAATACTAACCCATCTTTGGTCTGGTCCAGAACACCGGCCAGTAGAACGGTGGCCTCCTTGGACAGCCTTATATCTGTTTGTGCATGGAGGAACTTGGACACAAAGTCCTCTGGGGACATGTGGCGCTCTCCATTCTTCTCCACACTGGCATACTGTGAAGGGAAAGAAAACTGGGCTAATATTATATATATTATGCTAAGGCCACTGCAGTACAGAATAGATATTGTGGATAAAAATACTCTGTTCACAAAATACCGGCAATCTAATTAACATAAAATATGTAACTGATGCATTTCATACAATAAACCAGCAAACTGGTCTATACAATGCATTTTATACAAAACATTTTAAACAATAAGACAGCAAGCAGTCATTGAAATAGTCACTTAATACAGCGCCTTGTAGTATTGTATGAAGTATGGCCAATCACATCTCAATTAAAATCACATATAGCATAGATCAAAAGGTAACCATAAATATTTAGTATTACAAACCCGAGACAGAATAGAAAGAATCATACAGAAGGTAGTTTCTACTGTTTTAAGGTAGGGTAGGCAATATTTTTTTTTAAACACTTTTTGTTATACTGGTTAAAACTCTCTTCACATACTGATAGCAATCAATAATAGAAGTGGTCTAAATATTAAAACATGTACATATATATTCAGTGGAAGTCTCAGGACTCAAAGTCTCAAAAAATATTCGTCCAATCGTCCGATAGGATGTCCTCCCTGCCTGTCAACATATGTATTTCCATACCTCTGTGCACTGCTTGCGCAGACATCACACCAATGTTGCCAAGTCTACGGTTTCCCCACAGAATTGGGCTACTTTATCATCGTTGCCGTGGGTTGTTTTACATGTCTGCGGGTTGAAGCAACCCCAAATAGCATGATATTTAGCCCCTGGAATGCAAATTTTACTAGGGGATCCCCACCAAGAAGCGGATTTTACCCCCCGGAATGCGGTTTTTACCGGGGGAACCCCCTGAAATGTGATTGGGCTAGTTTTGGGCTAGTTTTGAGTAGCAATTGGGAGGGATTTGATGTGAAAACCTGGCAACCCTGCATCACACGTCATCAGCACGTTCCGTAAGGCTATGCAGAGTTGTAGACAGACAGTCACCGAGCACCACAAACAGCAGCCGCCTTTTACAGTTCCTCCTGAACCAAAACATTGAGCTTGCGCTGCGTCCATGCCATGACGTAATCGTAATTACGAGTTCTGCCCAGAGCTGTTCACATCCTCAGACTCAAATTGATGCGTTTCTATGTCAGCACTATCAATGGCGAAATGAATCTGTAGCAGTCAGGTGGTACAAGTCCGAGCTCTGTAAGTTGTTTACGTTCATTATTATTGTAATGTTATGTGCTCTGAAACATGAGGTAATTTAACGCAGTCTCTCGCGATACTCTGTTGTGTGTTCATGTGTTTTAAAGGAGGCATGGCTTTGGAGAGAGGGTGGGATCTAATGCTTTCAAAGTATAGCTGGATGCACACTGTGCAATTTATAATAGTCCTTTACGATTGTTGCTTGTCAGATTGTACGAACATGATCCTCATGTGTGGGATCTCAGCTGTCCTGTTTGTCAGATTGTACGACAGTCAAGATGCGTTAAAAACGGACACGTGCTTGAAAACTTGTCCGGAGATTTACATCATCAACCCACACACATTCGGTGAAATGTGAGCTGCATTACACACGAGACTGAAATGGTGGCTAACAAAGAAATCTCTAGCGTTAATTTTAATCGCGGCTTATCTTGAAAAACAAAGACAATTTGACGTTTGTCGTAGGAGAAGTCACTGCAGGACTGTGCGCCAAATCTCCTGACACTTCCAGAATTTCGTCGGAGGTCAAATTTTATCGCAACGGTCATTAATCGGCTGTCCGTGAACATGTCAAACTAGCGATCAAAGACTACAGATTTTTGCCAAGGAATCTTTTAGGATTCTCAAAATTTGCCTCAGACGACCAAATCGTGGCCAAAATTAGGGCTGTGACGGTGGCAAATTTTTACTACCGCGGTGGTAAATCACCAACAACCGCCAGTGTTGCGGTGG
>RJVU01028973.1:2257181-2291667 GCA_003731715.1 Anabarilius grahami
AGTAGAAAGCACTCCAAAGAAGGTGGATCTCAAAAATCATCTTATAGCCAAAGCCAAGAACATTGTGTAGTTTAGATAAATGACAGCACATAGACCACAAAACCACAGATGCCACAATGAAAATTGTCCTGTGGCTCCAATTTGCTGACAGACGATGAAAACTTCAACCAAGATTCTACTCAGTAATTGTGTTTTGAAATTATTTTGTAATCATCCAAACTCCAAATATAAGTAGACAGCAAAAGGAAGTCATTTAGATAGGATGATGACAGTGTGCTCGTTTTTGCTGACAAATCCAGCAAACGCAGTAAAACAACAGAGGACATTCTGGACATGGAGATGAGGAGAATCCCATTTTGCTTCAGATTTATACTAGTGCCAAAAAGATGGTGAATTACTAATCCAAATAATTGCATAAGGCTTAGAAGCCTTGGAATAAAGTGGAAGGATCATTGCAGTCCATCTCAGCTAAGGGCCTGGGAATCTCTCACAGTGTCCGTGGAGCATACCTGAGACTGCAGTTACACTGTGGCGCCTGGAGTCTCAGGAGATGGGGAGGGGGGCCGTCAGCGGGGCTGCCCAGACTGACTCGCAGCCTTTCTTCGTATGTGAGAATGCCTTTCATTGGCCCCTCCAGGACAGTATCGCAACTGAGTCCTCATAGAGGCTCCAACCCTGCCCGGCCAGTCTGGCAGTCTCGCTTCCACCGGTCCTTATCAGGATGGAGATCACAATATGGCCTGAGGGGTGCTATAAGACGAGCAACGGGGACAGGAGGGTTTTATAGGACGGAGGCCGTCATCACCCCCAGCTCCCATCTCACTGATCATTCAGATTAATGACATGACTCTCCTTCTGCCAGTGAAAGTGACAACACACCAGAACATGGGCCTGTCTACCTGTCCAAGGGCTCTTGATGAGATAATCGCCCCTTTCATTCGGCATAAATAGAAGAATGCCAAATGCTTCACCTGAAGACCGACTGTTGGCGTAAAAGTGCATGTGCTATATATGAACTTTTGGTTTTGCAATGAAAAACTTATTTTCCATATAGGAAGGATTGACTCTTGAAGATAATGATTATGATCATAAAGAGAAAAAAAAGTTTAATCATTCAATAAAAAGCTTTGGTCTTTTGAAATCTCTGAGTGATATGCTTCCTAACTATCTGTCATGTACATCTGATCCCATCCATGAGCTCTTGTTTTATGTGGTATTCTTTTTTAAAATATTAAATTAAAGGATTAGTTCACTTTAAAATGAAAATTACCCCAAGATTTACTCACCCTCAAGCCATCTTTGGTGCATATGACTTTCTTCTTTCTGATGAACACAGAGTTATATTAATAAATATCCTGACGCATCCAAGCTTTATAATGGCAGTAAACGGGACCAATGAGTTTGAAGCTCAAGAAAGTGCATCCATCCACCATAAACGTACTCCACACGGCTCTGGGGGGTTAATAAAGGCCTTCTGAAGTGAAGCGATGTGTTAGTGTAAGAAAAATATCTATATTTAACAAGTTATAAAGTAAAATATCTAGCTTCCGCCATACTGTATTCAACTTACGAAATCGCGTCAGTTACGCTTTTTTCGTAAGTTTAATACAGTACGCGTAGGACGTAGAATAAAAGTTTTGAAGTGCGAGAGTTTTACACTTTCTTCGTAAGTTGAATACAGTCTGGCGGAAGCTAGATATATTACTTCATAACTTCTTAAATATGGATATTTTTCATACACAAACACATTGCTTCACTTCAGAAGGCCTTTATTAACCCCCCGGTGCTGTGTGGAGTATGTTTATGATGGATAGATGCACTTTCTTCAGCTTCATACTCATTGGTCCAGTTCACTGTCATTAAAAAGCTTGGATGCGTCAGGATATTTATTAATATAACTCAGATTGTGTTCATCAGAAAGAAGAAAGTCATATACACCTAGGATGGCTTGAGGGTGAGTAAAGCTTGGGGTAATTTTCATTTTAAAGTAACCTAATTCTTTATTAACAAAAATAAATAGGTCAAATAGTGTGATAGAACTCCAAAATTGTAGTATATATTAATTTGTGAAAAAACCCATCTTTTTTCCTTTCTAATTCAACTGTCTGTCAATAGGAATTTTACTCTCATATTTTTCATCTGTCTTTCTTGAAAAGGCCTGTCAGCTGGAGCTTGAGGTACAGTTTGCCAACAGCCTAATGACCCTTTACGGCAATACAATCTGATGTCTGTCCCAGCCGTCCGGTAATCCTGTCCACCTTTGCGGCTTAGTTATGCTCAGGCTTAAGTTGCATATTTTGTATTTATCAGGATTTTGCTGATAAATGCTATCAGCAAGAGAGAAATGAAATATGGGAGGTCTATCTCAAGTTGCAAGAACAGACATTTATTTCAGCACTGAACCACCACTGATGCAGATATCCAGTGGTTATTCTCTAATAGCTCAAGACAGAATTTATGTTTTTCAGCTTGTGCAGTATTATAAAAAATACCTGAAAATGTGAAAAGTAGGTATATGCTTTTTTATTCCATACATTTTAGATAATACATCAGTAGATCTGTTTCCATCATTCTGTCACAGCTTTTCCCCAGATTTGCTGCGAAATGCATATCCGTCCAATACAAACATACTCAGAAACAAAGAACTCCATGTAACTCGAAATAAACTCAGAATAAAGAAAATGTTTTCCAATGTAAACACTCCATTATTTAGAGTACATCAGTCATGGCTACATAAACAACCCAAAGCCATATTCTGCATATAATGTTAATTTTACTCATTATTTATATTAAATGCTCTTAACAAAATGATTCATGGCATAAAAAAGATGAATAGTATATTATGGGTCACACATGTCCAGTTCATATATGAACATATGTGAAGCATATATGAACCGCAATTTCATCAGACCATGTATCAAAATATGGGCACAATCATTTTTTAATTCCACATTCCACTTAAAATGACAATAAACATTGGACCTCAGCCCTGCTTGTGCAAATGAAGCATTATTAAATTAATAGATTACATATTAAACAGAATTTTGGCAACATTATATTTAGGCGTTGCAATGGTCATATTTGTCCGACCTCACATTACAGTAGTTCATTGTGATTGGTGGCTTCTCTCTCTCTCTCTTTCTCTCTGGAATGACATTCTCAAGTGAATGTCGCTCATCAAGAGGCTTACGGAGTAAGTGATAAAGTGTTCCACTCTAATACCTGCCCGCTTCTCATCTGTCATCTATAAAGAGGATTGGAAATGAAGCAACATTCTTCAGGATATAATGACCTCCAAAGCGTACAGAGGGATATTGTAAAACATATAAATGGAGAGGGAAAATGTGTTTTGGATTTGATCAAAGAAGTAAAACTGCAGTTGATTATGACCATGATCAGTTCAAATATACATAGGCCTACTATAAACCATATATATTGTCGTCCATCGTAACTGAAATGATATTGATTTAACCAGTGTTTTATACTCTCCTTGATTTCAGGTTGCAATATGGAATTGAGTAATGCTCACCATGTGACTACATAGGCCCGGAAATAGCCCTGATTGGACTGATTGATAAATGAAGCTGTCCTTGTTTTTGAGCATGCCCTTTCAGCTCTGGACTTTGTCCAGGAAAACCTCTAACAGCCACTTATTAAGTAGTTAGACTCACAAGGCTGTGTATGCACTGGTCACCTGGGTGTGTGTCTGTAGGTTCTGAGACCCCATTGGTCAACGGTAGACTCTTGGTTGCGAGCTGGCAAGATAACACAACGGGCATAATCCTCATTCTTCTCCCTTGAGGTCTGAAGTAGCGTGTTTTTACAGCTTGCCGGGCTGTTTAGCGACGTAATTATTAGCATTTCTTGTAAACATTCAGCATTACCTCCAATGAGTCTTTGTTCCCTTGACCCGCGCTTTACAGGCTCAAAGAGAAGTCGCCGTAAAGTGGAGGAGGCGTGAATGTTTTTGCAACTCTCAAGAAAATAAAATTACGAATGACGTATTGAGTGAGACAGCTTATTTCCAAGATAGCATTTAATTTGAAGTTCACAAAAACATTCGCATGTACAGAGAGCAGTTAGCAGCTAATTGAGAATTATGCAAGTGTGGTGGTCACAAAACACACCAAGCATAAAAGTCACTATTGTTTTTCAGCTTCATGATATTTTAACGCACCCTGCAGTCTAAGATCCCCTAATTAATATGGAATGGGTGAGAATCAAATTAGCTGTTTGTTTACATGATGCCTGGATACTTTTTTGCCCTAACCCCTTTTACGCTTGAGTACTCCGGCACCATTTGCGCAAGGATCATACATGTTAGGAAGCGCATGATTAAGTAAATATTTCATATTGCGCCATTAGCGAAATCGTCTCTGTTCCTGAGCTGTAGACAGGTCGCATTTAACCAATGTGACTGCCTGGGTTTTTGAAACTATCACGGAGAGTATCAAGCCTCTCTTGTGTGTCTGTAAGTTAGGGCAAGAAACCAAGAAAAATTGTCTAGAGTATAGCCAAAGGCGAAGTTTGAACAGCTCGGCCAGTGACAAGCTTTTAAGGAGACCAGAGCACCATGGGTAGTCTGCAGATGAAATACTAGGGGGTGAAAGGGAAAGTAGTGATTTGTCATTAGGACTTTTCAAAGAATAGTGATGCCAAGGGTCCAATTTATGGTTTTTATACCTGCCTTCTTCAGAACACACATCAAGCTCTTTGTGAAGAATATAATGCTAGTTTTTTTTCCTTGTAACAGAGCTATATGGGAAGATCTGTGCTGGAAATGTAGTACAAATTTTGGCATGTCTGAGGGAGACTAAAAAACTGTGGTATTTTTAACAAGATTATTAATACAAGTAGTTCTGACAAAAATATGAGGCTCATACACTGCAGCTAAATACAGTGTCACTCCAATAAATGTGTTTAATGGCATTCTGTCCACACAGATCATTTACAAGAGTGATGTTTTACAACTCAATTTACTTCCAAAAAATTCTGTCATACAAAATCTGCATAATAGAACCAACCTTTTAATTGTTAAAATTATAGGAAGTTATTCAATTATAACATTTGATTAAATTCAACATAAATGCAGTAAATATTATATCCGAACCAGCACTGGATGTTTTGTACAAGTTATTAAATTAGAAATAAATATATAAATCCAAAGCAATAAATATAGCCTAATATCCAAACAAGCAATGGATGGTTATAAGTTAATAAATTATTACATATATTTTAGTAATAACTATATAAATGTAATAAAAATAAACTTTTATAACCTCAAGTTTTGAATAACAATAATAAAACTAATGATAATATAATAATAATATGATAAAAAGTTATCAGAAAACAACATATTTACAGTCTTTCTACAATATGTTTCTATTAGCATTATTTACAGGCATTATTTAGTTTATAAGCGATTGCACAGGGTGAGACATTTAAGCTATAAACATTTAAGAACGAAGCACATTGAAACGAATTTGTGGCCATGTTCACACAGCAACAGAATTCGGTTGTCAGTCCTGTATTTGAGTCCTTAAAGGGTTAGTTCACCCAAAAATGAAATGTCGTTCCACATCCGTAAGACCTTCGTTCATCTTCGGAACACAAATTAAGATATTTTTGATAAAATCCGATGGCTCAGTGAGGCCTCTATTTCAAAACACTGCTTCATGAAGCTTTACGAATCTTTTGTTTCGAATCGGTTCGGAGCATGTATCGAACTGCCAAAGTCACGTGAACCACTGAAATTTCAAAACGTTTAAAAACAATTATGACGTACGAAGCCTGGTTTACTGAAATCACATGACTTTGGCAGTTTGATACATGCTCCGAACCACTGATTCGAAACAAAAGATTCGTAAAGCTTCACGAAGCAGTGTTTTGAAATCGCTCATCACTAGATATTTTTGAATCAAGTCTTTATTTGATTTTATTTATTTTTTTTGCCGCACAAAAAGTATTCTAGTCGCTTCATAACATTAAGGTTGAACCACTGTAGTCACATGAATTGTTTTAAATATGTTTTTAGCAGCTTTCTTGGCATCTGAAAGTGTTAATTGTCTTGCTGTCAATGGAGGCCTCACTGAGCCATCGGATTTTATCAAAAAAATCTTAATTTGTTTTCTGAAGATGAAGGAAGGTCTTACAGTGTCATGCGCAAGACGCTGCAAAGCACGTGAGACGGTTAAAGATGTCCGGCGAGCGCAAATTTACAATGAAGCTGCTGTCCCTTAATGAAGATTTAATGGATAAACTCTGTCCTGTCAAAAGTGATAAGACTTTTCAGGTTTATGGACGTCGTTGATATTACTTTGGTCACTGTCACTATGGTAACTAGTAAGAGATGGGCTTGCACGTTCATACAGACAATAATTCGAGAAGCGACTGTAGTTGCTGTGTGAACGGGACATTTCGGGACTCACACCTGTAAGTAAACGCAGTTGTCAATCCCTAAAACTGACAGGTGTTGATGAAGTGACGTCACTGTCGTTTGGACATTTGCAGCTCTACCGAGGTGTTAGTAGAAAATCACAGAAACTGAGGTACGTGTCTTGACAAACTCACAAATGTTGAAATTGTCTCTCTCCACTGCATGCCTAAGGAAACCTATACAATATTTTCTCGGGGAAACTTATACATTATGATCCAGAAATCGCGTGCTGATTAAAAAGAGGAAACAAAACACGCCACTTACGTCGAGTCGAGGACATATTAATATTTTCCGGAAGATAATACCAAAGTCCCTTTAAGACAAGTCATTTCACTCGGCGGCCATCTTTGAAACGCCTCTCGGGCATCCTGGGCATCATGCAGCTCTTTGAATGGGGAAACATCAAATTCTCTAAAGCTGTTTGCCAAGCTTTCGACTAAATTTCATATTTGTAATCACAAATCAAATCTAACAACAACTGTCTCATATTTTTTTTCCCAAACGCTCGAATAATAAAAAAAACAGTTTTTTTTTGGCTGGATCAAGCTAATGCGCATGCGCAGACGTAAATGCGCGTCTCCTGTGCCTCATTTCTGAGGCGCGAGTCTGGCTGAAACTGGTGATTCTAACGGCCGCTGCAGTGACGCGATGGCTTTACCAGTCGGCGATTGGCTCTTATTTAGAAGGCGGGACTTATTCCGCCATATTGCGCGTTTCACTTTCTCCCATTCAAAACAATACGAGTGACACGTCTTGTGTAATTTAATAGTCTTTGATAATACTTAACCGCTCGATCATATTTCATGAGTTGTTAGCGTCCATGTTTATATTAGTTTATGGCTGGGTCATTCTACAGAAACGTCCACTTTTCGGTCCCTAGACTTTACAGAAATATTACACTTGAAAAACACTTTAGGATTAAATTTTTTTAATATATTTTAATATGAAACAATATGTTATTTGAACAATTAAGCCTTCTTGAGCCATCAATGTGGCATTATTTGTTTTTTAATTATTTACAAAAATTCCAAACACCACAGAAGTGCTCGTCCCCACAGTCATGTACAGAGGGAAAGTGCTTTATTTTGAGCTCAGAAACAGGTTTTTCTACCATTTAAAATACAATAATGTATGCATAACTATCAAATATATAATGTAAATGACATAAAACAAAAACAAATGCTGAATAAATATTATAAAATATATAATGAATGTAGTGGTCCCCGGGTGTTGTGTCACTGGTGTTACCTTTAACAAAAATCTCTTATTTTGAAATAAATAATCACACTGATGACATCACTTGACTTCCTTCTTCCTATTTCCTGAAGATCCTTGAAGAAAGTGGACTTTCCATTGGCCTATCTCTTTTCAGTTATCAGTAATTTTAATTAGAAAATCATAATTTCATATGAAGCTTTTAGTTGAAGTCACTGGTGTGACCTACTTTATTGTTAGGGAATTAAAAAAAACTAGAATATAAATGGATTAAATTACTTGATTTAGTGAATATATCATGATTGACAACATGTGAATTGATACCTTGCAGCAGCCATTTTGTAAAATGCATTTTTCATGAAAAATGTCACTGGTGTTACCCGTTTATAGATAAACTTTATTTAAAGCTATTCATTGTTATTTTGCATAAAATAGCACTAAGATTACATGATTCTAACTTTTCTTTATCATTGTTAATCCTCCTTTGGGCAGATATGGCTAAATTCAGTGCAGCGACTTTACAGACAGCGTATTTTACAGACAGTTTTAAAATGTTGTTCATGATCTTTTACTGACTGCTTTCACTAAGTGTCAATGATAGTATTTGATTGTATACCAAATGTAAAAATTTAGTCTCATCTACTTAATTATAGTTGAAGAATAAGGATCTTTGGTCTTATGTATACGTCACTGGTGATTCATTTTGTCACTGGTGTTACTGTTTTTTGTCTGTCACATTAAATAAAATGTGTCATGTGACATGATAATAATTTTACATCCATTGAATTCTGTTATATTCTGCTATATTTTTTGCATTATCATTATTTTTCTCTAACTCTGACTGCATGTGCTGAAAAAATTGAGAAATAATATTTCTTAAAAAAATTTAAAAATGCCAGAGAAGTATGGTAACACCAGTGACAAAAACATGGGTACATGCAGTCTTTAAATAAATGCACAAAAAAAAAAAAATCATTAAGCTGTCATTTATGTGTATTCATAAAGTCAAAGTGTAATATAATAATGTGGTCTAAGTTTAAATGTTAAAAAAAGAAATACATTTTAAGACATTTTGTCATACCAAAAGTGGACGTTTCTGTAGAATGACCGGGCTGCGGGAAGTCATCAGTTTCGGGAGTGACTCCTGTTTGCTGTACACACACGGAAAGAAAATGTAAATTCACTCTGATTATCACTCCCAGATCTTCGCAGTGCGTGTATATGGTCATATTTTGTCTTTCCTATTATAAATCTTACAATCGGCCTATTTATCTTGTTCGTTCAAACGGCATGTGAGGAAAATCATTTTTGCATGAATCATTTTGGCTTAAAATGCTTTATTTTCCAATAATTTTTCTTCTAACAGCTTGTTTGGGGGCGGTTCTTGGCCTTTGATGCATATGGTCTCTCCTCCTACATACTAGAGTCAGCATTAGAGCTTTCTTCTGTCAGCCTCCCTGCCATGGTAATGCATGTTTTGCATATTCAGAGATTAGTTACACTATACCAATGCATCACAATAACTACCATCAAACACTTCATTTATTTTAATTTGTCAGCTGTTTGTGACAAAATCTATCACATTTATACATATCATCCCTGGCACACACAAAATTTCAGGGGATTCCCCCATCTTAGACTGGGTCTGGAGATAGCGTGACATGTCTGGGATAGTAGAACCATGTACCACTTGTTTCCTTTTAGGGCAGTGACTTTCTATTTGGGCGTTTGCCCAAAAATGTTTGCCCCAGGGTACACCACCACTAAGCAAGATGATAGAACTGCAGTGAGTTTGAATCGTAGATGTAGTCAAAAATGTCCCTCGTGATGATCTACGTCTACGTTAGTTGCTTTGTTTGCTTGATTACTTCCTTAGCAAGTCATTATCATTTGCCATGATATTAAAATGGATGAAGCAGCTGGTTAAATTGGGCAACTGTTTGTAAATTGCGCATAGCCAGACTTTTCGACATAGTCTAGTCCAGTCTGCGTTTGTTCTGGCCAAGAACAGCCCACTTAGACTTTTTAAAGGGATAGTTCACCCAAAAATAAAAATACTGTCATCATTTACTCACCCTCAAGTTGTTCCAAACTTGTATGAATTTCTTTCTTCTGCCCATTGACTTCCATAGTATTTTTTTTCTCTTCCATACTATGAAAGTCAATGGATCCGTCCATCAACTGTTTTGTTACCAACATTCTTCTAAATATCTTCTTTTGTGTTCAGCAGAAGAATGAAATTTGGAACAACTTGAGGGTGAGTAAATGATGACAGTATTTTCATTTTTGGGTGAACGATCACTTTAAGGTCTGCCTGAACAGTTTTTTCTGTTTTGGAGTCAATAACATGATTAAATGTTTTGTTGTATTTATTATTTATTCACAAACAAACACCTTAAATGTGCAATTCATACATACAATGAATTGAATACACCATTATGAGCATGTTTTTATGTTCTGAATTAAAATGAATTTTGATATTTTTATGGTTGTTTTAAGTTGTGCGATTCCCCAAAAATGATATTTATGAAATATTTTAATTTTTGGGGGGAAAAAATATTCTGAAAGAAATGAATACTTTTATTTAGCAAGTAAGCACACATTAAATTGATCAAAAGTGACAGTAAAGCAATTTATAGTGTTACAAAATATTTCTATGTCAAATAAATGCTCTTCTTTAAAACTTTCCATTCATTAAAGAGCCCCGAAAAAAGGTATAATAGTTTCCACAAAAATATTAAGCAGCACAACTGTTTTCAGTATTGATATAAATAAGAATTGTTGCATGTAAGAATGATTTCTGAAGGATCATGTGACATGAAAACTGGCGTAATGATGCTGAAAATTCAGCGTTGCATCACAGGAATAAATTATATTTTTTTAAATATTAAAATAGAAAACAGTTATTCTAAATTGTAATAATATTTCACAATGTTAACGTTTTTACTGTGTTTTTGGTCAAATAAATACAGCCTTGGTGAGCATAAAAGACTTATTTGAAAAACATTAAAAATATTTGACTGATCCTGAACTTTTTAACGATAGTGTATATTCAAGGTGTTGAGTAAATATGACATATGATGTATACAGATAATAAACCACATCCTTGAAATTGTTTTCAAAATTTTCCCTTTTGATAAATTCGTCTTGTTATCAGGCTCTCCCCACTACTTTCTTTTCCCTCTCTCCAATTGAGGCATAAACAATATTTAAAACTCCTTTCCCCTGCGATCCACACACACATTTGTAATGTCGTTTGGATTGTACTGTAAAAGTAGCATCCTCCAAGCCTTTCATTCACATGATTATTTGTGTTTTGATGATATTGAGAAGCTTAGGTGGGTGTGTGAGGATAATTACATGTGATATCATCCACTGATGAGCACAACTGTGGCACTGTGCCAGTAGCCCAGCCATTTTCTATTAGGAGAGGAGAATGAATGCAACCAGTCCTTTGTCTAGTATGCATTTGTTCATCAATGTATACTTTACCGCAGTGATTTGAATATTTTGTACTGATTAAAACACATCTCTCGCTAATGTCTGTGCGGCACAGATAAATTGAATGCGCTGGAAATGCATGCGTATAATAAGCACTTTATGGCTAGATTAATTTTTTGTAGGCCATTTATATGAGTTTTATAGCCTTATAAACTCTGCGTACTAAGGAATAGAAAAGGGCAAAGTTGTTTTCCTCCTGAGACATGTTCTTGTTTTATGCGTTCATGCTAACAAGCCCTGACAATGTTTTACTAGGTGATGACTCAGAGCTTCTTGTTTATTTGCTTGCTCGGAGGCTTTATTTAGTACGTAATTTTTTTTAGGATAAAAGCAGACATTTTGAAGGCTGAAAATACCTTTCCTTTCATCTTATTTCTTTTTCAACTTCTTTTTGTCCGTCTTCCTCCTCCATCTCCTGTCCTTGTCCCATTCTTTCCAAAAACCGAGGAGAGAATGCGGTGCCCTTGTTTGGATGAACTCACATCGCCTGGTCATCGAAAGTTCGTCAGAACGCACAATAACAGACAGCGGTTTGAGTGGGTTCATGCAGGCCTGTCCTGAGAGTGAACAAGTCTTATGTAGGAAAAGGACGTGACCTGGGTGACAAGAAAACCTGCAGGACAGCAGTGTTGGCCCCTCTGTCTTGTGATTGATGGTGTTGATGTTCTAAATTGGCCTCAGATACGCCAAGTACAAGAATCATAATAGCAGGGTTTTAGATTAGTTCTCTAGATAGCAGGAAGAGGGGGAGGTTGAACGTTCCAAGAATACAACAATGCACTCGATCCCGACTGTCGGCTGGAGGCTTGCGAAAGGCACATCGCTAGCAAAGGATGTGAATAGTGATTCTAATGTGGAGAAGTATTTCAGGGGTCAGACTGCGTCATTACCGCCGAACGAAGGTCAAAGCCACACACTTGTCCTCAAAGGCGAGACGCTGCATCTGGGCTGAACAAAAAAGCCTCTCAGCTTACTAATTGTTTGGGGAGCCTCTTTTAGACCGTATTTATATATGTTCTTTGATCACTAAGATCGTCTGCGATTTTGCAGCATTATGGCAAATTTGAGTGTTGATTACCTGCAAGTATGATATATTTTCAGTGGTAGGTCTAGTATGGATAAGTGCATGTTTTTGTGTTTAATAAAAAAAAAATTCTCAATATGAATACCTCATAATTGCTTTGAATAACTGTAATTCTAACACCAAACTAATAGTGAATGTAGGGGTGGGCGATATGACCAAAATCTTATTTTACGGTATTAGAAAACTATTTACGTCTCGATAAAGCTATTTTTAGTTTATGTTTGTTTTTAAAAATAAGAACAAAGAAGCAAATTACAAACAGTAGGACAAATACAATAGAGCAAAGATACAAATTAATAAACTTTGTTTTTCAGCTACAGTTGGTTTATTTAACGTAGTAAGAAATTGAATAATCAAGTGTATAACTAAACCTTCATAATCTTCACTGTATGAATGAAAGATGAACTGATTCTTATTACAGATACAAGGGATTCAGTCAAGAGCAGTGAGTGATTTTCTCTTTATCTTTTGTTGTTTGATTAACATTAATGAGACAGACAGTAGTTTATTATGCTGTTGTCCCTGTAAGACCGAATTCACTGATCCGATATACTGACACACATCTGGTTTTCACCCAACTGTTAACGTTAATTTAAGACACATGGCAAACAACATTACTGAGCATTTATCTGACTATTCAAGCACAATAAGACGTGAAAGAGAACTGAATTTACGATCAAATGCTGTCTCAGAGAGGCGGCTTTCTGCGTGCGCATTGAGTTCACAGCTTGTGCTTAAAGGGGAGCTATAATGCTCATTTTACAAGATGTAATATAAGTCTCTGGTGTCCCCAGAATGTGTCTGTGAAGTTTCAGCTCAAAATACCCCATTGATCATTTATTATAGCTTGTCAAATTTGCCCCTATTTAGGTGTGAGCAAAAACACGCCGTTTTTGTGTGTGTCCCTTTAAATGCAAATGAGCTGCTGCTCCCAGCCTGCTTTCCAAAAGAGGGCGGAGCTTTAACAGCTCACGCTTCAGTTGCTCAACAGCAACAAAGCTGGAGAATCTCACGCAGCAAAAATGGCGATTGTCAGTAACGGTGTTCAGCCTTACATTGTTCAAACCGGAGTCGACACTGATGGAGAGACTCAGGAAAAAGTTACAACTTATAGAATGAAACTGGATGTTTCTGGATGGTTAGTGGATACATTTATGTAGTTGATTCAACTCATCGACTAGCATGTGAAGTCATGTTAATCTTCTGTGCAAATCCAGCGTTGAACTGACCCTCATTTGTGAAGCAGTCCGGCGTAAAATGACGGCATGTTAACAACACTCTACTACAACAACTCTTCCTCTTCTCTAAAGCAGCCCAACATGACCTCACCCCCTTTGTTGCATGTTCACAGGGCGGGGTTTATGTAAATTTTGGGGTTAGTGATGTCACCAACCTGGGATGAAGCTCATTGAAGTCCCTACCAGCAGTTTGTTGTAGTCCTCAAAAGCGATTTCTGTAAAAGAAAATATCTCCCTTTGCATTGAACTTTGAGCATCGTAACTTTGCAGATGTTGTTTATGCTCAAACAGCAACATTACACACTAACTAAAGTGAAAAAAGTGAAATCTTAATCAACCACCCCTTAAATAACTCTAATAACACTCAACATCAAGCACGTCCCACTCTTTATTTTCTCATTCATGCATATTTCATTACTCTTACGCATTTAGTACTGTACTACATATATATTGACATATATTTTAGATATAGTTAAATCTAAAATGATAGACATTTTATACCGTGGTAACGATATATACCATCATACCGCCCAGCCTTAAGTGAATGAAAGAAAATAATGTGAAAGAGAGAGAGGGGGTGTAAAATAGAAAGCAATAAATTTGAAAAATTAAATGCCCACCTCATATTTGTGGCCCATTACCAGGATGATCAGTTTGGGAGACAAAAATGACCACTTATACTGTAGTGTGCAGGTATTTCATGGGCTTTCAACACTGTTAAAGAGACTATAAAGAGTTTGAAATGATTAAACTTTGTTTTGACCCTGCAGTTAAATGCCTGTGCTTGTCCATTATGGCCAACCCACCATCGAGAATAATGGGCATTTTTCAGAAGAGCCAGGGAGTCAAACCATACAGTATGTGAAAAGCAGCGTTAAGAGGCTGGAGATCTGTGTAATTAAATAAAACCCAACTGTTTTAGTGTGTACTTTAGAATGAAACCCAGGAATACTTCGTTTTAAATACGCTGTGGGGCTACACCAATGTCCTTATGTTTGACAGCGCTAAAAGGGCTGTTTAATGCTTACGTTTAATAGCTTGTTCACAACACAGTGACTGAACCTCTGTGCTCCTGCCCTGTGCCGCCATGACAGCCGTAACATTGTGGGGCTTCATTTGATGCAACACAAAACATTGTCCCTTCAGTCATGAAACATGGCCTATGATTGATGTAACCAACATATTCTCTTATTGTCTCAATAGACAGGTCAGTGACATATAAGATTGTCCAAGATATAGAAATGATTTGAAATCAAATCTAGTTTACCACAAGGAAATGTTCACTTTGGCTTCATTTGTGTTTATACCATTTAAAAAATAATAATGATTTGACAAAATTTCATGTAGTGGAGCCATCAAGTTAGATCATTTCCTTATACCTTGAATATATGTGAGTGTTCAATTATTATTTTCAAAAAATGTTATTAAATGCATCTATTTTGGTATCATAAATGACAAGTATCATAAATTATTAGTTCATAAATATCATTGTTTTTGGGGAGTCAAGTCACATGACATTTTAAAGCCTGCACTAACCTTGTCCTGTCATAAAAAGCTAAAATTATCTGATATAAGAGACTTGATGCACATTTATGAAGGTCTGTGACATCCTTTCCTGTTTAAATTACACTACTGTTCAAGAAATAAGTTATTTTATTCTGCAAAGATGCATTACATTCATCTAAAATGACAGGAAAGACATTTTTGCAAATATTTTTGCAAACATTTCTATTTTTAAATAAGTCTTTTAAACACTATTCATCAAACAATCTTCACTGAAAGATTAAGCAGCACAATCGTTTCCAACTGTGATAATAAGAAAGAAATGTTTCTTGAGCAGCAAATCAGCATATTTCTGAAGGATCATGTGACACTGAAGACTGGAGTAATGATGCTGAAAATTCAGCTTTGCATCACAGGAATAAATTACATTTTAAAATATATTCAAATAGAAAACAGTTATTTTAAATTGAAAAAAATATTTTACAATATAACAACAATATATATTTGATCAAATACATGCAGACATGGTGAGTATAAGAGACTTCTTTTAATATGTTTTTTATATATATAACTTTTAATTTTTTTATGATAATTTTTTAGGACAGTTATATCATCATAAAAGATGTGTATTCAAATCGTATGTATGAGTTGAATTTTTCATTGCATATTTCTTAATTAATTAATAGATGCAGACAAAGACGAGCATCATGTCATTGACCCATATGAGAAACAATTAATTTGAAGAAACAAAAACAAATGACATAAGTCTCTCAATAGGTCTTTACACATTTACAAGTTTTTCTACTAATTATCTTTATTAGCGCTTGTAAAAGGCCTGTATGCTTGTTTTATAGATAATGACTGTGTGGCCTCCTCTGTCTGGAGTGTTGACGTGCTGATGTCTCTCTTGCCTCGGGCATATTAGATTGGCATCCATTAAGCACCCTCATTGTTTACAACCCACCAATCCCTTGGTTTCATTTCCCGTTTGTCCCTCCTTCAGAAAAAGAGAGATAGCAAAAGTCTCAGACTGCATGATCTCCTCATGTGCGGCACTGAGATCCGGACACCCCTGACCCTGGCTCTATTTTCTCTAGGCATGTGAGCATGTGTGTAATTTTCACCCTGCTGTTCTAGACAAAACTGCCCCTCCGGAGTCTTGGATAATTGTGATCAGTCTTTCCCCCGGTTGCACTACGGGCAGCCCTTCCAGCACTGATAGTGAAAGAAAGAGCTGCTCGTGTGCATGTGGAGAGACCGCGTCTGAACCTCGACCCCCCACGTAAATGAACAAATACAGGCACAAACAGAAAGACATTAATCCATAAATGCAGACAAGTATCGAAATGACAGATATATTGCAGGTTATAGCATATAAAGTTATTATATGGCAGGAAAGGGGCTGTAAATTTGTCTATGTATTTTCAGTGAAAAGAAAAGAGTACCCTCTGGTTGTGTCATTGCTCTTGGTCAACTGAGAAAACCATGAGTGTGGATGTGAGAACAGCATGGATCAATTTCTGTTCTTGTTAAGATGTGTCCCTAAATGCCACCAGTAGTTATGGCAGAGGACCACATACGTTGCGTCTAATCCATTCCATGATTTATCAGCATATGCAGCCTATTAATGTTCTCTGTGGAGAACGCTGCAGAGACACCCAGACTCTGGCTGTTCTGGTGGTTGGAGCAAATCTGTTTAGGATTATAGAAATAGTGGTGCGGGATACGTAGAACCGTACAAAATCTGAGCAATGGTAGAGAAACCCCAAACAGCTGTGTGCAGGATTTGTTGACATTTCTCTGCTTTGCATATTCGCTGCTTGTTCGAGTTGGGTGACTTTATACGCTTCATGATGTTTGCTGCTGTTTGATATTTGGGTTTTGGTGTAGTTTCTTCAGTCAAGTCCATGTTTGCTTTTAACGCCATTGAAAATGTATTATTTTCTTTTCTTTCTTTCTTTCTTTCTTTCTTTCTTTCTTTCTTTCTTTCTTTCTATATATCGTTATATTTATCATACTATCTATCTGCACTCTAAAAAATGCTGGGTTAAAAACAACCCAAGTTGGGTTAAAGATGGACAAACCCAGCAGTTGGGTTAAATGTTTGCCCAACCTGCTGGGTAGTTTTATTTAACTCATCTATTGTTTAAAAATGACTGTATTGCTTGCTTAAAATGAACCCAAAGTATGTTTTAAATTAACATTTATTAATATGTTTAGTAAATGAACATTTATTAATAAGTTTAATGAATATTGAAAAATAAACATTTATTAAATTGCTTATTAATAAATGTTCACCTTTTGATTATTATTGTGGCTTTTAGTAATTATGTGTCTGATTTTTAATTTACAACCTATTTCTAACCATTTTAAGCCAGCTAATAGAGTAATTTTTAAACAATATTTGGGTTAAATAAAACTGCTCAGCATGTTGGGCAAACATTTAACCCAACGACTGGGTTTGTCCATTTTCAACCCAACTTGGGTTGTTTTTAACCCAGCATTTTTAGTTTGGTGTTTTATCTATTCTGTCTGTCTGTTTAGATTAATAGATATACAGAATGATTTCATGAATGATAGAATATTATCATCCAGGCAGTACAAAATCTGTCTATCTGTCTTTGTATCTGTCTATCTTTGTATCCCCAACATACCGTTTTTATCCAAAATTCTGGAAATATGAACAATATTGAACAAAAACCTATATGAACAATTCCAATCTGGTTTTCCTTCCCATCATAGTACTAAAACTGCCCTTGTTAAGATTTCGAATGACTTATTGGTAGCGGCTGACTCAGGACTTTTATCTATATTCATCTTGATTTAACTGCAGCATTCGATACCATCTCACATAAAATCCTATTAGATAGATTTAAATCCATTGGAATTGTTGGTACTTCCTTGGCTTGGTTTAAATCTTATCTCTCTGGTTGTACTCAATTTGTACAACTAAGTCAGTTTAAATCTTAGCCATCTAATATCAGTACTGGTGTCCCACATGCAGGGATCAGTTCTGGGCCCTTTATTATTTATCATTTACCTACTCCCACTTGGAAGCAATTTTAGAAAATTTGGCATTCATTTTCACTGCTACGTTGACGACACCCAGCTCTACCTGTTCTCTAAACCCACTTCTGTTCTTCCTCCGTCTTCTCTCTAAGTGTCTGTCCGAAGTTAAAAGTTGGTTCTCAAGCAATTTCCTTAAACTTAATAGTAGCAAAACAGAAATTCTTCTCATATGTACAAAAAATAATCTGGCCAAGGTTAATGGTTTATCTGTATGCACTGATGATTCTCCAGTTTCCCTTTCTATGCAGGCTAAGAGCTTGGCTGTTATCTTTGACAATACTCCAGTCATTTGAAGCACATTAATAATGTTACTCGGACAGCTTATTATCACATACGTAACATTATTTGTCTCCATCCAGGCTTCTATGGGATCTCAAGCTTTTAGCCGTGCTGCCCCTCATCTGTGGAACTTGCTTCCACAAGACATCCACAATAGTGATACTCTTCCCATTTTATAAAATCTCACCTTAAAACGCACCTTTTTTGGCAGGCTTTCCAGTGACTGTGTATATGTATATTTTATTGGTTGTAATTTTTTTTGCCTATAAATAAAATGCATTATTATTAGTGGTTCAAGCACGTAGCGAACTAGTCTTAGGTTTTTGGCCCGATCGGAACCAAACCAGTGTAGCAAGATTCTCTGGAGTCTGATTGTCAATAATTATAAAAAAAAAAATTTGAAATTTCGATTCATGGTCCCTAAGGGCCGCCAAAAACGTTCAAAGTGGGTGGAGCCACTTTTACTAAAATGGCTATAAATCGTGAAAGGAAGGAGATATTTTCATCAAACATGGCACACCTATGCAAGAGCTCATTCTATGGTCGTGTGAAAAAGGACGTGGTGACTGGCCAGTTGGTGGCGCTATAACAGAAAAAAACATGAAAATGGCTATAACTACTTCACCGTTACTCCAATTGACTTAAAAATGCATAGTCTTTGTCCGAGGTGCCATTATTTGTCTATGTGGGCATTGACGTATCTCAAAAAACATTTAATTAAGATTGAGCAGCAATCAGACAATGTTAATGGAGGCCAATCGGAACGAAACTCGCTGGGCCTGTTTGACTCACGGCTCTAGAGACCTGTGAGAAATTTGAAAGAAATCGGCCACTGGGGGGCTCCTTCACGTTTTTCACGTGCATAAAGGATTGTGTATCACGTGATTTTTCGCACACGCCCACCACATTCGTACCACATGGTAGAACTCCTCCCTCTGAGCAACTTTGTCTCTAGGGTTGTCTCTATGGGCTGTAAACGGTCTTTTCCATCTATGATCGAGATGGATACAGGCTTGTTAATGAAAACATAATACCTTTTTACGCATTTGCTTAAAGGCCTTAAAGCGCTTGAATCCCTATAATTGCTGCTCGCAGCTATATTTATTATTGTTAACTATCTATCTCTCTTGTCTGTCTGAAAGGTAGTTGAAATGGTCAAATAGATGGATAGCTGGAAAGGTAGAAATGATAGACATAAAATGATAGATAGAATCTTGCCTTCTAGGCAGAACATCAGACGTCTGATATGTATGTATTCAGAAGGCAGTGTCTGGTGTTTTAAATGTATTGTCCATTCATGCAAGAGAGAGTGGTGCAGGCATAATGAAAGAGAGAGGCACATGAAAGAGAGTCAAACTTCCCCTATCTGATGTCATTTTCAGATCTTGGGCTCCTCAAACTGAGAGAGAGGTCAAGAGCGAGCTGGCGTCTGTTCTCCGAAGGCTCTCATATTCACCTTGTGTCCTCCTCGCCCTCTCCCCTCCTCCTCCTCCTCCTCTTCCTCCTCCTCTGTCACCTCCCAGCTTTGTCATCTCATCTCTCTGCTTCGCTCCCATGGCACTTCTCTCTTTTCTTCTCCTGTTTGCTCTGACAGCTCCTTTCATCCATTGTCTTCTATCGTGCCTTCAGCTCCAGCACTCTCACTGCTCCTACACGGCAGGCATGTTCACATTCAGCCAGCACCAATCATTACTTTTTTCTCCCTTTTTAAAAAAGCAATAATCAAATGCTGAAAAAGATTGATTGGAGTGTGTTGTGTGGTTCAGGTGTTATTGTAGTAACACTGTTACACTGCATTTTCAAGACAAATGCCACAAGAACTGCTTTTTGTGTTGATAAGATTTTATAAAGGAAAACTCTGGGTTTTATTCAACACAGAAAAGTGACTTCCGACAACATCAATCAAGGTTCGACAAGGTTCCAGAGACAAGTATGTCTCCTGTCAACACTGAAGTTATGTTCACTTTAACCACAATTTGCAAAGTCAAACTGAAGTCATTCCGTTTCAATACGAGTTGGTAATATGAGGTGAGAGGGACTTTGGGGATTTGATGTGGGTGTGCCAGACACCATGACAAAGTTCAACTTTATGCAAATGAGAGCAGAGTTCATCTTTATGCAAATGAGCAGTGACACGATGCAGCGACTACCGATGACTGAGAAGACAGTGAAGCTCATGTGATCCGCCTACTGTCAAATGTTGTGGTCGAGCGTAGACGATGGAGGAGACATTCATCCATCCTATTTTCTCTTCTGTATGACTGCCCACATACAGAGACGTACACAAAAAAGTGATGCATGGAAGAACATCAAATAGCATTGAGCATGCGTTGATTCTCGTTGATGCGTGATGCATTGTAGCAGTTTATAAAGAAATAGTTTCATCTCCAACATGTTCGTATTAGCAATGATTCTTTATCAAAATGCTATTTTATTTTTAGCAGCAGTGCAATTTGAGGTCAGACGCTAGAGGTTCAGCACAATGTTACTAGGGAAACCAGCAGTAGAAACGCCTACTCGTGACCAACAGTGCAGTAACTTGGTGACAAGGTGCGATCAGTTAACCCTGACTGCAATTTGCAGAAGAAAAGTGAAAAAGTCAGTAATATGAAGTGAGAATCGGCTATTTGTGGTGATGAAAGTTTAACAGAATTCAAATTTATGCACATGTGCGGTGACACGTTGAGATGACAACCATTCAGAGTGCAGACAGTGGAGAATTTGCAACCTCCAGCGATTTAAATACTATGAATATGAACTCACCTTTAGCTTGAAACTGAAAATGCTGTGAGAACAAATTCATGGCCATAATATATTTGATGTTTAATATTCAATTAATATTAATTAATTGTATTAATTATTAATTAATATGAATATATAATCAATTAACACTGCTTTTGTCATTTTTTACAAGATGGGCAAAATTTGTCACCAAAAAAGTCATTTGGGTTAACCAAAATTTTGGTTATACCGAATGACGATATTTTCAAACAATGCTAACAGGCTGATATCTAGCTAGCTAGCAAAAGGACAATCAAACAATTTATATTTAGTACAAGTTTTTAAAATATTACAACATTTTCCATGTTTTACAGCGGTTGTACCGAATGACCTGATGTTTCGTGACATGTGTATGAGCAAGTGAAAACATACATTTTTCAAATAGTTAAAAGAGAGTTAGTTACCATGTGGTCCTTTGCAGGTGTATGAATGATGTCACATCCTGTCACATGATACTGACTGCATGACTTGATCCAAAATGGTCCCTTTATATCGGTTACTCCGAATGACATCAATGAAATACATTTTTCCGGACATTCTTTCTCATAACAAAGCAACGACTTCTACACATAATTTTAATACCATTTTGCAATATGTTGATATATGATGTTATAAAATCATGCCAGAATAAAAAATATATACATTTATTACATTTAAAAATATTTTAATCACAAATGAAGTGGCTGTATTGGCCGTTGGACGGTTAAACCGAATGGCCTTTTGACACTTCAAAATCTTTAAAATACCTTTATACATAGCAAAATATAATTAAAACCTTTTAACCTCAACAAAAGAGACCTAGTTGTGCTATCTTACATACTTTGGATGTCAAATCTTTGTTTTTTATTATTATTGAGGCCTTTGGACAAAAAAATGACCCGTCATATATATATATATATATATATATATGTGTATATACACAGATTTCACACACACACATATATACAAACTTTTATGTTAGATGCAATTATTCGCAGTTAATCGATTTGATAGCACTAATTGAAATATAATTTTTCCTCCGTATATGGATGGATAGACTGATAGACAGACAGACAATTTACATTAAATCCTACTGTAGTTCCACTTGTATTGTGATTTGTGGCTTGACACATTTCGGAATGTAAACCGCTTGTATTGCGTAGTTAGAAGCGTTTTTGGTTACTTATTTGGTTATTTCTATAGTCTACTTTAGACATTCTACTAACTGTAAGTAACTTTGCTAACTGTATATTTAACTATATGTCATCTAACTCATTAATTTGCAACTACATGTCAACTAACTTTCATTAGAGGATTAGTAGACCGACAGTTAGGGTTAGTAGAATAAGTTGACGTACTTGTAGTCAGTAGAATGTCTGTTGGGGAGCATCAAAATAAAGTGTTGGCAGATATTAAGTAGACAGTCTATTAATACTCTAATAACTGCTGGTTGACATGTAGTTGCAAAGTTACTTATAGTTAGTTGAATGCCTAAAGTGGACTATCGAAGTAAAGTGTTACCGCATTTTTGGGGTCTAAAGGCTTGATTAGGATGCCCTGTGAAGGCCGCCTCAGAAACAGATCCTCCATGCTAACTTATTGCCTGTTTCCTCACTACACGGCAGGGGCCAGTTGTTAACGCTAATGGATCAACTCAACGCTGCTCTGGTCCTGTTGACGGATGCCCTGTCAGGGCTGCACATCTGAGATAAGTTTCCTGCCACAGGTGGCTCTGTCTAGTGTCCTTCACCGTGCTGTAGCGGAGCAGACCCTCTCTCTCGTGCCTCAGGCCAAGGTTTTTAATGAACACCCCTGTGGGAGAATCAACTCAGGCTTTAATGCAGATGCAGTGCGCTTAAATACGCCCCAAACCTGTACTTTTCTAACACACACACTCCCCCCTCCCTTCTTGTGTTCCTGCAGCCGTGTTATTTTTGGCTCTCTTCGGGACGTATGTCATCAGAGAGAGCGTGCAGCACACGGTTAATTGGTCTACCTCAAAGCAGGAATAAAGCACAAGATATTTATTAGTGCTCTTCTAGTGCCGCTTGTCACGAACACGTGTTGAGCCTCTGCAACAAACTGTGTGAAAGCAAGTCAGCAGCAGAACCAACAGTGGGGCCTTAAAATGTCAGCGCTCTGATTCATGGCCAAAAGTGTTCACACAAAAGAATTTTCCTCCTCCATCATGTGCTGTAAGTATTTATTTGATATAATCAAGAGGACAGAGTGGTGTTTGTCCCTTGGTGTTTGCCATTCAGCCTGCCTCTAACAGGAAACGTGCTGTACTGGGAGCGTTCGCTAATGTGTGATAATTTATTAGGCTATTTTAGATGCTTATGCAAGTGTCAGGTTGTTTGATTTTCAGCTGAGAGCCAATAAATCCCAATTTCACATTGCTCTAATGCTCTGGATTATGCATTAGAGTGACAAAAGGAACTCAAAGCCCATATTTTTTCCTATAACTTGCATATTTATTTTTAATGTATATGAGTTTACACAAAATTGATTAATCAGTCAATGACAAATTAGAGTGTCTGTGATTAAAAAAAGGGGGAAATCTTTGTGCCATGCTCTTAGAAACATACTCTTTGTATTAATGATGGTTTTAAAAAAAACTTTTACACCATTTTTAAAAAATGTTTAAATTGAATGTGGTGTGAAGAAAAAAAAACATATTTTACTTACACCTTGAATACATGTGAGTGTGTATATTGTATTCATTATTTTCAATGCTTTCAAATGTTTTTAATATATTTTCAAGGTAAATAGTATTTATTATTATTATGATTTTACAAATATCATGAATTATTAATTTATTCAAAATAATATAATTCATTTTTAGGGAGTTGCACCCAAACATTTTAGATTTGATATTAACCTTGCCTTGTTGTAAAAAGGTTGAATTATTGTTGGTTGTTATTATTAAAGGTTGTTTTTTGTGTTGGTTGCACCATATGACTTTGATTTGGTGGACAAAAGGTTTTCAAAAATAATAAGCAGTGAAGCAGTTTAGTTAAAATATTATAAATCTTTTCTAAGAAATAATGATAAAAGATTATGCCACACTAAAGATTTTCTTTTCACAAAATTAATTCTTTTAATGAGGCATTAAATCAGGACAGCTTTATCATCCAGACATTTTTTTTACGTTTAACCCAACAAGAAAAAATGTCAAAAAGAAATTAAAACATCTTAGAAGAGGTGTATTAAAGTCATTGTATGCATAAATTTAATTTTTAATGCATTTTTGAATAAATGAATAGATCTAGACAACAATGTTTGTCAAACACATTGTTGACCTTAAAGGGTTAGTTGAGCCAAAAATGAAAATTCTGTTACTGTAATTTACTCACTCTCATGTCGTTCCAAACCTGTATGACTTTTGTTCATCTTCGAAACACAAATGAAGAGATTTTTATGAAATCTGAGAGATTTCTGTCCCTCCATTGACAGCTACGCAACTACCACTTTGACACTTCAAAAAGTTAATAAAAAGATCGTAAAACTAATCCATATGAATTGAGCGGTCTGAAGAGACTCGATCATTTTATATGATGAACAGATTTAATTTATTTTTCAACATCAGAAATGGTAAACGGAAGCTCAATCATGCTTGCTTGATGCGTCAGAACCAATGAGGTTCGTTCTCATGTGTTACGCAGCACGTTCGAGCTTCCACAAGAACTAATGAGGTTTGTTCTTACGCATCAAGCAAGTATGTGTTTATGTTCGCTGATCAGTGTGTATATGTGAATAAAAGCCTAAATACAGTCTGTTCATCATATAAATCGATCGAGTCTCTTCAGAAAATTTGAACCGCTCAATTAATAACTTTTACAATCTCTTCATGAACTTTTTGAAGCGTCAAAGTGGTAGTTGCATGGACTGTCAATGAAGAAACAGAAATCTCCCAGATTTTATTTAAAATATCTTCTTTAGTGTTTCAAAGATGAACGAAAGTCTTATGGGTTTGGAGCAACATAAGGGTGAATAATTGATGACAATGTTCTCATTTTTGGGTGAACTAACCCTTTAATACCAAGCAGCACTTCTTGTCTCCTTCTGTCCATTGTTTCCATCCTCCAGGTCATCCTCCTTGTGAGTCTCATCCTGGACATGTGCTGAAGGGCCGACCGGGTTTTGGCATGTGATAGACATTAGCACTAGGAGAGAAGTCCAGATCATTATGTTTAAGAGCTTTACAACGCTCATTAACAGCTTTCTACCACACAGTCCTGGCAGGAGCTCCTGGCTCCTGCAGCCTTTGGCCCGGCTCCGTTACAGCCTCCTCTCGGTGTCAGACTTTAACCCTGACAGCCCTCTATCTGACATGCACAGTCAGCCCCTCTTTAGGGAGTTGATCCTCTTTCACAGCCTAACAGCTATCTTAAACCAAGGTCAAAGAAGCGATATTAATGTACTCTCGCCATCCACCTCTTTAAGCACTTCATCAGGACTTTTCACCAGGGATCAGATACATTGCAATACTGATGTCAGACCTACCTTCTACATATCTGGCTCAGACTGGCCACTACTGTTATTTTCACAAGTCTACCTAAGACCCACCAAGATAAACACACAAGATGAATAGTTTCCAGGCAAAGTCTTAATGTAATTCATCAAAATGTGCCCCAATTCATGGAGCGAGAGTTTCAGGACAGTTGATGGAACTGTCACTTGGCATATTGGGCTAGTGCTATATGTTTTTATTCTTTTTTTAAATAATTTTTATGCCTTGCAAACCTAAACATTCGGTTTTCTGTGATATGTGATATGGTTGCGAATTCTGATCGCCTACTAAGTAAAATTTAAGCTTATACAAAGGCCTTTGAAACGCATCTCGGACAGTTATTTCAGTCATGCAAGTACAGCTCCTATCTCATTGAATGGGAAACATCAAATTCTCCAAACTTCTCTAAATTTCATATTTGAAGTCACCAATGAAATCCGACAACAGCTGTCTCATTTGTTTCTAAATGCTCAAATCATGACAAAAAAATTGCATTTTTCAGCTAATGCCCATGTGTGCAATCCTAAACACTCGTCTGAAAACACTGGCTTTTTTTTTAGCAACCGGCGCTATAGGAACAGCAGCTGCAGTGATGCTGTGACTTTACCAATTGCCGATTGGCTCTTTTATTTAGAAGGCGGGAATTATTCCGCCATATTGCACATTGCACTTTGTCCTATAGATATATATATATATATATATATACACATAGATTCCTCATTAGCGGCTGCTTCAGTGGACCGCTATATGTAAGCCGTCCACCATATTGTAACGGTCAAAGCTGGTTTATGAACACTTGAGAGCGAGTTGACTGAGCATCTGCAACCTTAGTTAGAGATGCTTGTATGAATATTAATATCTGCAATCCACTTCAGCAGATGATTTTGCTAAACTAACCCAATACAACAAGACGAAGGCGTCAGCTAACACGACATTAAAAAGTTAGTATAGTAAAAGTAAAAACATTAAAGTACCATAGTAAAAACCTGTAATATTGAGTTAATACATTAATACTTTGAATTAAAAACAGAAACCAACAAATTCTAACTTGTGAAAGGTTATCCCAATTCTTCGGGAATTTAATTCTTGGTGGATTCACAACCAGAAGCTTGATTCTTCCTCTGAGTGACGACACGCTGACCGTTCCAAGATGGTGAATGTGACATCTACGTATGCTTATCTATGCTTTCTCCCATACATTATAATATGAGTGCACCATCTTTCTATATATATAAAATCTTTGGCTTGTATCTAGCTGGTTTTGTTGAAATCACAAGAATGCCTTGTGTTAGTCTTGGTAGCATTAAAAAGAATGGATTAAAAATTATGAACAAATCCATAATGTTTTGCTATGTATGCCATCATCAAGCGTATAATTATGATAACTGTATAATTTCCAGCTATTATTATTAATTTTCTTTGTAAAGAAAACTTAAAATTTGATGGAAAACATGTGAAAACGTATAATACTGAATACAATTCTTTAAAAGAAATATTAAAATACATGTAATTTTTAAAATAATTTTACGTTTATAAATGAAAATATAGAATTATAAATTTATGAGAAATTCAATAATGTTTTCTCACTACATGGACCAGTGAATGGTTAGCAAAAAAAAAATCAAACTAACAAAACTTATTGTTGAGCCCTGTAAATTGTTATTCGTATCAGATGCACATGTTCAGCATTTTGTAGGAACTTCTGTATATGGTAAGGATGCCTTGTGTTCATTGTGTCTTGGCATCTGCATTGTGTCTGAGAATAGATTCTGTTTAGCTGTGTGCATTCTGCCTCAACCCGCATGCCAGTTTTTGATGGACAACCTTGATTTAAGTCATCTTAAATATGAGTAGTTTTGTACATGTCTTTTTTGCAGTTTTAGTGGTGCTAAAGTAAACTGCGCCGTCTGTCTGCTGAGTTAATGTGCATAGTTGCACTCCAGGTTGTCTGTCTGCAAAGAGAGATGTCATCACGGTAAAAACTTCACATACAGTAAGTCACTCAACAGCTTGATTGGTGTGTATTAAAATGAATGACTTTTACGAGCCGGTGTATAATGTACCTCAGCTCCTTTTTAGCTCCCGCTTTAATTCTCCCACCTAAATCGGTTTTAATTCAGCGTGAGGACTTCGGGAATGGCTACATACCTCAGTGGAGACATTTGAGTGCTGGAAAAATGAATTCTTCTTAAGTGCTTTGCTGTGTTGGTCACCAACCTTAAAAGATATCCATAAAACGCAATTCCCCATAGGGTCTAAAATATGATTTATGAAACCTTACTTATTAGCGTGTCTCACTTTAAAATGAATTAGCACAGTTCTCACTTTCTCAGAGCTGTTTCCATACATGGAGCCTTGTTTGACCGTAATTTCGACCAGCCTGCTAATCACTGGCTCCAAGTGTTTGATAGCTGGTTTTGTTGATGCATACAAAAAAATCCAGTGTTGCTTTTTCTCTTCGTCGTCATCATCATTTAAAGGCCAGTGACTATTATAAAGCAAACCGTGTTAATGGACGCCTTCTTTTTGTAGTTGCAAGACAGTGACTAGAGTCTGTATGGTCTTAATACAAGCCTAGTGTTACTTAATGACAGTTTCTGATGATCTATAATTGCAGTGGCACATAGAATGGAAGTAGAAAATTGCTGTGTCTGTTTCTCGGTATTGTACAATTCATTTGGGTAATTGGTTTGATACCCAACAGCCTGCATGTTTGTGAATTAGACCAAAACACCTGGACCCGGCCTCAAATATATTTCAGAAATCCAATGGGACACTTATAGCTCTTTATTTTGTAGGTGAAGGAAATGAATCCCTCCAGTCTTTTTGTTGATTTCTGTCAAAAGCGAAGCAGGGCATGCTCGCAAAACGTTTACCCTGTGCAGAAGGACTGTAAATGTTTTATTTAAAATGCCCGGACTGAAAAATCGCAAAGGAGCACCAGTTTGTTTTGGCGTGTGCGGTTTGTTCCATTCTCCTGTGGCTGTAGACTACTGGTCTACTGCCGGTCCTTTTATTGACTGAATCTCTCACTGTGAGAAGGGGGAAAAAACGACTTTGTATTATAACCGTATGGAGAAAAAAAATGTTGGCAGAGGTTTTTATACAGCACACTTTTTAAAAAAGAGAGACGGTCCTGACCACAAGTCATAAACCATACTTTATTTAAACTGGCGCTCACCCATTATTTGTTCATAGGGCTTTCTGTCTCACAGTAATAATGTTCCAGCGCTTTCGGTTTTGGGGGGAGGGGCATGAGGACTTGGATAAACTGTTGCCAGGTGTTGTTGCCATGACATTCCATTATGCGATTCCACACTGCCTTGATCAAATCGGAGGTGTGAGTATTCTATAAAATGATTGAGAATGATGATTTATCCTTGTCTGTCTTGTGTTTTAAACTTATTCACAAAGTCAGTGTTTTCATTCATACTTGAGAAAAGACAGAATTCATATTTCACATTTCTAATTTTAATTTAGCAGTTAAAATACAAAACAATATGGTTTCACAGACAGGGATTAGAGTAAGCCAGGATTAGGACATTTAAGTAGCTTTTATAAACGTGCCTTAGAAAAAAACATAACTGAAGTGAAATATTTTAAGATATGTCAGTACAAGTTGCTTTCAGTTAAAACAGCTCAAACATGCATTTTAGTCTGGGATTATGTTTGAGCCTCATTTGTGAAACCAACCCTCTACAGACACGCTGAAGTTCAAGTCACCATTGGCTAGTATTTTTATTTTTATTTTACTCGCCAGACTTTTTTACAAGAAGAACAATGCAAATGAAAAAATTCTACATAAATATAATATAAATTTCAAACACTATTAAAGTCAACTAAACAGTCAGATGAAATAAACAGTGCTTTTCATGTTTTTCATGTAGATCTGACAGTAGTTAGATGTAGATTTGGTACAGAAATTGAATAAAGTAATCAAAAGCACTGCATATTCTTCACTGTATAAATGAAATATAGAATATTAAAGTTACAAACGTTATTCAGTCAAGAGCATTGAGTGATTTTTTTATTTTTTTATTTTTTAAATGCAGTGAGTCTGTTGTTTGATTAACATTAAAAACAGACAGCAGCAGGAATATTAGGCTGCTGTCACTTTAAGACTAATGCACAGACCCAATATACTGTTATTCACGCGTTTACTTTCTCAACTGTTTACGTTCACGTAAGACATAACCTACTATGTTTATACTCATAAACAAAATACTCATGCATTTTGACATAAATTTATGTGAAATTATATCTGCTCTAACTTATTTTTTGCCTCTAACTCAATTACAGGTGACTGAAATCATACAATTTACTAGCATTGGCTAGTTAAAGTCCCCCTGTAGTCAATAATTTTTATCATTAAAACTCATCTTCGATCACCAAAATTACATATTTAAATGTTTTTTCCAGTTTTTTCCTTAAAATAGCTTGAATGTAACTCTAAACCCTTGCCTCGTTTAGTATACGCGGACCACTGAATATGCAAATTAGCCCCGCCTCCACCTTACTTACACCAGCTCAGAGATCCACTCTGTCAACTTTACTGTAGTAAACGCTGCACTATGGTATCACTCTTTACAACATTGGACACATAACGCTAATTAATATGATTTTCTTGACTAAGATATCAAACAGCTAATAAACCGCGTCTTTTTTCACTGCAATTTTAAGAAGAAAATACTCTGCAATGGTGTTGACTTATGAATTAGTTCACTTCAGAATGAAAATTTCCTGATAATTTACTCACCCCCATGTCATCCAAGGTATTTATTTCTTTCTTCAGTCAAAAATGAAATTAAGGTTTTTGAGGACAACTCGTGATGTAGGCAGAAGTACCGAGCAAGTGTTTACAAAGCGAACGTGCAAAGACTAAGTCAAACGGCCTTTACAAAAAAAGGTAAAACAACGATGTTGGACGTATTTGAAGTTGAAGGAGAAAAATGAGATGAGAGTTTTTCACCCTACCACGGTACTTCCAACCTACATCACGCGTGACCTTTCCAACGTGATTATGTAATGCGTGGCGCATCGCAGAGCAGTGCAAGATGAGCATTTGTGTTTTTTTTAGAAAATGACTGATCGTTTCACTAGATAAGACCCTTAATCCTCATCTGGGATCGTGTAGAGCCCTTTGAAGCTGCACTGAAACTGACATTTGGACCTTCAACCTGTTGATAGCCGTTGAAGTCCACTATATGGAGAAAAATCCTGGAATGTTTTCCTCAAAAACCTTAATTTCTTTTCGACTGAAGAAAGAAAGACAAACATCATGAATGACATGGGAGTGAGTAAATTATCAGGAAATTTTAATTCTGGCATGAACTAATCCTTTAAAGCATATTAAAAACAACACATAGACATATAAACAACATTTAAAAACTTGATTTTCACCACAGGGGGACTTTAAAGAAATAGTTTTAGTCGCCTCTCGTGAAATTTGGTCGCATATGCGACTGATTTACTCGCATTGTAGAGAGTTGGGACATTCAATACAAATTGAGAGGCTTCTGCACCTACATGAGCAGCATCAAGGAAGACCTGGCAACAGTTGCCATTAGTAAAGCCGTTAAACTCCACCTCTTTTTGCTTCTCGTGCTGAGATGACAAGTCCATCACGTAACGCTCTGAAAGCTCTCCAACGCCAAGCTCTGCCCTGAACGACCCTCTCCTGGCAGCTTCCTCATTACCTTTTAATGTATTCATGCATATTCCTCCTCGCTGGTAAGGCCTTCTTGTAATGAGAGGAAACAGCGAGCCGCTCCGTGCCTTGGATCACGCAATCCGCCCTTTATTTCGATTAACAAAACAACTCCTGATGCATGTAGATGGCAGGATCTCCTGGGTAGTCGCTGCTGAATTTCCTGCAATATGACAGAGAGAATATTGGCGCGTCAGTGGGACACCTCAGTGACTCTGGGAGACGCTATCATTATGTGTGTTGGCAATCACGAGAGCTGAATTTTGTGGTGGAAAATGAGGGAGGCCATGTCAGCCTCACTAGCGTGTTGTGAGTGGCCTGAAATGCATCCGCTATGAGAGTCGCATTCTGTTTACCGCAGCAGGGGGCAAACATGAGAGCACGGGCATCGTGCGGCACGGTGAAATGAACAAAATACATACATTATAAGTTGGGCGCTCTTCCTTCTGGAAATATAAAAGAAGCTGATTTCAATATAAATAGAACAGGGAGTATGTCTTTACATCTACTTTGATTGTCACTTTTCAAGCCGTAAAATACCCAGAGGCCTTTCCGTGGCCTCGCTTATATGTCAATGCTAATTTTCCCCCGTTGCCAGTGGTAACACATTGGGGAGCCTTGATTTTCTTCCTCTGGTCATCGAGCCTGCGTCTTTCTTCTCAGACAGCTTGAAATATCTCTCAATGTTGGGCAATCAAAAATAGGAGAACATCTCAAATCAGGTTCTCTGCAGGCTTAGAATCAACAAATGATGTACAGTATTCATTTTCACTGATAAAAAGTATCCCGCTGTGTCTTTCTTGAGAGGTAATTTCTCAGAGTGCCCGTATTGTGTGTGCGAGCCCATTGTGACTACGGCAGAGATACTTATACAAATTCACACCGCAAGCAAATCAGTCTCGTAGGTTTGATAGAAGTGACATCGGTCCGTTTAAGAACTCAGGAGGGCGTAATCTGAAAAAGGCTAATTCAATACAACTTGCCAGACAGCCACTTTCAAGTATCAAATATTTCGAGCTGTCAGCCGTCGTGGTTGGGAAGCGCAGATGCTGTTTCTTAGTCTGAAAATGACCCCTCTCAGTCTCTATGCCCCACTCTCTGACTGACACATTGTGCTGGATAACTGCCGGTGCTGCATCACGAGCGGCCCGTCCAGCATGTGGTTACCTTTTCAGCTAGTGCACTCACCTATTCAAGGGTTACTGCAGGTCAGGATTTCAATGCCTCAGTTTCACACCTTCTCATTCTTGCAATCTCTGTTTCTTAGGGATATGGGTCCAAAAACATTGGTTTTAGAGTATCTTTACTCACATGAACACTGGTTTTTGTTTTCTAATCATTTACTACAAGTACTGCAGTGCACGCAAATGTCATTGTTTTGGATGAGAGAATTGTGGATTTGTGGGTGCAGCTGCACAATGCAAATGGCTGTAATTATATGTTTTAAATGATAGAGATAGCAGAGCTGATGAGAAATACAGTGGGGGTCCAAAAGTCTGAGAATACCAGGGAAAATGTCTTCTTTAATACAACATTTGTAATTGCATATTATATTGTCAGCATAAAGGAAATTTTACCTTTTGGGTTACACTTTATTTTAAGGTGTCCTTGTTACAGTGTAATTATACAGTTCAATTACCTACACTCTAAAAAAACAACCCAAGTTGGGTTGAAAATGGACAAACCCAGCGGTTGGGTTAAATGTTGGCCCAATGTACTGGGCAGTTTTTTTTTAACCCAACTATGTTTAAAAATTACTAAATTGCTTAAAATGAACCCAAAATAGGTTGGAAATTAAAAATCAGACACATAATTTCTAGAGACAACAATAATAATCAAAAGGTGAACGTTTATTAATAAGCAATTTGATAAATGTTTATTGTTTAATTATTATTCCTTAAACTTATTAATAAATGTTTGTTTATTAAACAAATTAATAAATGTTATATTCCAACATATTTTGCGCTCATTTTAATCAAGCAACACAGTAATTTTTAAACAATAGTTAAGTTAAATAAGACTACCCAGCAGGTTGGGCAAACATTTAACCCAACCGCTGGGTTAAAACAACCCAATTGCTTGGTTTGTCCATTTTCAACCCAACGTGGGTTGTTTTAACCCAGCATGTTTTAGAGTGCACCTTTTGTATAATGGAAATTTTAAATATTTACCCATTTTTTACCTCATTATCTTTTTTTTAAACCAAAAATATTTATCCATTTTACCTCAACTTCTTTTTTTTAAATCCTACTTGGTTGCCTTAAAATTTTGAGTTCATTGAAATTAAAAATTTGAGTTAATACGATGAAGGCGATTTGGTTTAATCAACAGAAACTCAAAAATATTACGTTATCTGAACCACATTAATCATCTACGTTATTTTGGCAAAAGAAAAAATGTGATGACAAATCATGAAAATAATTTTTTACAGTGTAAACTGCTTATTTTCAGATTTAAATGCAAAACATATATATTTCTTTTTTTATTTGGTTTCAGGCTTAAGGAACCCATGATGTGATTTTATAACAAAAAACTTCAGATAAGTGCCGTTTTTGTTGAATATGATTTTCAGCATCTGCAATAATTATTGTTATCTCTCAGCTTTCATTGACCTTTAAATATGATCAAATTTACCACAAATTATCCAAAAGTATTATAAAAGCACTAACATGTCAAGTTTTTTTTTTTATACATGAGCTCTAATTTGTCCATTTGTGTGTGTGTGTGTGTGTATTCTACATAGTTTTTTTTAACATACAGCTTATTGAATGCAAGAACGTAAATAAGGTGACTGAGTATAGACAGGGTAGAGCGAGCGAGGAAAGACCAAAATGACAGGGAGTTTAGTGCCGAATCCTTTTAGTAGACCACTGACACATGAATGAGGGGAGAGTGAGAGAAAGAGAGAAAAAAGTAGACAGCCAATTTGGGAGTAATGCAACTAAAAACAGACAAGTGTAATTTCATCCATCTGGACAGATGTGTAAAAGCGCTCCTCAGAACATTCCCCATGATTCCCCCTGATTGATCTTCCCCCGGACTGAAACACCTATTATTAGCCACGAGCCTAATAGCACCAGGATGGCTTGCTGCTCTCCCAGAGGCCAATTCTCTGGTCATATCTCACTCACTGCAGCTGTAGAAACTGAACAGAGGTGACTGAGAGAGGAGAGGAGAGGAG
>RJVU01028973.1:2291709-2316468 GCA_003731715.1 Anabarilius grahami
GAGAGGAGAGGAGAGGAGAGGAGAGGAGAGGAGAGGAGGAGAGGACGGATGTGTGGATGAGGTCCTTCATATTCAGTCAATAGAATTCTAAAGCTGACGTGTCAAACAAAACAATAACATTGTTTCATCCAGGTTTCCATTGTTATTTAGGAAGAGCTTTTGCACACCCACCTTATTATGCAGTGAGGAGATGCTGCTGAAACAAAACGAAAAGAGTGCAATCATTGTTATCAAATCCTCACAGTTATTTTAAACAAATAGTTTAAAGCTACATTTTTTACTCAGAAAGAAATGTTTATTGAAGGCCAGCTGTGAAACATCAAACGATGCTGATTTTGCTTGAATAGTCAAGAGGGTTTTGGACTGCACAAACGCTTGCCTTCTTCCTACTCTGGTCTGCTGGCTTTTGGAAAAGAAGGAAAGCAGTTGAGGGCTTAAGATTGACAGCTCACCACCCCGGCCATGCCATTCAAACCACCACATGTCCAAGTCTGGTGTGATCAGATCCATTTTGATCCAGATCCAAACATGAACAACGTTCCTACTGTCCTTCATCTTTGCTGCTCTATATGGAGATGATTTTCAGTCCTCAGTCCCCCCCCATGCAAATCTACCCATACCTGCATTTCTGTTATTTCAATGCCAGCTCTCACGTAGTGTGCGGAAAGCTTCTTTACTTTTGCCTCTCGGATGTTTTGTGCGATCATCCTGTAGAATTATTTCACTGTATATTCAGCATTCTTTTGAACACCCTCTCCTTACATTGATTGAATGAGCTCCATGGTTTAATGCATTTCCAAGAGCAGTTATCACTGTGATTGCTGGCGTGTGTTTTGGTAGAATGGGAAAAGCCTAAAACCCTTCAACTGAAATGGCTGTTAAAGTTTATGAAAATAAATGCTGAAGGGGATTTGTTTTGCACTGCATTAACAAGCTTGTACGAGCTTTAACAACATTTGTTCAAATGATCTTATGAATAAATTCACAGATTACTATTATTTGTTTATTAGTTTTGTTTGCTTTTGACTGTATTTTTACATTTGTGTGGTTAATGTTACTGCACAAAAGGCCAAGATATCGTTTAATGGTTTGGTTAATGCTTGGAAAAATTTGTAAAAAATAATTTATGATTTTTTAACATTTTTTCTTTTGTCAAATCAACTTCAATAATTAATGTGGTTCAGATAACATAATTTTTTGAGTTTCTGTTGATTAAACCAATCGCCTTTATTGTATTAACTCAAATTTTTTATTTCAATGAACTCAAAATTTTAAGGCAACCAGTTAACTTACTTTTTTAAGTTAAACCAACAATTCTTTATTTCTTGCATGTTTTTTTCAATCTACACAAAAATAATTTAGCACCTTTAGTGCCTTCACAGCATTTAATCTGAAATAAATGGAAGAGATGTTGTCTTCCATTAACCCTACAACCATTAATTCATCATTACTATGCAAAATCATGAGACTAATGTTTTTATACACTTAAATATGCTTAATAGAGTGTCTGATAAAATACATAAGTCCTCACTTATGACTTAATGTATAATGGACGTGGTATTTCATACTTGGAGTTTAATTCTCTGCAAATATTTCAGTAATCTACCACCTTTACTAATACAGCTAAATTAAACAGCTTGTGTTTTTAAGCATTAATTTTTGGCGACCAGCCATTCTTTGGCTTCACAGCTCAATTGGTGTAACTGTGCAGGCTTTATAGCTCCCGCAGAACCTTTTGTGAGTGAATTTCAAATGCTCTTCATCAGCTAGAATGTGGAAGTTTGTAGTTTCAGGCAGTCTTTGTATTTTTGCTCGTCATTTGTAATTATTAAGCCACGAACAGGAGCTTGAGAAACGCACGCAGCTCCTGCAGACTGGTTTTCATGTGAACCATGGCAGGAGAATGAATGTGGTTTAGGCACAAGGCGGTTCTCCAGGTGTGACTTTTTTTCTCGGCTGTCTTTACGCCTCATCAAACTCACTGTTCTTGAGTTTCAGGCAAACAATTAATGTCCATGCTTCATTGTTTGTGCCACTTCCTCACCTGACCTCAGGGAAACTTCTCCTTAAATCACACGCAACATCAGCCCACCAAATCCCAGCACAGTCCCAGCATTATTTTAATAAATATCGACTTTAGAGTATAGCCTATATTATTTTTGTTATTGTTGTTGTTTGACACTGCAATTCTCAGATGTTTCCAAAAGAGAAAAATCCAAATATCCAAATATCCAAAAGGGAAAAATCCAAATATCAGTACACAATTAAGCAAATACAATTACTATGTTTTGTTGTATGGATACATGATTATTAACACACAAAGAAACCGTAACCATGGTCCCTCGAATCAGATTAGCTTGGACCAGCTTCAATCAAAGATCAAAATCTATCAGAGCCAGCTAATAGCAATGATTATAAATAATGACTATGGGTGGATAAATAGCTCAGGCAAGGACACAGCAAAAGCTTCAGACAATGCGGACACGCATTCAAGGTAAATATGTACATGTAACTGGGGAAAATGTTTTAGGCTAAATTAATATACGACATGGAGCAGACATCGCCGCGGTAAACCACCTGCCCATGCAAAGATTCATATGCAAAATAGGCCACAGGATCAACGTTTCACGTAAATATTAATATAGCCATTGATTTCACCCGCTTTTAGAGATCAAAGTGAAATCAGTGGACTAAAAAGATGCTGTGAATGTGAATTAACAAATGAGTGTATGATGTTGTGAAAAATGATTTTCTTACGCACTCTTTCTTACTCTAAGCGTTGATTTTATATGGGAACATGTTTCAGTAATATAATAGTTGTGACGCATACAATTTTTTATTATTTTGTAAATGCAAGGCATCAATTGTTAATGGCAGCTAATTTGCATTTCGATTTCAGTACCAAACCACACACACACACACACACAAACATATATATAACATGTATATTTCTTATCGTTAGGCCTATTTAAATAATTCTAATTCTAATAATTCTTATTTCGTTGTTTAAGGTACAGTTGTCAGTTTAACATTTACAGGTTACTGTCAAGCATGAAAATGACTGCCATGCTGATCTCCTGCTGTTAATATTAACGAGTTTCCCCGTTTTGGCGAGCAATGACAACCGGTGCTGTTGCTTATCAAAATTATGATTATAGCCTATGGTTGTCTTGTAGCTAGTCTTGTAAACTTGGCTTTTTCCACCTATGAAATGTCTGGACAAGGAGTGTTGGTTATTCGAGCATCTTTTTTTTTTTTCCGCGCGCGGTTGTTTACCAAATGCGTGTTGTGGTCGGCCACTGCACACCCAAATAACAATAAAGCATGTGTCTGTCATGACACGAAAACCTACTATTCGTTGGGTGTGTTTTCAAACTGTCATAACAAGTAATATTCTGACAAACTCCTCCCCGAGACTTTGTGGATTACACGTTAAGAAATATTATCAATATACGAGGCGAATGACAATCGTCAAAATGATTAATTTAGGCTAGTATGTAGGCCTATTAGTGCGATTATTTTATTATTGTGTGAATTTATATTTCAAAATGTATTAACACTTTAAAAAAAAAAAGGGTTATTGAAAACGGTGAACAAATCTTGCAGCGATATACAAACAAGAACAAATTGCACTTTGCTTTACATTTAGAATTTATTGAAAATGTGTAATTATCTCCGGTGCACATCAGGAGCCCATTATTTCGAATTCAGTGTTGAATTCAAAGCCTCAGAAAAGCAGCTAACGAAAATTTACAAAATGAAAGGGGACTCGGCGCAAGGAAATAAAGTGTATCTTTGTTTGCCCCTCTTTGTTTACCGCGGGATTTTCTTTTTTCTTTTTTCATTTTACTAATTCATTTCAATGGCTTTCAAACTGGAAAATGGAAATGTTGCTCTTGCCCTCTATTTCAGCAGCCGCGTCCTGGCAACAGAGCAATTTTCTATCATCAGGGATAAACGGCATCGAACAGTACATTCGGATAAAAAAGCCTGTGATTGCTGGCCTTCCTGTCTGTCATCTCTCTAGAAAATCCTCTCCCCCAGACCTGAGCCGTGTGCTGTCAGAGCTAATAATGTCTTCTATTAAGTCGAAAAAGAACCCCAAAAAATCCCACTGTTCTCAATTGTACAACATTCTCAAAAGATAAAAGATATTTCAGCAGAGCCACCTTCATTTAGATGAACTGAAAATGAATGCTCATAAAAGGCAACGTGCGCCTTTGTGTTGGCTGCAATTTTGCATTGAAGTATCCTTTCAGGTCTGTGTACTACAGCCTTATGTTCTTATTTTCTAGAGATAAACAAACTTCTTTGCTGTACATTGGGATGATATATCCGATGCAGTACGTCAAATGCACAGATAGATACTAATGCTATATGACATTATGGCTATCAAAAAATGCTATGATCTTTAGGCCATGGTCACTAAACTGTTAGTGTGAAGTTAATCAACCCACCAGTCAATCAAGAATGAGGATATGACACGAGAATTAACAGCTCAGAAACACAGTGGGCCTATATTTCGATAGGCTCTTGCTTTGTGGTCAGTTTAATTGGTATACAATTTCAAACATTAATAGGCTAATGATTAAGTGACTATTTTTTTATATTTAAAATGTTTGCATAGTCTATGTTGGAATAGAATTTATGCATATATTTAATAGGTTGCCGATACCTCCTCCTTTTTCGTCTTTAGCCTAACTTTATTTACATAGGCTTCCAATAAATGAAGCAACTTCTCAGAATATGTTTACCGGCTCAGTTAAATATTTAGTGAAACAGTCCTGGAATAAAATCCGTGCTTTTAATATATGACCTAAACGGCAGGGTGGGGTCTGGTGATATTTGTTCTCCTCTCTTGATTTCTACTATAGTGATCTCTTGCAGAATACCGACAGCTGCGCGTGCTATCCATCTGCCTTCGCTTTGCCTCGCCACTTCCTCTGCTCAGCAGCCATGGAAATCCGTCGACGCCTGAGTGTCTGTGGACAGGCTTGAGTTCGGGAGAGAGCAAGCACGTTCAGCCGCCTCTGCTGGACTGACAACGCTATATAATCCGAGCCGGTCAACATCTCTGTTCGGACCAATGACAACAAGATCCTGCGCGCTTCGGAATGAAGACGAATCCATTTCAATCTAGCTTTGTGTTAAAGCTCAGATAGGGCTGCATGGATGCACTCGAGCGCCGGCATGTCCACACAGATCCCCTCTCTTTTTATTTTTTGGCAGATTTGTAATTTGATGCTTATGGGTTTTTTAGATGCATGCTTTGCTATAACATTTAATATTCAATAATAGTAATAATAATAATAATAAAATGCAACATAGTTCATTTTTATTTAAAGAAATTTAAATTAAGATTTTCTTTTTTTTGTTCAGCGGTAGCCTAAAGAGTTGGCTTTGCTGATATTAGACGCCACTATAATACAAAAATTAAAATATTGTCTCTTTTTTTGTCGAATAAAAATGTCACTTATTTTTTAAGCGTCAATTTTAACTTTATCAAAACGGTTAAGGTGTCCTCAAGAACACTAATTCAACATTTTTCTATTTCATTTTCGATATTGGAATGCAATTTATGTAGAAACATAACACCATTTACGATCATTCAACAGCTTGTAAATAGAGTTTTAATTGACAACAGATTCATTATGTTGTAGAATTTTGTCAACTTGTGTCAAGTTATGTTATAAATCAGTCCCTGGAATTATAACCATATATTATGTCCTTAACTGTCAAATATGAAGTGTCAACGCAGATTTTATAAAAGGAAGTCATTTTAAAGGTACCAAACCATGAAGTCTCGATCAATTAAGCACTTAAAATGGCAGCAAGAAAGCATAATTGGAAGATTTGTTTGTACCATGCCATGGCTATCTGGTTTCGCTCTCACTTGCTTGACAACAATTTTCACACTGGTCGTGCAGCAGCAATAATCAATCAAATTCCTGATCACTAATGTTAAGTCATTTGACAATTGCATTTAAGCAAATTATGACAGCTTTCTATAAAATTCCGAAGAAACAAAAACATTCACACATTGAGGATTGTTTGAACAAATGCTCCTCGTTTCCTCTTACCTGCGGTACATTTCTTTTAAACTCGAAATATCTGATATCTTGACTAAGAAATCCACAAGCTTTCATAGCGACCAGATGCCTTTCTGTCTCTCCCAAGTTCAGTCCACCATGGAAAATGGTTATCTACGCCGCTTGTGCACTCTTAAATCCGGCAAAGTAAATAACATCCCTGGTAATAATAGCAAGGTACGCAGTTCTTGTTACAGAAAGGGAGAAAATTGAAACTAAATGCTGCATTTAGGGCTACCATTTTTGATAAGAGGATAATTGAGGCGACACTGGTGTATAATTAGCGGATAATTTATGCTATATCCACTTTTAATCCACCTCCCAAAATAAACAAGGTCCATTATCATTACAGACGAATTGTTCTTAATTTTATAGCGCCAGTCTGAATACAGTGTAACGGATAATCAAAGTGGATTTGGGTATAACTGATTGCGAGCGTAATTGCTTTTTCATTACCATTTTTAAAGTAAATTTATGCCATATCATGAGGAAACTCGTTGTCTATAAAATAAAAATTGAGTGAAATGAGAATGAAGAAAGCCTTGCAGTTGTAGGGTATATTTACATCATGGTTTATAATGTGATCGCGATTTGCCAAACCACAAACTGCACTCGTAATTTGCATATATTTTCAACTGTGACTGGCTCGTGATTACTACAAGGAAAGGCTGTCACTAACCCGGGCCTTTCAGTGACTGGGGCTTAATTAAACCAGACCATATCTGGCGTGTTTATAGTTCACGTGAATCCTCTCTGAAGAGGCTTATGCTTTTTCACACTATTATTTTGTCATCGCATATACATCAGCTTATATTTGTATTCTCTAAGCTACTGTAAATCACCTTATTTAGCCTAGCTGTTTATGTATTGTTCTGTGTTTGCATTAGCTATTATTATTTTACTATTGTGGTTTCTGCTGTTTTGAAAAATAAATTGAGAAATCAACGTCCATTTAAAATACCTTTTTAGTTGTACATATGGCAAAATATTCTCTATATCCTACCTAAAGCGATTCGATTCGTGTGGTGTTCTTGCGGTTTGTATGCTAAGCGTTGTTTAGCACCTCAGCTGCGGTTACGAACCACGCGATTAATTACTTCGATGGCAGCGCTCGCGATATTGTCTCCGGAGTCGTTTAATCAGAGTGGGAATTTTGTGAATATCAGAGGGATATCCCAGCATTGTTATTCTCCACATGGTTATGGCTACGGTGGGAGCTGTTAAGGTAGGTTAACTCACTGTGAAGTCTCAGCTAAAGCAGAGAACTGATGACGTTAGGTTGAATGACCAATCGGAAGGCGCTGCCCTTTGGAGACAAACCATTTTACTTGTAGTGGCTGCATCAAGTCTGGAAGCAAGGACTCAAATTTAACAGAATCCACCTTAAAATCTCTGCCTTTACTCAAGCCCACCTTCCACCATACCGCGTGAGAATTACAGGACAAAAAAGGATAAATTGTGGAGGTAATAACGCAATATCCCCTAACCAAGGAGAGAAAGAAACGAACACAACGAAAGGACTCATTTGGACTTCAGAGATAGGGGGTAAGTGCTCTCAAGGCAGAAAATTTGATGATGACCATGACTACGATGGCTGACGGTCTGGAGGCTCAAGACTCGTCAAAATCTGCTTTCATGGAGTTTGGACAGCAATCGCACTCACAACAGAGCTCTCCGTCGATGGCCGCCAGCCATTATCCGCTCCACTGTCTCCATTCCGGGTCTCATCATCATCATCATCAGCACGACAGCTCTCCGTACTCCGGCACGAACTCCTATAACAGGTCGCTACCTTACTCCTATGTGAGCCATCCCCACCACAGTCCGTACCTGCCGTCCTACCACAGTAACGCCAGCGGAACACAGACCAGGTTAGACGCCACAGGTAAGCGTATTAACATGCATGCGTTTTCATTGTTGAACTGTTCGAGGAAAGCCGATAAAATATAACAAGGATATACATTAAAAGTTCTCATCTAAAGCACCTTACCCGTTCCCTTTTGTTCTCGCCTAGTTTTGCCCGTCGTATGTCAGCAATAACGCTGTTCTCAAAATGATTTATTGCGTTCCGCCAGTGATTCTACCCACCATTGCAAATTATAATTAGCATCTAATTGTCTCGACATGTCACTACATGCAATTTCCTAAATATGACAGACAATGTAATTATGCTATATTATGCTCGAAAGACTATATGGGTTTGTCAAAAAAAAAAAAAATCACATTTAAAATTCTTATAAATATTTATGTGCGGGAATCATTCCACAATATTCACCCTTTTCAGAACAGCAGAAAACAACAGTGATTGAAAATGGAGAAATACGTTTCAACGGAAAAGGCAAAAAGATCAGAAAACCGAGGACGATTTATTCCAGTTTGCAGCTCCAGGCATTAAATCACCGGTTCCAGCAGACTCAATACCTGGCGTTACCAGAGCGCGCGGAGCTGGCTGCCTCTCTCGGGCTCACACAGACACAGGTGAGATGTGGATTCATTTGCATTTAATAGTGAATTTTGGTTGAGTAGGCTATTACATCTCACACAGACACAAATGAGATGTGGACTCGTTTGAATTGAATAGTGAATTATGCTTTTTTATTTTGGTTGAGAATGATATCGGATTTTTGTCATTAATTATGGTGGACCTATAGAAGATACATTGTTTTTCCATGTTAACTAAATTAGACACCTTCTTCACTTTACAAATAAGCAACCCCAAATTTGTATTTGTCTTTCTTTTCAGGTAAAGATATGGTTTCAAAACAAAAGATCCAAGTTCAAGAAGTTGTTGAAACAAGGCGGTAACCCTCACGAGAGTGACCCTTTGCCCGGCTCCATCGCCCTGTCTCCGCGCTCTCCAGCCATTCCGCCTATCTGGGACGTCTCAGCCTCCTCTAAAGGAGTAAACATGTCTGCTAACAGCTACATGCCCGGTTACTCACACTGGTACTCGTCGCCTCATCAGGACGCCATGCAGAGATAGGCAACTAGAGGCCAGAGGCCTTGACGTTGACATCTTGTCTTCGCCCAGTTCACGGTTTAACATCCCTAATAGAGACATATTGTAGCCTATTAAGGGGACGATTTCTTTTGAAGGATGAAGGCATGTGGTGTGGCGAAGCTCGACAGTGGAACTAAATGTCAGTAGCATCTTAAACGGATTGATTAAAATCTGTTCTCACGTTTGACTGTAATCAAACACAATCATCACCAACATGAAATTGGGACATGAAGCGAAACGTTTTGTCACGCGCTTGAGTCGCATTTGAAAACGAACTCAAACCTCCTGCGTTTATGTTTTTGATCATGCAAACGAAAGCAGTTTGATTGTAAATATATTGTCCGATTTTAGTTGTTAAAAACTTTTTATGTTTTGTCATAAATGGAGTAAAACATGACTTCAAGTAACGTGTCCTGCCTTTCTTTTTTGGGAGATATTACAAAAGACAAGCTTTTTAAAATCAGTTATGAATTTGATTAATCTGCATTGAAAACATTTCTTAATTACAAAATGTAAAAATACGACTTATAAACACAGTAATTTGTAAATAATCACCTCCACATCATATGGTATTTTTCTAATGCTCAGATATGAAGCAATAACAAAATGGCTTACCCGAGATGGTGGTTTCTCAAAGTGTTTTTCCTACAGAATAGAGCCGCATCTTGTCCATCTTGTCATTCTCTGGCTCAATTATTAAGGTATTGACAAAATGTTTTTCCCCTTTCTCTCTGCCTTGATCTGCGAGACGCTGAATGCCTTTCGCCACAGGATCGATCCTGAACAAAGCATCCAGCTGCAGTCTCGTTCAATATGAAGGAGATATTTGGGACAATTTATGGGTTTTATCCAAGAGAGGGTTTTTTTCCATTCTCATAAATGCAGACATAATTAGGGTAATTTTTGATGTAGCCCGCTGATTACAGCGTTTTTACCGTCAAAGATAATTACCTGTAATTTTCTACCACTTTTAATACTAAAAGGCATCTTTATTTGGATTTGAAGTGGCAAAGACGAAACAAAAGATGAAATTATTCGGTTATTCATGTACAAATTGCCGAGGAGAGTGAACGCTTGGGATATTATCTAAAATTACAATGTTGAATAGAGAGACGAGAAGCCCCTGCAGCTGTCAAATCGTGGATGCCCCAGCCGCAGAGAATGGGGCTTGATTTTCTAAAAAGGTTTCCTCATCAACGGATTGGGATGGTTCATTTAAATGTTTGCTCTGCCCAAAAGAATATAACATATATATCTTGAAATAGGAACGGTCAAAAACACATTTGTCATTGGTTTTTTAGCAATCTGCACATAGCCTATGTCTTCAAAATAGCTACTATAGTTTTTTTTGCAACTCTAAAATACTACAGCTAAATAATCTTTGGAGGAAACATACATGATTCCACATAATATTAAAAATAAAATGTGTTTGTGAGAATTAAGGCCCCTACACATATGCTAGGCCCCCTGACAGACATGGACAGAGAGACAGACACGATATAGCCACGACATCCTCAAGAAGACTATGGGAATTAACCTAGACCAAGACGCCAAGAATTTTGAGAGAGATAAAACACCAATACAAATCATGACCGGTTTACTAAATCCCAGCGTTCGTATGTCACACGTTTTCCTGTAAAATAGCCTGCTTTGTGCCTTCCCCAACAAGTCGAACTGCAGTTCATCACAACACCCATGAGCGCCACTCAGATTAGCCAACAACAAAACAACATGCTAGGCTAATGGAACAACACTTACCTTCGATAAATGTATTGTTTCGCATAGACCAAAATCTCTGGTTTCAATGTTTCAATAAAGATATCGTTGTGAAAGCGGACGGTCCTGTGTATACCGCTTGTGTTGAGTAAGCAAATCCAGGTGTGAAAGTGTTTGCACACCCCGACACCTCTTATATATTGCCTGCAAAATTAGCCGTTATTACTGTCACTGTTTAGCGATGTTGAGCCAGGGGAAAAACCGTCTGCAATCAAGAACCAGGCGCATCTTTGCAAATTATAGATAATTGTAAATGTCCAGATTATGATAATGGAGCTAATCCTGGTGGAAGTATAATTATTGTTGAGTGTTACAGTTGAGGGTGTCCAGTAAAGCTAACTGTCATTATTTATACACGGTTTGCAGTGAATTCGTTGAGTGGAAAATGTTCAGTTGGAATTTAACAAGGCTCTCGATATAATGGAATGGGATATAGCATGTTTGTGTACGTGAAATAGAAAGCGAGGCAAAGTTAGAGTTGATGTGGCGAGTATGTTTTGAGCGCGAAGCGTGGGGAGTGGGGGCGGGGAGGGGTATAAACAAAATGCATATTAGTACGTAGGCTACTACAATTTTCTCATGATCATGTCGTGGGTTTCTATTGGGTAGATATTTGTCACGTTGATTTTTTAGGCTTTCACTTTTATATTAAACCATACACTATTTGTTTTATAGTTAACCAAAATTTCAGTGTTCAAAACATGGCAAACACCAATTCTATGTGGGTGTTTTGGAGAAACATGCACTATTTGTTTTATAGTTATTGTTAACTAAAATTGTAGTGTTCAAAACATGGCAAATACCAATTCTATGTGGGCGTTATGGGAAAACATCAGTCTCAAGTTATATATTTTTTAAATAGGCTATGAACCGTGATGAAGGATTTTTTATTTTGAACATTGAAACGATCATCGGAGACTTGTGTGGAATTTTTTTTTCCAGTAGACTATATAGTAGAATAAATTGTCATGAAATTGCGCTGGGACGATTTTTTTTTATTAATATTATTTCGCTAGGTTATAGGCCTACAATAACATCATAGTCCACAAAGAAATCTCCACCATGCCCCGGTGGCCTTTTTCACGATTTATCCGTGGCAGTCAGCTGTAGAAATGTTAGCACTGGTTTTAATGAGATGTTCGGCATTTTTTCCAGGAGGAGGATCTGTCAGGGCTGGGTTGTGGTCGCTGGAGCCGGTTTGCCCCCACAGGCATGCGGACTGCCTCAGATCTCCGCGCCGTCCCTTCGCCTCCTCACTACAATTCAAAGCTACTAATTGTAAGGAACACAAAGACAGCAAGGCAGAGCACACTGTTTGCCAGACCAAGAGCCACATTTTTCGTTCGTCATGGGTGGTTATAATCAAGATGTAGATCAAATATTCAGTCCTACTAACAGTGCTCCTTGTTTGGAATTAGCCAATAATAATAAAAATGAATATTAATTTAATTGTAATAGGCTAGCTGAGGACCAAATCCTTTTTTTTATTAGATTGTATAGAAATGTTTTCCATTTCTTAGCAATTAAATAGTGACTCGGCCCAGAACACATGATCCCAAAATGTTAAAACAATATCATGGTTTTCTCTACATAATTTCCATTCGACATTTCTTTTTAGTCTTAAAAAGTTAAAGTCCCTCGCACAGAAAAGTAACATCACGCTAAAGAAAATTGCTCGGTGCGTTGTTGCAAATCTATCTTAAAGAAGACAAAATGTTTGATAATTAAAGAAAAACACATTTATTTGGGGTTGTCCGTAATGTTTTGGCACATCGTCGGATGTACGCGTTGAGGTCAAAATTCAAGGCACCATTCAGAGTGTTTGGGTCCATTGTCCATTTAAAACATTTAATAATTCTTCCAAATGCAATAAATTACATGCACACAATTTACACATTATACACGTTCTTCTAGGACTGCCATATCGATACATTGCATATTCCTCAAAAAAAAAAATTTTAACACCAGTCCAATATACAACAAAATAATAAACAGATTTCAGTACAACGTTCCTGATCCGAGTGCCAACGAGTGTTGTAACGTGCCAGGCACCTGAAGATGAGAATTCATCACCCCGGTGGAGGAATACCAGGAAGAGCTGGCGCTTTCCAGAAACGTGGATGCCGCTGTGTTGATATTTTGCGGCTGATGGTGAGGTCTCTGAGGACCCTGCGAGTCCCAGACCGCGGGAGACTGCGGGGAGTTACACGCCATCGGGTCGCTGGAGCTGGGGCTGTGTTCTGGTGGCAGTTCGCCGTTTTTCATGATCTTCTTTAGTTTTGATCTTTTGTTCTGGAACCAGATTTTCACCTGTGAAGAAACAATAATGTTTTTTGAGTTTCTGGGGGCAAATAAATAAAGCACGGTGACTGTTTCTGCCAAACTTATACATCTTAATAAAAAATATTTTTTGTTTTATCATTAACACATTTTTTTTACAAGCGATGAAAAATAAATAAAATGTCTCAACGTTGCAGCAAACTCATTTTGATATTTTTTATTTTGCTAATAGGCTATAAAAAATAGGCCTATTGCTAATTTGAGTGTTAAAAAAACCACATAATAAAATAATAACAAAATAAAATGTCGTCGAACCTGTGTCTGTGTGAGTCCCAGCGACGCCGCGAGCTCGGCTCTCTCTGGAAGCGCGAGGTATTGCGTGTTCTGAAACCTTCTCTGCAGAGCAGCGAGCTGAAAACTGGAGTAGATGGTGCGGGGCTTCCGGACTTTCTTGGGTTTTCCGTTGACCATCCTCACTTCGGGCTCGGCTGTTTCTTTTTCTGACGGGTGAACAGAAATGAAATAAATACACTGGGATAGAAACGCACTCTGTTGATTGTTGGTAATTATTGCCGTGATTTATGTCAAGTGTCGCGGTGCTTTAAAATTACTACTCGCGTAAAGTCAAGGAGAATAATTTGTCAGAGAATCTTTACGCGCTCTTATTTTTATATGTAATCCATCTTCATTTTGCATGCAGGGTTTTATATTCCATCAAACACAGTAAAGGAACCATTTTGAATTAAATGCAATACTGTATTTACTGTACTGTGCAACTTATTTACAAAATTCAGACCTTATAATAAGAAACAAGTATAGCAAACTAGTCATATAATGTTCAATAATAATGCTAAACCGTGATAATGATTATTATGTATAATAATAACATGCTTAAATATAATATAACTGACCTTGCGGGCTCGGTTGTGACTGCACCCTATTATATGTTCCGGCATATTGGTGATATGCTGTGGAGTATGAGCCGTAATCAGGGTAGGATTTTGCAGGGTAATTTCCAGAAGATCCATTGACTCCGTGGTATTGGTACTGATAGGCATTAAGAGGTTTCCCGTATGTGCCCGAGTTCGGTGAACAATAGCCATGATGAACTCCTCCAACTGGGCTGTAATAGCCAGAATCCGTGGCTGTCGACTCCGGTAGGGTTGGAGATTCCTGAGATGGATGATGCATCGTGGTGAGCTGAAAAGGGTTTTGGAAATCTGCAGGTTTAATACTCGGAATCCTTCTGTCGAATACTCCAGTCATAGTTTGGATAAGACAACGCAAAAAGGCAGTCTAACTCTATAGGGGTCCACAGAGTCTACACTAACATTGTGTGTGCAAGCGTCAAGCGTCTCTCTTGAAGACTGCTTTAAGCCCCGCAGCAAAGACTTGGTTAAATCCTAAATTGCGCTGTTACGCACTGCAGGGAGGATCTAGTGCCATTGGCCAAGGAGCGCAGCAGACAGCAGTTACTCCCCAACTCGTTCAACCAGTTTCAGAAGAACAAAAAAACTTAATAGAGGTATTTATGGTATGTTTACAGACAAATCGAAAGGAAATTGATTATTATTTGATATAAGTCGCGGGAAGGAGACGGCTGTTGATCAGTTCCATGCAAATAGCCTACATCTCACCAGCAGAAATGTCTGATTCCTTAAATTTGTTTGGAAAACAACTGGCTACCCTCATCGCAGATACAATTACATATCCAGATATTGTTTTGTTTAGTTATATATCCTTTCAAACGGTTCAACGGTTTAAACATTTTTTTTTTGTCTGTTTGTTTTGTATAGGCTATTCTGTCTAAATCCTATTGCTATTTTGTCTGTCCTAATCTACAAATTAATTTGCATATTTTTTACACATAAAATATTTAATAATATTTTATATGTAACAATAAATCGTCACTAAACACTGAATCAAATGACCCATATGTATGTCCATCATGTATGTCCATCTGTCTGCAGCGGGTGCTTGAGGTTTGTTTATGGAAGCAATGCATTTATACAGCTCTTTGGTGTGACTGATTTTACGAGGCTATCTAATATCACTGAAAAACAATTTAGCTAATTTGTACTATTATTACTGTTCCTAAATCTTAATGAAGAGCATTGTCCAGCATGCATTCAGTGACTAAGGTAGTCAGCAATAGTGGTGAAATGGTGCCACCAAGTGGAGATAAGTAGCCTAACTAAAATAAGTCATGTAGTCATAGGAGACAATACATGGCCACTGTACAGGGCAGTGTTTCCCAAAAGCATTGTAAGCCTAAGTTGATCGTAGCTCCATTGGTGGCAGTGGCTCTGCGATCAGTTTGGGCTTACGATGCTTTTGGGAAACGCAACCCAGGTTAGCTCAACCAAAAAAAAAAAAAAACATTTCTGTCTTTAAGTAGCCTAATCACCCTCGTTCCACACCCATAAGACCTTCATTCATCTTCGGAACACAAATAAAGATATTTTTTATGAAATCAGAGTTTTTTTTTTAATCCCCCATAGAAAGCAATGTAGCCTAATTACCGTTATTCAAGGTCCAGAAAGGTATTAAAGACATTGTTAAAATAGTCAAGGTGACTACAGTGGTTCAACCTTAATGTTATGAAGCGAGGAGAATACTTTTTGTGTGCAAAAACACAACAAAAATAACGACTTTATTCACAATTTCTTCTCTCCACGTTCATTGTCGTATGCAGTTAAAGTAGTGAACGCAGTTCAGCGCTTCAGTGTTTACATCCGATTACACGCATGCGTCGTGGTGCTCACGTGAACTGCGTCTCATTTCGAAGGCTGCGTCCTCCGGAGGTCGCATTTGAAGGCTGCATACGTCATCGAAGCGGTCTCATGTAAGAAAAGTAACTGTTAGATTGCAAAGAAAGAAAGAAATTACTGTATTTTACACCTCAAGAGGACTAAAAGTCAATTTTATTATGGTTACTTTTCTTAAATAAGACATCCTTGATTACGTATGCAGCCTTGAAATGCGACCTCCGGAGGACGCAGCCTCCGAAATGAGACGCAGCGTTAATTGGCATTCTGAGGTAAAACCTGGAAGCGCTGCAATGAAAATAGCGTAAGAGAATGACAGAGAGGAGAGACGAATTTGTTGAATAAAGTCGTTATTTTTGTTTTGTTTCTGTGCACAAAAAGTATTCTCGATGCTTCATAATATTAAGGTTGAACCACTGTAGTCACGTTGACTATTTTAACAATGTTTTTACTATTTTTCTGAATCTCGAGTCGTATGTGGTAATTTCGTTGCTTTCTATTGAGGATAATAAACCTCTTGGATTTCATCAAAAAATATTTTAATTTGTGTTCCGAAGATGAACAATGGTTTGGAACGACATGAGGGTGAAATTTTTTTTTTGGGTGAACTAATTAATGCAGGTGTTGACTAGTCATAAACGACTAGAAAAATCTCTAACATGTTTTACCAATGACAAATTGATAGTAATAAATTAGTGGTTAGGTTTAGGTTGGACTGATCACATTTAAACTATAGGCCTATAAGCCAAACAAATCAGGATGATTCTGTACAATCGAATAAATTATGTTTGACCAAAAAAAAAAAAAAAAAAGTATGAACAATATTTTAAAGGAGTATGTTGCAAACAAAAGCAAATTAATCTAATTTAACACGTTACAGCAAATGTTTTGAATGCTAATAATGTTTGAATGCTTAATCAAATGATAAAAACATTCACCCTTGGGGTCGAAAAAAAAAAAAATGCCACAAATTTTGAATATTTATTTTCTGATATTTTTTTAAAAATAAACATGACAAAATTAATAAAACCTATTTTTTACATTCACATATGCAGCTAAATCATTTTTAAAATTACATTTACTTTGTAATTTATTATTTTGATATATTTATTTTAAATGTTTCTGAGTTATTTTTCGTAGTTGTGTTAAAACACAACTACGAAAATAACTCAAAAACATATAAAATAAATATAACATATACAAATAAAACAAAATAAACGTTTTACATTCATATAGGCTGCGAAATAATTTAAAATCGTCTCCAAACAACACCGGAAATGACGTAACATGAGCGCCAGTATTATTTAGACGCTGTTAAATTAAATTTGATGAATGTATTGTTACTACTCTCGGTAAATTTTGACAAACAGACTAAATAAAACGTAACGCGTCGCTAAACCTCGCGCATAGGTTCGGGTGTATTTCCTGAGCTGTGCAGTGAGAGTGTGTGAGTGTCGGGTAAATAGGCGCTCGTGCTGTGATGGGGGGATGGGATGGGGCCACTCAGAGCTCTCGTGCTCCACTAACCTAGCGCGCTCATTAATCGCAGTTTTCTCCTCTTTATCGATGCTGTTTTAAAATAAAATTCATCTTTCCCGTTACCGCATGTGTTACGAGGCATCGGAAGAGCAAAAAGTGTCGGCCTGCGATTGAATTTCGGTGCAGAAAGCGTTTAAAATGTTTCCCATTGGAGCAGCTGGTGGTGAGTATTATTATGATTAGCGAGCGTGCTAGCGACGAGATGCTAGCTGAATAAGTGTGCTGTTTTTGATGATAATAAAAGATGTAGTTTAGTGGCGTTCGGTTGTACATGACATCGATGTTCAGATTATTTTTTAGCTTATAGTACTGAAGTCTTGTTTTCCATCTCTGTCGAGGGTTTGTTTTGTAGGCCCATTGTTATTGTTAGCCTGCTAGCTAAGCTTGTTGACCTGCTGGCTTTTGAATTTACAGCAGCTGGTTAAAATGTTATGTACGTCGATCTTAAAACGTTAACATGACGTACGTTGTGACTGTTTTACGTTTGGAGATATTAAAGTAGTTTCTAGGTTTCAGTCTAATTGTTTTATGTGAGTTTTAGACGTTTGAACGTTGGTTGTATGGCACCAGTTTGACTTTCTCCAGCTAACCAGGTACTGAAAGTTCCTGACTAAAGTTCTGGTTAATACACAGTTATTTATTAAAATTTTCCGGTTGATTTGTAACGTTTTGATAGATATTTGAACTGTCGAAATGTTCAGCTAACTTGGTAAAGTTGACTATCTGCTTAAATTATGAATGTTAAATTATTATAAGAGGTTATTTTATTGTTTTATATGTCTTACATTTCAGTAAGAAGCGTTGAGAACTCAAATGCATAAAATGCATTTTACACATTTTAAGAAAGGCATTTAAATTACAGAACTTTTCGTCGTGAACTTGTTACTAACACACTTTACAATAAGGCACCACTTGTCAACATTATTTTACTGCATTGGTTAAACTAACAATGAACACTATTACAGCATTTACTATTTTAGTTGTTATTTGCAAATATAGTATAGTATTATAGTCTTTTTTTAATCAAAAGTTGAATTTGTTAAGACTAGTTATTTCACTGTGAACTAACATAAACAATAAACAAGTGTATTTTTATTAACTAAGATTAAGAATTGCTGAAAAAATATATTGCTTGTTGTTAAAGTGTTGCCACTTAGGCTTCATAAAGTGTATTGTATGTTTTAGACTCTTTCTGATAAGTGTGAAGCATCTGAAATGGTGATAGAGAAAAGCGGTTGAAAAGATGTCATGGTACACGTGTGTGTGTGTGGGAGAGTTTGGCAGGTTGTTGAGTTGCTTGTGTGGTGTTGGTGATAAGGAGGTAAAGGCCTGTCGCCCAGTGGGATGGGTTCACGTTCCTAGTATCTTCCTGTCATGTTGTGTTTTTAGGGTTGATAAGACACTTCAGGGAATCTGTCAGCCAGAGACTTCAGATACCCACAACCTTCTTGTACATCAAAAGTTTTTTTGAGTTTCACATGTTTAACCTGGTTGCATTAACTTGACCTGTTTTTTTCCCCCCCAAATCAACAAACCCTGTGTGACCCAATTTTATTGTAAGCTAGACATTTGTAATCGACTAAATCTGTATTAGTAGCTAAATCAGCTGCTTTCATTTGATTGTAATTTGACAGTTGCTACTTAACTTTGCACATAAAACCTGTTTGCAAGTGAAATGGCTGCATTTTCATGATTTTACATATGTTTCTGCACATGACTATCACAAATGTTGAGGTTTGTTTGAAATAAACCTGTTATTATGTCTTTTATAGCTGCTGAGCTGTGTCAGTCCTCAGGGTCAGATGTTTCTGGTAAGCAGCCCAGACTAAGCTGGCCATTTGAAAGCCTAGCATATATTTTCAGTACTGTTTACCAAGTTGCCTTGAAGTGTTTAAACCAAAGGATTGATTGTCTTGAAAACTTAATTTACTGGTAAGAGCTTTGTTTTAACGCACTAATTCTCTAAATACTTGAGTGTTGCTTAGTATTTTTCATTTTCCAGTTTCGGATTGGGTTAGTTAATAACGTGCTAGATGAGGTTTATTACTTAAAGGGTTAGTTCACCCAAAAATGAAAGAGAAGTTCATAAATGGATCGTAAAACTAATCCATGTGAATTGAGTGGTTGGTTTGGTCTAGATTTTCTTAAGAGACTTGATCGCTTTATGTGATGAACAGATTGAATTTAGCCTTTTATTCACAAAAGAACATTGACCTGTTTGACGCATGAGAACAAAACAAATTGGTTCTTGCGGAAGCTCAAACGTGCTGCGTAACACGAGAATGAACCTCACTGGTTCTTGTGCGTCAAGCAAGCATAATTGAGCTTCCGTTTACCATAACTCGTGTGCGTTGTTAAATGTTTATATGCAAATGAAAACCTAAATTAAATCTGTTCATCATATAAAGCATTCATGTCTCTTCAGAAAATTCAGACTAAACTGCTTGATTCATATGGTCATATGATCTCTTTATGAACTTTTTGAAGCGTCAAAGTGGTAGTTGCGTGGACTGTCAATGGAGGGACAGAAATCTCTGATTCCGTTAAAATATCTTAATTTGTGTTTCGAAGATGAACGAAAGTCTTACGGGTTTGGAATAGCATGCAGGTGAGTAAATGATAAGAGTTTTCATTTTTGGGTGAACTATCCCTTTAAATTATCACATCAGCAAAAGTGCAGTTGTACTGAACATCAGCACAGCTGTGATTCGGCCACAGGTAAGCATGGAGGGAACTGTGCTGATATTCAGTACAACAGAGCAAGTATGACATTGCTTTTCAATACAGTTAAACAAACAAGAATTTTAATAGCAAGTGACTTGCATTTCAAAGTAAAGTTGGCCAGTTTGTATATGTAAATAAAGACGTTATATAAGGTTGTTGCTTGAGTTTATATGGCACAGCAGAGCTCTAATAGTCTTACCTAAATGTTTGTGTGGGACTAATTAAATGGGATGAAGTAGCTCACTGAACTAAAAAAGGAAATTTTTAGCTTGAAAAAATTGACCTGGTTAAAAGAAACTTAATGTTTAATTTGTACATTGTTTTTAGTGTGAATAAGCTATATATATTTTTCTTTTCTTCTAATTAATGTAGAAAATGCTATTGCATTATTTAATTTATTCATGGTCTGTATAAATTTGAAATTGCATTAAAAAGTCTGGTGTTTGTAAAATACCAATTTCTCCCTGATTTTCTTGCTTTTTTCCCTTTTAAATACATTGAAAAAACCTTTTTTTGTACGTGTCCCGCAGCTCCCGTGTCTCCTCCAGCACCAGAGTATGTCTTCAAACCACCTCAACGGCCAGACTTTGGCACAATGGGCAGGACAATCAAGCTTCAGGCCAACTTCTTTGAAATGGAAATTCCCAAGTTGGAGGTGTACCATTATGACATAGACATCAAGCCTGAGAAATGCCCACGGAGAGTTAACCGGTAACATCTTTTGACTGAAACTTGAAATTTGAGCTTATTGTTTGTTTGGAAGGACATCTGTACATACTTGATTTGTTGTTTTTGTAGTGAAATTGTTGAGCACATGGTCCAGCACTTTAAGACGCAGATCTTTGGAGATCGAAAGCCCGTGTATGATGGAAGGAAGAATCTCTACACTGCCATGCCTTTACCCATTGGAAGAGACAAAGTATGCACTATTAAAGTTTGTGTACACTCTTCTGTACATATGCTGAACCAAAAGACCCTTAACGCACTGTTACAACCCTAATGCTGAAATATGTTATACTCTTACTCTGCACCTTCTCAAAATGCTACATTGTGATCTTTTTATATCTTATGGGGTGTCACAGCATACTGATGTCCCAAATTGCTCTTTTAGGTGGAGCTGGAGGTCACAATTCCAGGGGAGGGGAAAGACAGGAGCTTTAAAGTAGCTATAAAGTGGGTGTCGTGTGTGAGTCTGCAAGCTCTACATGAAGCACTGTCTGGACGGCTACCAAACATCCCTTTTGAGACCATTCAGGCTCTGGACGTTGTCATGAGACATTTGCCCTCTATGAGGTTAATAGCTATATTATATTGACCCTGTGTTCCATATATCCCCATTAGAGGGAGCTTCATCCTTCTGTACATGCACACTTCTGTTTTAACGTGTATTGTTGTCTACAGGTACACCCCAGTCGGACGTTCGTTCTTCACTCCTTCTGAGGGCTGCTCCAACCCCCTCGGCGGAGGAAGAGAAGTTTGGTTTGGTTTCCATCAGTCTGTTCGGCCATCCCTCTGGAAGATGATGCTCAACATTGATGGTGAGTGTGCACTGACATCAGCAGTTGGATTTTTGTAAATGCACTTTTCTTCTGCTAATATTTATGTAACATGTGTTCCAGTGTCCGCCACTGCGTTTTACAAAGCTCAACCTGTGATTGAGTTCATGTGTGAGGTTTTGGATTTTAAAAGCATCGAAGAGCAACAGAAGCCCTTAACAGATTCCCAGAGAGTGAAGTTTACTAAGGAGATTAAAGGTGATTTATTAGAGTGATTAGTGACACTGACTTTTTATGGAATTAATTTTTTTGATAATCTGAATTCTTTTTATTTGTTTCACAGGTTTGAAGGTTGAAATAACTCACTGTGGACAGATGAAGAGGAAATATAGGGTTTGTAATGTGACTAGGAGACCAGCAAGCCATCAAACGTAAGATCATTCACACAGGCATGTTTTTTTAAAACTTGCATTAAATGAATATAGATCTTTCTATTTGGATGCCATTACATTTATGTTCCTCACTGAGATGATGCTGTGTTAAAGGTCGATGCTTTTTAAAATGTATTTTGCTTGTCTCCAGGTTTCCCTTGCAGCAAGAGAATGGTCAGACCATTGAATGCACTGTCGCACAGTACTTCAAGGATAAGTACAAACTGGTGCTGCGATACCCACATCTCCCATGTTTACAAGTTGGTCAGGAGCAGAAACACACCTACCTTCCGCTGGAGGTTGGTCAAGACCACATCTTACACTTGCTTTTCCCACCCTTCTCTCTGATTTCTTTCTCTGAATGTCATTATCCTTTTTTTTTTTTTCTTAATCCAGGTCTGTAACATAGTAGCCGGACAGAGATGCATCAAGAAACTGACAGACAATCAGACCTCCACTATGATACGTGCCACAGCCAGGTCTGCGCCTGACCGCCAGGATGAGATCAGCAAACTGGTATGTGATTAACAAACTGTTTGTTTGCAGTCTCCTAAATCTCATTCACACCTCATGAGAGATTTCATTTGTTTGTGACAGATGAGAAGTGCCAACTTCAACACCGATCCTTATGTGCGTGAGTTTGGAGTCATGGTAAGAGACGAGATGACTGAGGTCAATGGTCGGGTCCTTCAGGCACCTTCGATTCTCTATGGTGGAAGGGTAGGAGCCTGTTCTGGTCAACTAAACTTGACAATTATTCTGCTGACCTTTTTGTTGAATCTCAATCGGTAGGCGTCTGCCTAATTTGGTCAAGTCTCTGATTGTTTCAGAACAAAGCAATAGCAACCCCAGTCCAGGGTGTGTGGGACATGAGGAACAAGCAGTTCCACACAGGGATTGAGATCAAAGTGTGGGCTATTGCCTGCTTTGCCCCACAGAGGCAGTGTACAGAACTCCTTCTGAAGTAAGTCAGCTTTGATCTGAATTTGTGTTCGATTGAGTTGTTAAAATAAAGTATAGACCCTTACATCAGTGGTTCTCAACCAGGGGACCTCAGCACACGTCCAAGGGGGCTGCAAGATTTAAAACAAAATAAGGTTTAATGTAAGCTAAATAGTGTTGACAAAAGTACAGACTTCGGTACCAAGTCGGTACTGCAACTTTAAAAATGTGACACTTTGAGCACTGTTGAGCAGATTCGTAAACACCTCTGATTGGCCACTGTGTTCACGTACTCATCAGATATGTCTGTGATTGGCTACAATGATCAACGCTTCAGAAACATGTTGTAAGTAGACATCATTGACGCTCTTCACCAAGTGCTTACACAGATACACACAGGAGTGTTTGAAAGCAGCTGCTTTCAAACACTCCAGCTTTCAATCTCAAATACTTCCGTGTGCTTTCAAACGCTCCTGTGCTTTGATCATTGTAGCCAATCACAGACATATCTGTACCAATCAGAGGTGTTTACGAATCTGCTCAACAGAGCTCAAAGCATCACATTTACACACAGGTACTTTTGACAACACTAAAGCTAAAACAGCTAGAAATATTACCTTTTAAATATTGTCTCTGACAGTGGAGTGAAAAAGTCTAATTCTTTGCTTGTTTTCTCTAGGGCGTTCACTGACCAGCTTCGTAAAATCTCACGTGATGCTGGGATGCCCATTCAGGGCCAGCCGTGTTTTTGCAAATATGCCCAGGGAGCAGACAGTGTGGAGCCCATGTTCAAACACCTCAAGTACACTTACCAAGGCTTACAGTTGGTGGTGGTTATCCTACCTGGGAAGACCCCTGTTTATGGTAATTTAATTCCTCTCTGTTTCTTCAGTGTTTTTGTTTGCAGTGTATTTATTTTTTTTAGGTTTTACCTAAACACTGTAATTCTCATAGCTGAGGTGAAGCGTGTTGGAGACACTGTTCTTGGCATGGCTACGCAGTGTGTCCAGGTGAAGAATGTACAGAAGACCACACCTCAGACCCTTTCTAACCTCTGCCTCAAGATTAATGTCAAACTGGGTGGAGTCAACAACATTCTTCTTCCACAGGGCAGGTGAGGGCAGCTTTTCCAAAAGCCTTTGACATGTAGAATGCTTAAGGCACTTTTCTGAGTCTTTGTCTGATTGTCCGTTAAGTCCTGGGCGGCTTTCCCATGAAACCTGAAGAAATAGATCAGCCAAAAGGAAAATTGATTCACCCTTATATCGTTCCAAACCCATAAAATTCTCAAGCGTGTATGAGAACCAATGAGGCTTATTTTAGCCCATGACGCACAAACAAAGTTTTGTTTATTAAATGCATAGAGTATGTGTGTTTATGTGTGAATAAAGGCCTAAATTAAATCTGTTCATCATAAGATCATATCTCTTCACAAGACTTGGATTAAACCACTCGATTCATGTGGATTCTTTTTACGACACTTTAACTCTTCATGACCTTTTTGGATTAGTTTTGGTTTTCTGTCCTTTCAATGGAGGGACAGAAACATCTCAGGTTTCATTAAAAATATCTTATTTGTTTTTTAATTTGTACGTTTCGCAGATTTACCAAAATCTTATGGGTTTGAATGACATGCGGGTGAGAAAATGAAGGCAGAAATTTTGGATGAACTATCCCTTTAAATAAAATAAATCTATCACTAAACTATTCTGC
>RJVU01028973.1:2316497-2357971 GCA_003731715.1 Anabarilius grahami
CTTTAGGCCCTTGGTGTTTCAGCAACCAGTCATCTTTCTGGGTGCAGATGTGACTCATCCACCAGCTGGAGATGGCAAGAAACCCTCAATTGCTGCTGTAAGCCTGACAGATCTGATAGCCTTAAAGTAGCTGATTATGCCCATTGCAGAATGCCAAGTAGTACTAATACCACAATTGTGACCAATATCGACTTCTGGTACACTATTTCAAGCCAGACCATATAGCTTCAAGTGTCTCTAATAAGGCTTTTAACATCTTAAGGCCTGTACACACCGGGATGAATGTCGCACAAGTTTATCGCCAGCGTTTTTCGAGACCTTTTTTCGTGTTCATACCCAAGCGATTTTCACTGGCGATGCGCAGAGTGAACGTGCAAATTCGCTCCCTGACAGTATGTGGTGCTTGTGCTTAACGGTAGTGCAAATAAACATATTTATGATATAAATAAAGTTAAAGAAGATAAAAACGCAGATATAAAATGTCATTTTTATATATATATATATATATATATAAAAATAAATAAATGAGAGATCGTAGTCAGAAACGGTGGTGCAAATAAGTTACAATGACAGTAGTGCAAGTGAATGGTAGTCCAAATAAACATATTTATGAAATAGACATTCTCAACTATAGTTCTGTTTGCTGTTTGAGATGCAGGGATAGTTTGTAGGGGTCTTCCTCGTTTACTTGCTTTCTCTTCGTCGTCTTGGTATCAATGTGTGCTCAGCAAGACCTTTTTGTGCTTGAGCGCCACCAAGTCGTTTTACTGTAACTTCAGCATCTCCAGGCACGTGAACAAAAGCGCCACTCTCATTGGTCTGCCAGTTTTTAACGCAGCGCGTCAAACCAAAAAAACAAACCCAAGGGTTTTTTTTTTTTAAATTACGCTTTTACGCCTGGCGTTTTTCACGTCGGTGTGCACACTCACATTGGCGCCCTTTGTTTAGTCACGAGGCGTTAAACGTCAGCGATAATCACGCACGATATTCGTCCCGGTGTGTACTGGCCTTTAGAACTAGGGGGCCTTTGGGAAAAAAATACGAAAAACTAACTATAAACTTTTTTTTATTGATGACATTTAGGTAGTTGGCAGTATGGATGCCCACCCAAGCCGATACTGTGCCACAGTGCGAGTGCAACAGCACCGTCAGGACATCATTCAGGATCTGGCCACCATGGTGAGAGAGCTGCTCATCCAGTTCTACAAATCCACACGCTTCAAACCAACACGCATAATCTACTACAGAGATGGCATCTCGGAGGGCCAGTTCAACCAGGTAAGTTGCAGGCCTACACGTTTTGCCAGCACTTGATAAGTGTGCTCACACATTTCATTTAATCTTCATCGTCCTGTTTTGTCCATGTAGGTTCTACAACATGAACTGCTGGCTATCCGTGAAGCCTGCATCAAACTAGAGAAAGATTATCAACCAGGAATCACATTTGTAGTAGTGCAGAAGAGACACCACACCAGGCTCTTCTGCATGGACAGGAATGAACGGGTTGGTTATTGCACAGGCACAATTCGTATGATTGCAAGCAGTGCTTTTAAGAGAACTCCCTTCATTGAAAGTATAAAAATGTTTCTTTATTTATAAATGTAGTTATTGAGGGGAAAAAAAAGTGAACGGTAAAGGATAATTTTCAAGAATTTGCGTTACAAGCACATGTCCTTGAACAAATTATTTTTGTAAAACAGAGGACAACCTGTTGACCTTTATTTAATGTTTTTAATGTCTTTTTTTTTTTTTTTTTTTTTGCCTTTCAAAATGTATGTTTGTTTTCAAGGTTGGAAAGAGTGGCAACATCCCTGCTGGCACCACAGTTGACACCAAAATTACTCACCCATCTGAGTTTGACTTTTATCTTTGCAGTCATGCCGGAATTCAGGTACCATTGAATATTTTAAATGGAATATCAATTAGAGGTCGATCAAGAATCCTCAAATTTATAGAATTTTTAATAATTTGAGCGCTTATGAATGCTTTATTCCTAGTTATCAGGTACTTTAAAGAGTGGAGGTTAATTTGCTTTAGTGTTGGTGAACATTATGCTTGTCTAAGAGTGTGTGAGTTCAGTTAATGGCATAATTGCTGAATCTCCACAGGGAACCAGCAGGCCGTCCCACTATCACGTGCTGTGGGATGACAACCATTTCACCTCTGATGAGCTGCAGGTCCTCACATACCAGCTGTGCCACACCTATGTGCGCTGCACCCGTTCTGTCTCCATTCCTGCACCAGCCTATTACGCCCACCTGGTGGCATTCCGTGCCCGTTACCACTTGGTTGACAAAGAACATGACAGGTACTAATGGAAGGAGTATCACTCCCCTAGATGGAGTCAGTAACATTGCAGAGTAATAACTATCCTAAGTTTTCTCAGTTCTGGGAAAAGTCTGAATTGTGAGAGAGAAACTCGCAATTGCAAGGAAAAAGTCAGAAATGTGAGGAAAGTCAATTGCGAGGAAAAAATGTTGCAATTATCTTATAAATTGTTTTATTCCATGACTTCCGTACTGCTCCATACATTATGCTAAATTAATCCTTAATAATGCTTCCAACTCATTGTGACTGTTTTTTTTTATGTACACATATCATATGTAATGAAGCACCAATTACTCGTTATTATCCCACTAGGTGATTTTTATGTTTGTGTTGTATCTGTTTCCCGGCAGTGCTGAAGGCAGTCACACATCAGGTCAGAGTAACGGCAGAGACCAGCAAGCCCTGGCCAAAGCTGTGCAGATCCACCAGGACACACTGCGTACCATGTACTTCGCCTGAACATAGCCAGAAACAAGCCCCACATCCTGAAAACAGCACGGTGGTGTGTGTGTGTGTGTGTGCGCGTGTGTGTATTTTTATGTGTTTGCCTCATTTGTATAATGATCTTCAATAACCTTCAAATGGGGGGAAAAACCAAGAATCGCCATGCTGTTAAGTTTCCAATTGCCCATGTAGTCAATTTCCAAACATCCTAAATATCCATGAATTTTAGAACTGTAACTTATTAATTTATCTTTTTTTTTTTTTAGTTTGTTGGGCATGGTTGTGTATTTGTTGTACATGTCATGTGCATGCCAGATTAGAGGTTAACATGTTTACATAGTCAATCCAAAAAATCAGACTATTTTTTACACTGAAAGCTACATTTGCATCCGGGTGGGCTTGATTCAATACTATTGCCAAGGCTGGTGATGGAGACTGTTGAACAGTAGTTTTTACGAACTCATCAAACCAATGGATTCGGGTTAGTTTAGGACAACACAGATCAGGTTAAGGGGTTGTGGGGATGCAGTTTCCACAGCTAAATTATTTATCAGCAAAAGCAAGTGCACTGACCAGAAGAGAACTTCAGGACAAAAGTACTTATCCTGTTTTGTTTCATTTATTTGTGCTAATATGATTTTTTTTTTTTATATATATAGTGGTGTCATTTATTGTTTAGTCCAGGGCTCAGTCAACCTACTGTACCTGTCCTTATCCGCTAATGGCATGATTAACCAAGCGCTATCATGTCCTTGTGTCAGAAAATTTGAACACAGTGAGTGCAGAATCAAGAACGCATTTGTAAGTGAGAATGTAGGAATTGTTCTGACAATCAGTTTTCTGGCGCTCTTGCCACTCATTTGAGGCTGGTTCTCATCAGTGACGCCCTCCGTTTACCTGTGACAGGGTTCTCGGTGCAGAAATAGCTTTCTAATATGAATAATTGTCCTGTAAAGTACTAATATTTTGGGACTCCAAGCATTTAGATTATGAGATTATCTTGTTACGTACTTTAAAATCTGCTGCCATGAGCATTTTTCTGATTTGTCAGATGTGACCTAAGGTTTGGTGAGTGGGTGTATGAGTTATATTTCTTTCACATCAAAATTAGATCACATTTTAAGCACCTATTCTGAAATTTTAACGTTGTGAAAAATATTCCCCACATCAAAACATGAGGCAGTTTTGTGCTGAATATTGAGGAATCTGGTTTGCTTGGTTCTGTGTGCCGTTTCCAACGGTGAAGTTTGACTGTACTATGCTGACTAGGTTTAAACGCTGTCGTCGCACTCCAGCTTTACAGGCAATCAAGACATTTTAAGATTAATACAGATATCAATTGCATTGTTCACAGAGACACAAGAAGGTCAGTGAAAATGTCATACAAATTTCTAATGCACCTTAGTTTTTTTTTTTAGTTTTTTTTAAATCTCTAGCTTATAACCATTTCCATGAGAATATTTCCGATCCCTTTTTAAAAATTTTTTTTTTCTTTTTAGATATATAAACTTAAATCGTGTGAAATTCCTTTTGTAGAGTCACAGGGTTGGCGAGTGGTCGTTAGCTTTTTATTGTTTAACTGAACAGAAACATTTTATTTAGTGCGAATTGATCCAGACTTAGTTCAAATTGAAGCGCAATACATTGTATATGTGTCGGTAAACTGTTTTCATGTAAACAGTCCTATGCCTTCTAAAGCATATCATGATGTGTAGTGATTGATCTATTGAGTCTTGTTAGTTAATTAACTGTAAGATCACTTCCCCAAAATAATCTTTCAATTTTAACTTGAAATTCTTGGGAATTTTTAACCATCTTTTTCTAACTATGCATTCTTAACCAAGAGATTTTAGTGGTATGTTTGTGTATATGAATTATGAATTTAGAACATTTGTAATGTAGTCGTTTTCATGCTGGGTACTTTTAGTAGTGTAAATAGTGCAAAACCTGTACCCACTGTAGCAGTATTAGCTTACAAAATACTCTATTTTTATTATCAACAATTGGATGTTCTTTATATGGCTCTCAATTATTCCTGTTAGCCGAACAAGATTACATATGTACTTGTAGTTAATGTCCTACCATAACTGAAGCACAACAGGACATTATAATTGTAGGTGCTAGAGTTTATTCTTGAGACTACCATTTTTTTTTATATATCTTGTTTAACTTCACCTTCTAAACAAGAGTCGTAGACTGGTCAGAGAGCATAATGGGTATGTTTGGTTTTCAATCTGGTGAAATCTATGACATTTGACCCTGCAACTTTTTGCCATTTTCTAAACCCAACAGACTGTGTTTAAGGGGCATTTTAATTTATCTTCAAATACTTGACTAGAGTTATGGTATTGTTTGGCGCTGGTCTCGTAACTCGTGAAAGTAGATGCACTTTGAAGAGCAATGGACACATACCCCTAGTTCCGGTGGTTATCTGGATCATAAGTACGTTATCTGGGTGCAGTTGTGTGGAAATGACTAGATGTCCTACCTCTTGTTACCTGTTACTTGTGTTATGGTAACATTACCGCACTGGTCATTTCCTCATAATTGCATGAATGCGGAACATCGTCTTTTCGTCCCTCTGAAAGTGAACGTGGAAGAAAATCTATTCATATTTGTTCAGAGGCCATACCTGCTGCCATTTTGCCTAGATTATTTAGCATTGCTATTGTTTTATGGTAGTTTTAAGCTATGTATTCAAAGCTAAAGTTGAGTGCTGCGAGCGTGGGATGTCAAACATTTGATGTTTCATAAGTCATACATGAATCCAAAAGAATAGTATATACTTTCAGTGATTAAGTGGCTTAAGGCATTACATGTGCGCCATAAGCTATAAAAATGCTCATGAATTTATAGTGTGAATTCCAGTTTTACCATTTTCTGTCCTTTTTCAATTGCAGAGCATTGTCGCTTTATCCATGTACTTATTTGAATGTGCGTCACGTAGCTTTTGTGTTTTTCTTAACTTTAGGTTTGAATAATAGTATTTATCATTTAGCATCAGAAAGATGAGGTGAAATTTTTGCTCAAACTACTACTCTGGACAATCTGATTTTTTTTTTTTTTTTAAGAAACCATTCTTTTCGTCCTCATGGCATGCTTTAGTTAGATGTTTGCAGAAGTTACTGAGTTTTTAGTATTTTAACCTTTTTAGAATCAGCACCTTAGTCAAAGGTCTACAACATATGCAATTTCTCAAATATGAAATACGAGATGTTTTTGCACTATATCAGAAGAGGTGTTACTAATTTACATGCTGGTGGACAGATTGTAAGGTTAGAGAGAAGAACCATCAATTTTAGACAAATCTTGACCTTGTTTCTTTGTTCATATACAATCACATTGGCACTAATCTATTAATAGTTGACAGTCATGAGAAGGTCTTGAGTTATTACACTATGCAAAAACTCATTTCCATTCTGAGCAGCCACTGTTTATATATATNGAGTTCAAATTTTTTTTTTTTTTTTTTTTTTTTTTTTCTTTAAAATCTGTCAGGCATACCAAATTGAGTTAGGGACTTTGAGTGAACCCAAGTCCCATTTGTTTTTTGTTTTAATTTCCACTGTTCACTATACAATCAACTGACTCTCTTTTTTTTAATGAGAACATAAGGAATCTGATGCAAATGTTTAATAAAAATAATTCCGTTCAAATATCGTGAATGCAAATGTAATAGAGGCCAAGGATGAATGAAGTACGCTGCTGGTTTTTAGAGACCATCGCGTTAATCTATGCTGCAGCATCTCTGTTTCAGATTTAAAGGGGCACATACAGTGTTAACTGAGAATTGAAATGGTGCCTCAGTTTCCTTGAAAGCTTTGAATGATCTACCGATGTTATGACGTTAACGTTTAATGGATGTCTCCTGCGTCATCATTTCTAGAGTATTCTCTTTTGCTGCTTGAGTGAAGCTTGTATATTGCTTGGCAAAGTTTTTCCAGCTCTGTGTGGGGTTACAGTGTCCACATGTCTCTTGGCTTTACATGTTATGGTTTGAATAAAACTAGTCAGTTTAGCTTTGATTCTTAGTTTGTGCCCCAACAATTTTCAGATTTAAATTTCAGAATTTTTTTATTCGTGTCAGACAAAAATGTTTTATTAAAAGAATTATGCCCCCCCCAGCTTGAGGTGGTCTTTTAACCTATAGAGATATATTTCTAATGTATTTGCATTAGAACTTTGCACTATAGTGTTTTTAAGCAGAAATGTAAGCCTCTTTGCATACCGTGGTAGTTTTGTTACTGTACTCATTGCTTTTTAAATTCCTAAGGTGGCAAGTTTCAAAGATGCTACTTCATGACCTGCTAAAACCATAATGAGACAAACGAACAGTTTGAATGTACTTCATACACCTGCATACTGGTAAAGAACATCCACATTGCTTTTATCTGTTTGCTCCAGTTTGTTTTATGCATGCGCATTTAAAGGGTTAGTTCACCCAAAAAATGAAAATTCTGTTATTAATTCCTCCTCATGTCTTTCCAAACCCGTAAGACCTTCATTAATCTTCGGAACACAAATTAAGTTATTTTTGATGAAATCTGAGAGCTCTCTGACTCCTTCATAGACAGCAATTTAACCACCACTTTCAAGGTCCAGAAAGGTACTCAAGACATCATTAAAACAGTCGATGTGCCTACAGAGGTTTAACCTTAATGTTATGAAGCGACGAGAATACTTTTTGTGCACAGAAACAAAGCAAAAATATCCTCTCTTCTTACATCAGAACGCCGACTCATTAATGGCTGTCTCCTGCGTCAGCATCACACAAACGTGCGTCGTGCTGCTCACATGAACAGCGTTGGCCAATACTGAACTGGCGTTCTGATGTAAAACCTATCAGCGCTGCACTGTCACAATGGTTAAATTGTTATTTTTGTTTTGTTTTTGCACACAAAAAGTATTCTCCTCGCTTCATAACATTAAGGCTGAACCACTGCAGTCATGTCGACTGTTTTAATGATGTCTTCAGTACCTTTCTGGACCTTGAAAGTGTTGATTATATTGCTGTCTATGGACAAGTGATATACCTCTGGGATTTCATCAAAAATACCTTAATTTGTGTTAAGAAGATGAACGAAGGTCTTTGGGGTTTGGAACGACACGAGGGTGAGTAATTAATGACAGAAATTTCATTTTTGGGTGAACTAACTCTTTAAAGCAGCATTGAATCATTTTATCCATGCATATTTTGAACTGTATCTCACCATTCATGGTTGTGATGTACTAGATAAACAGATATGGAGTGGTAACATTTAGGCAGTCGATTCAGAAAACACACTGGCACAAAGATCCATGTATCTCTGACGTTTGTGGTGCTGTACTGTAAAAAGTGTACATAAGGCAATTTTTTGGTGTTTCATGTTTTTTGCCGTGTACTGCTTGTATGTTTGCCAGAAGTTTCATCCAAAGGGTTTTTGAGAGATACTATAATACCCATGTTCATATATCAACACAATAAGCCAAATTCACTGTTTTGAAGCCCTTTTGCTTTACCAGCAAACACTCTGTGGTGGTCCTGTAATCATGACAGTGGTACTTGCTGAGCCTCAGTTCATTGTGTGCACAAACTAAACCTCTACTCAGATTCATTACAGGTCAGTTGCCATTCAGCTTGATGATTTATTGGGGCATGACGGCATACAAGTGTTTCGAAACGCTTTTTTGGATTTCTTTCCCCCTTCTAAGTTCTAAACTAGTTTGTCTAAAATGACCAAAATTGAAGCTTGTTGTGAGGGATAAAGTATTCTGTTAAAAAGAGCACAGTTCCATTAGTTCATTACATGCTAATATGTTATTTATTCAAATATGAGCATGTATGATAATTAAAATAGGGTCTTGAGACTGATTTATCGGAATAATTGAGAGCTTCATCATGACCTGGCTTTTTAAACCAACTTTAAAAACTACCTCAATAGTGTCAGGTGCTAACATTTAAAATATCCCTTATACATATATGTATATGTGCTCATGACAAAGAACAATAATTGTGACCAAACAACACAAGCCTATACTGTGTATTAAGTGTTTAGTTTTTGTTTTTAAGCGACTTTTAAAATTTGTACGGTGGATCAACATGAGGGATGTTTCAGCATGTAACAAATTCGCAGGGGACCAAAATAAAGTTTCCCTTTTTAAAATGTAGTGATAAATACTCATCAGCTTTTCATTGAAATCATTTTCCACTATGTTTTTGACTGAAGAAATAGCTAGGAAGGGAGTTCAGGCCAAGATTATTGCCAAAACATGGTGGTTGATTTGGTCTTTCCTGGATCTGGACTGAGTTGAGTTGATCTGGTATGTGGCAGTGTCATCCCCATGTCCATCACTAGTGTTGTGCCATATTATGGATAACTCAAACTTGACAAGAAGCGTCCAATGACCACTGTTTAATGTATGTTCAGGGGAAACTGACAGGATTTTCCTAAGAAGCAGCTTGTCAACCTGTGTCAAATGGCAATCTAATCGTCGTTGAGCTTTACTGTCTTTGGAGTGCTAGGATTATACTTGATTCCACAACTTGATCTATATCCAGTATTGCAATAAAGTTATTTCGCACTCATTAAATCCTGATCCGTTTGATGAAAGTTCCACGACGAGTCTGCGATTAAGCTATTTGTATTTAAGCATTGACATGGATCGCCGTTCATTGCAGTTGATGCGTATTTACCTTGCTATATTTTATGAAGGGAATTCAGTTTTGATTTGACGTCTCTCAAACTCTGATTAAGGATGCTAAGCATCCTAAATACACTGGCATTTGAGTTTCTTGAGGGATAAATATTAAGGTACAAAAGGTTGTATGGAAATCAATCAAGTTTTTCGTCTTTCTTTGGTGAGCTTAAAAACGTCCAGTGTGTTTTTCTCGTGTATGTGTGCCTTTTCAAAATCTCTCCCGCCCCTGATCGAGGGACTATCCTTTTTAATTTGATACTCAGCTCCACGTTGAATAATTTGTACATTTATCATGCAACCTTGAGTGAATGCTGCATAGAATGATCAGTATTTGTATTTTGCACTTTCTAAGCAGTTTTAAAGGATGCCCTGTTGTAATTGGGCACACAGACTAAGACTATTTAAGACGAGGTATTTTCTGCTACAATAGGAATTCTAAGGAACCATAATGACTTGTTGGTCTTTTCGAAAAAGTGTATAGATGTGAAGTACCTCATAAGCCTGATAAATGCTGCATAAACTTCATTTATTGTTCTTTTGTGAACCTCATTTTTCAAACAATTTCCCCTATAGGGAGGTTTGATGCCCACATGCTGTGCAAGCGCCTTCAGAATCATCTGATTTTACCAGAGCCGCTATTTAATAGACCAGTGATGCACTTCGAATACAGATTTTCAGTCATGATACGATATCACCAAGCCTCTAGCTATAGCATTGCTCAGTTGATCCTATTGGATATGTGGTGACGTCTTGCAGTCAAAAGTTACAGTTGACTCAGGTATTGCCATTTAAGGGCTGTATCTGCTATTGCCTCTCGTTCCCAATCTCCTCACCTGTGTCTTAATGTAGCCTTAGAACTGCATTTATGGATGGATCATAATGAAGAATACCTGGCCTTAAAATATGCACTATTAATTACAACATGCAAGTCACTACAGATCAGGCCATACGTTTTTGCCATTAAAACTACCTCCTGTAGGAGTGTCCTTTATTAATAGTACTCTGTTAATTGACAATCATCTCTCTCGCTTTTTTTTTATTATTTTTTTTTTAAGATTTACTTTCTCAAAGTGTATTACAAACAATTATTTCTGGGACACTGGTTTATTTTTTTTTAAAACCATGTCCATGTTAGTCATGGAAGAGCCAAGCGACCAAAATTTCTATTCGAAGGCTTTCTTGCGCTGCCGTGTGGTGTCAAACCTCCCTCACATCAGCAATTTCTTTCATTTAACCTTGTGTTTGCTCCTTTATAACATGCCAAATTAAATTTGCTGTCATTCCTGTCATGGTGAAGTCTTTAATTTCTGATTCATGTTTGCATTCACTGCTAAGCTCCTTGTTGTTGTTTCTTGATAATGTAAAGTGTGAGCTTTTTTTTCTTTTCTTTTTTTTATCAAGTAAGATTACAAACCAAGATATGCTGTAAACCCTGCTAAAACATAATGTGAAAACGTATCATTTAATATAGCTCACTTTCGCTTGACTGTGTATTGCATCATTTAATAAACTTAATTTCCTCTGTCTGGTGTGTTTTAATGTTTTATATGCCAGATGTTATGATGTTTATGGACATGCTGGCCTTTGCTGATGTCTGGATCTCCCTACTGCTTTTGCCAGGTTTTTTCCATTCCTATTTGCTGAGATAATGTTGGACTAAATCCCTCTACACTTATGTTTTTCTAGATGGCCAAACAACCATCTGTAAGTAAACACAGATTTTGTGGATTCTTGCGATCCCAAAAACAATGTTGCCTGAGGCCAAAGTTGGAGCTTGCTTTTTCTTCTCAGACTAGACTCCAAAACTTAGCTTAATATTGTACAGTTTAGCTCAAATAAGTAAGGGTTTTTAACGATAATCCTTGTATATATGTTAAATGAGTCATGGCGTTTATAAGAGAGTCGCAACATAAACTCTGTCTTTCTCCCTTCAACATCAAAAGGAAAAAAACACGTTCACAGACATGAGGGAAGCCCTCCTTAAAAAGTTTACAATGGCAGTGTTTCAAAACCTAGTGGATACCTACAAGGTGTTATAGAAGGTATGTTATTCCGCGCCCAAAAATGCTGTCTAGATAGGCAGCTCACTAGGTATCGAGACACGGCCACTCTTCCAGCTGATCAAAACTCTGGAACTGGAAGATCACATCTTTCAGACGTTTAACGTCTTTCCATTCCACTCTGTCGCTTTGTATATAAACGCTTATTGATTTCGTTTAAAATCGTTGTGTTTGTGAAAAAGGACTCTTAGCTGTTTAAATGAGTTGTGAGCAGCTGTGAGGAGCGAGTCAGATTTTCCAATAGCTCATTTATGAGAAGCACGCGAGCCCTTTTTCTTCCTGCTGATCTACAAGTCTCTGAGGTAAGTTTATATTACATTTTTCAATAGTTTTAACATTTCACTGTGTCAAATGCTTTTGCTTTATTTATTTTACGAGCTCAAAAGTTTTAACTTAAAGTTTTAAACTAGCTTTATTTGTTTATTTTATAATTCCGTCCGTGTGCGGTGTTTTGCTTCAATAAAACTAAATTTACGTCAGATTGACTAAGTTTAGGCTACATCAATCCCGAGTGAGAACAGTAGACTGACTAAATTATGAACGTAATGTACACATTTTTTGGATGTTAAATACTTTACACTATCCCAGCTTTACAGCATTGGCAACTATACAAGTTTAGGCTGATTCCCTCGAAAAGTGTAAATTCTGCGGCACTATCAAAATGGATGATGACCAGATCAACGTAATAGTAATAATTCCACCTCTTTCTCTGAACAAGAGTAGGAGTGTTGAGGAAATGTGTTGGAAAACAATCATTATTTTGTAATTCTGACAAGTGGCCTTTGGGATTTATCAAAAACATAATTTTCAGGGTCCTTTTTGGTTTTGTATCTTGGTGGCACTGGCAACATTATACACTATTTTGCAGATGTCAGCAAAACAGCAAAGTTATTTTTTACACAACTTATTAATTTTACACTAAAGTAACTTATCTTAAAGATACTATATGTTTAAAATTAAAGCATACAAGTAATTTATATAAAAATAACCTTTTATACTGTTTGTAAAAGACAGATCTGATATGTACATCTGGTATTTCTGTTGTACATTATCTTTTTTAGTTTATTTTTATTACATCTTTATTTTTTTAGTGTGTTTTTTAAAATTAAGATAATGTAACTATTTAAATAATTTTATGACTTTTGGGGGCAGTTTGCTAAAGGCCCCCTTAATTGATGTTTCAGCCTTCACATATGCACCACACCAGAAAAAAAATGTATTGAAATTAAAATGTTATTTCTAGCAGTGTTAGGGGTAACGCATTACAAGTAACTTGAGTTACGTAATCTGATTACTTTTTTAAGTAACTAGTAAAGTAATGCATTACTTTTAACAAAATATCTGTTACTTTTTCAAATATGTAACGCAAGTTACTTTTTCACATGTATCGACTGACAGATCTCATGTTGAGAGAAATTAAGTGCAGAGGGTGTTGTGTGCGCTGTGTGAATATGATGGTTATTGAAGTTCTATACTAAATATGAACATGCATTTACTCATCTCACTTGAACGAAAACATTCAGTATTCCTCAAAATGAATAAAAACAGTGAAATGCAAACTTAGAATTTTACGCAAACCTGTAATTTACTATATTAAATTACACACATATACTTTGGTTAATAAAGTGATATTAAATACACAATGTCTTTGCTTTGTTTGAGCGGTAAACAGGCGTAAATATGCATTTTCTTCAGCCTGAGGCTTGTTCATTTCACTTTTGGTGTGAAAGGGCCTTAACATTTAACCAAACACACTTAACCAAAAATATAACTTTTTTTTGGGATCTTATTAAAAAAACAAGCAAGCTCAGCCCAGGTGAGAAAAAGTAACGCAACACATTACTTTTCATTAAAAGTAACATACAATATTGTAATGCATTACTTTTAAAAGTAACCTTCCCCAACACTGATTTCTAGGATGTAGTGACCCCAAAATAGCATGTCCTTTCATTGTATTGAGATCTTATATATGCATCATGTGCTTACAAAGTCAGGAATATGGGTTTGATACACTTAACCTGCATTGGTGCAAGGTCAGTTAATAATCTCATCCTTTTACTGCTATTTAGCATCTGTTCAATAGCACCAGTATGCTGTTGCTCCAGAACAGAATGAGACGGACGTGTTTGTCCTGGTACCTTTTCCTGCTGTTTGTCTGGTACCCGGCGGGTGGTGTAGTGACTGAACTTGAGCTGGAGGACTGGGGTTCTGGATTACACGAGCTCCTAAACAGCTTTCCAGCAGATAGTCCTTTTCTCAGAGAGACGCCCGGCAGGCCGGCCAACTGCACTCAGCGCTTCTGGCTGCCTCCGTCCTCCCCTGTGTGCTGGGATGATATAGCAGGCCCAGAGGAGTTTGAGAAGTCACGCCTCCTTGTGCTGCAGAACAGGGCGGCACTGCAGGCTGTGTCCAGATCTAGTGGTCTCGAGGAAGGGGGGGCGTCCTATGATCAACAGGCCAGGGAGGATGTGCAGGGCGTCCGGGCTGACCATCTCGTCGTGACTCAGACTGCCGATACAATGCAGAAGGTGTTCATGGATTTAGATGAGAAGAGGAAGGAGGGGAAAGAGCATTATAGCTTCCTAAGGTAATTGAGTTATTTTGAATGTTTTCATGGTAATTTGTGAGGTAAAATAGGATTGTGTTAGTTCACCCAAAAATGAAAATTCTGTCATTAATTACTCAACTTCATGTCGTTCCAAACCCGTAAGACCTTTGTTCACCTTCGGAACACAAATGAATATATTTTTAAAGGAGTCAGAGCTTTCTGTCGCTCCATTGACAGTCTATGCAACTACCACTTTCAAGCCCCAGAAAGGTAGTAAAGACATCATTAAAGTAATCCATGTGACTCCAGAGGTTTAACCTCAATTTTATGAAGCGCCAGAGTGCTCACGTCACTTAAAAAAATTGGTTAAACCACTGAAATCACATGGATTACTTTAATGATGTCTTTACTGCCTTTTTGGGGCTTGAAATGGGTAGTTGTGTAGGCTGTCTATGGAGGGACAGAAAGCTTTCAGATTTCATCAAAAAATATCTTAATTGTCTTCTGAAGATGAGTAAAGGTCTTACGGGTTTGTAAAGACATGAGGGTGAGTAATTAATAACAGAATTTTCTTTTTTGGGTAAAGTCATCTTTTCACTATCGTCATCAATGACAGACTGGATGGAGCTGTGTGGGGTTCCAACCATATGCGTGTGCAGACTTTTTGGATCCGAACTGAGCTTCGAGTGCATTGAAATATTTTAACATTTGCAGATAGACTGTATGTGACCGGCCGACTGAATGTGATTTTAATTAAAATATGAGCACAAGGTGAGAATTACCAATATTTTTGCACTAAAACATTAATCTTTAAACAGTTTCAATCATATCGGCAGTCTTTTTTTTTTTCATTATTCATTAATTTTACCATGGTGAATAAGAGCAGCTGCTTCACAATGAGAAAGTTCCATGTGACTGCCACTAGGGGCAGAAATTAGACAATTGTACACAAGTAGAAGCATCTGTGTTTCCACAAGAATTTTTTTTCTATCAATTTTTCCCATAATGTTTTTTAAAAAAAGTCTTCATTAAAGAGCAATGAACCAAATCAACCAGCTATGAGCTATGAATGTTTCAATGCTAAACTTGGATTTGAATTTAAAAAAAACTTTAAATAGTTGGGTCAATCTAAACCTGGTTGTCTTAATTCATGTTTCACCCTGCACATATATAGACAGGGTTAGCAATTAATCCTGGGTATTCATAAGCAGACGTTTCACACTGTACGTTCCTAAACCCAGGGTAACATCCTTATCTGCGGTGTCACTGATGGACAAACGGCACACAATATGTTTATATAAAGGCTCTAGCATTACGCATCTTCATATTATTGCCAGCTGTACTATCAAGTTTATCATGAATGGACTTTTCAGAGAATAAAGGACAATCTCTTCACTCAAATTGTCACGTTTTCCTCTCAAATGCTGAAACTACTGTTTATACAATGTGCTGTTTCCATGACTGTCCAAAGCATGTGAATATGAGGCACATGATTGGCTGTCGGTTGCTAAGCATCTAGCCGAAACATTCTAACATCGCATTGATTCATAACCCCGCTTCTAAATTTCAAGTGTGAAATGTTCTTTAAAAGTGTTTGAAAATCAGACAAAAAGACAAAGGTACAAAACTGTGTACTTCACGGCTTTATTGAAAGAAAGAACTACAATCCCTATAAAACTATTGATTTATCCCTCTGGTGCTCTTCGGTCACTTTTAACACCCAAAAATGTACATTTTGATTTTTAACATCTTCATCGGAATGGTATAACACTTGGTGACTTTTGTCGCACTTGCTATGTTTACACACATACACATACAAAAAACAATTCGTGTCATGGTTCGAAAGGTTAAATTGTCCTAAAAAATAGTTACACTTGACCGCCATAAAAATGAATGGGAAATAAAAAATATGAAAATACAGAGAATTGTTTTAGGGGTACAATCTACAAATCTGCTACGATGCAGAAAAAAAGTACACTGCAATGAAAAAAATTTAATAAATTGTATGGATTAATTGTATTGTAAAAGTTATGGATTTGTTTTGCATAATTATTAATTAGAATCTTGAAATCAAATAAAAATAAAATGCATTGATTTTACAGAAAAAAATTTTTATTTTTACATTTGAGGCGTTTGGCCACTTTTGACCAGAAGGAGTATGAGTTTGACTCCTAAATGAGAAGCAACAAAATATTTTACGTTTATTGCAAAATATGCATATATACACAAGCATTAAGTAGTTTGAGAGTAGAGGGAGACTGACTCGATTATGTCATTTGCAGTGCTTCATGGGAGTGGGCGGGCACTAAAGAGTTAATTTGGTGTTTTATACTTGTTGCAATTCTTGGATTTGTGGAGATTACTTTGCAGAATCATGGGTAATGTAGTTTTGCACCAAGAATTCCACTGTTAAATATAGTTATATAAAAATAAGTTACATAATGCAGACTGATGGCTTCAACAAAAGCATATACCATCACTTAATGACCTTTCTGGTTCCACAGGGGTCATTATCGTTAAAAATCAATTGCTTTATGGAGATAACTTTAAAAAAAAAACACCCTTACTTCCGGGACTCGACTTTTGCACTCTGTCGGAGATGGTGAAAAGATGACACGATTACAAAATGTCAAAACAGATTGTTTTCTCCTGAACCAAAATCCAGAAAATCAATCAAAAATGTTGTAACACATGAAACAAGTTTTTTCTCTCTCTCTCTCTCTTAGTCTGAAGGAGCAAATTGAAATCACGAAAGACTCCATTGCGAACAGGGAGCAAGTAGCAGCACTTCTGGAGAAACACCTTGCCAATCTGGAGAGGTCTTTGAACACGAGGCAACTTCGACTGGCCAAACTACTACCCTTCTAATTTAATTTGAGCAGCACAAGCCCATGTTAAACGGACATGTCTAAAAAAAATAAAAAATATATAATGCATGCTCTATCACAACATTTATTCAAACAAACAAAAAAGACATGTATCCTGCATGCTAACAGCATCCTGTACTTCTCTTTTGGTATGTTTTTTCCTCATTCTTCAACTCTTAAAGGGTTAGTTCACCCAAAAATGAAAATTTTGTCATTTATTACTCACCCTCATGCCGTTCCACACCCGTAAGACCTTCGTTAATCTTCGGAACACAAATTAAGATATTTTTGTTGAAATCCGATGGCTCCGTGAGGCCTGCATAGGGAGCAATGACATTTCCTCTCTCAAGATCCATTAATGTACTAAAAACATATTTAAATCAGTTCATGTGAGTACAGTGGTTCAATATTAATATTATAAAGTGACGAGAATATTTTTGGTGCGGCAAAAAAACAAAATAACGACTTTAGTGATGGCCGATTTCAAAACACTGCTTCAGGAAGCTTCGGAGCATAATGAATCAGTGTATCGAATCAGCGGTTCGGAGCGCCAAAGTCACGTGATTTCAGCAGTTTAACACACGATCCGAATCATGATTCGATACACTGATTCATTATGCTCCGAAGCTTCCTGAAGCAGTGTTTTGAAATCGGCCATCACTAAATAAGTCGTTATTTTGTTTTTTTGCCGCACCAAAAATATTCTCGTCGCTTTATAATATTAATATTGAACCACTGTACTCACATGAACTGATTTAAATATGTTTTTAGTACATTAATGGATCTTGAGAGAGGAAATGTCATTGCTCCCTATGCAGGCCTCACTGAGCCATCGGATTTCAACAAAAATATCTTAATTTGTGTTCCGAAGGTCTTACGGGTGTGGAACGGCATGAGGGTGAGTAATAAATGACAGAATTTTCATTTTTGGGTGAACTAACCCTTTAAGCAAATGAGTTAAACATTAGGTACTAGCAATAAAATCTATTTTTATACCCCCAGACTTCAGACTGTTCCATTATATGTGATCAAGAAAAATGTCACTTACACATCAGTTCAATTGATTTTGCATGACTGATTGCCATATTAAAAATAGGTTGAACACATAATCAGCAAATGCATTTATTCGAATACAAAATCAAACTGTTCAAGCATTTAAAAACTATACAGTGCACCATATAAATCTTCAGCTGCAGTCGACTCGAGTGTATTTTTATCCTCAGCGGTGAAGTGGTTAAAATGTTAAAGCATCAGTGGCCATCGAATATACCTCTAAAATACACTAAACCCTGAGAAATATAATTTCATTTTGAAGACACATAGGCAAGGTCTAATTTCACCTTGAACGGAATGGACTGTATGGATGTTTGGATTGTTGCGGCTGAATGAAAAAAATCATCCCTAAACATGTGTCAAATAGTAATATAACACCACAGTTGTGATTCTGCACTGACTAATGGACATTTTTCAAACAGCACAGTGTAAGTGGGTGCTAAAACACACAACTACATATGTAAAACATGCACGTTACCTCTCTAAAACAACAACTCTTTGGGTGAAAAGTCCTGATTTGTAAGAATGTCCTATGATTTTATCCACTGTTCTAGTGAGGAAGTGGTCAGAACCACTTGCTATTCATCACTACAGGTTGTCATCTTTTCCCATTTCTTCCAGTGACTTCAGATAATCTCTGGCCAGGATTTTCTTAGGAAGGATATCTAAAAATAGAAGAGACAAAACTGTTTACACACCACTTGATTTAGCTTGAATGCTGTTTGTCATCAGTACAAATGACCAGGACTCACCAGTTAAAAACTGAAATGTTTCTGTCTCCTCTGCTGCACTGGCCAGATCACTGTATGACAGTGTGTTTGTCTCTCTACCGGATCCAGTTTTATATGAGGAAAGAGCCAAGTACTGGACAAAAAGCTCCTGTGAGGGAATTAAGATGTCACACATTAATATAAACATCAGTCAATGACACGAGTCCTCTTACCAATGTGTATTTAAACTGAAAGCAAACTGGTATAGTGAGCAAAAACAAAACAGCTTTTCAGCTGATAGCCTGCAACTGACCATTGATTAATAATACATCAAATTACCGTTGCTTTTGTTGTCAAGAAAAGAGCGTCCTGGTTAATACAGGACACGTCGGGAGAACTTTTCATGATTAATCGCACCCTCGACATAGGCAGAGATATATTTTTACTATTTGTAGCTTGCTCAACTTTCTCCTCCATGTTTCTTTCAGACATGTTTCTGTTAGCAGCCGCTGTGGTTTAAGCGTAACGGAAGTTAATCGACAGGCTTTCAAAGAGAGACGTCGGTGGATGACGTTTACATGGGAACTGTAGTTTTATGACGGATCGTTTTGTAGTCCTTTGAGAATTTTGTGTCAGCGGAGAGAAAAAATGTATTTATGTATTAGATATGCAGTGACAATATGTTTATATCATTTTTATCTTTCATTTATTAGTAAAAGTGCCATGTTAAATGATCTAAAATAGTGGTTTTCAACATTTTGACTCAAACATTTCTACCGTAAGAGCGTCAATTTATTAAAATAATTTTTTTTTGTTCAGTAAAAACAACAGCTGTTGAATACGGAAGAGGATTAGGGCCAAGCAATAATAAAAAAATAAAACCATCTCGAGATTAAAGTTGTTAAATTTCGAGAAAATAAACTCATTAAATTATGAGAAAAAAATCGTTAAATTACTCGTAATTTAAAGACTTTTTTCTCATAATTTAATGAGTTTATTCTCAACATTTTATCTCGACTTTTTTCTCGAATTTTAACGACATTTTTCTCGTAATTTAATAACTTTATTCTCAACATTTTATCTCGACCTTTTTCTCGAAATTTAACGAGTTTTTTCTCGAAATTTAACAACTTTAATCTCGAGATGGTTTTATTTTTTTATTATTGCTTGGCCCTAATCCTCTTCCGTACTCTTACGTAGTTGAAAGGAAGAATTAAAATGACAAATATAACGTCATGTTTTAAACAGTTTAAATGTAACCTAACATAATTTATTACCTTTTTTAAAAAAAAAATATATATATTTCAGTACTAGTATTTCAACGTTTACTTTAATTAGGAAGTTTTTTTTTAATGCGACAGAAAGTCTGGCAACAAAACTGTCCGCATAGTTGTAGTAAACTACGTTTCCCAAAACACCAGAGTTGTTTTTCTCCTCCTCGACAGTAGTTGGGCGTGTGCACTTCACAGATAACGAATGAGCTTGGCAACGATGTTTACTACAGCGTTCAGGACTACATTACCCACAATGCATCGCTCACCGTTGTCAAAAGTATTGCTTTCTTGGGTCACTTATCGAACTCTGGCCGTGTCAGCCAGTTTACTTTCTCTTATTTGACGCAATAATGCATCTATCAGGCGCTGGGCTTGGGGAAATAGGACACGGACAGGGGCCCGGAGCCGGACCAGCGCCAGGAAGCTGCAATCCGCGGAAATTCAGCGAGAAAATCGCTTTACACAATCAGCGACAGGCTGAAGACACAGCCGCTTTCCGAGAGGTTATGATGGACATTACTTCCATCAGGGTGAGTCTAGCTCAATACAGCACATGGCAGGCGCATTTACGACTGTTGTCTCATGTTTGACCTGGATTCAATTATAATGTTATTGCGGTTGAAGGGACTTAAACTCTGTTTTATTGATTCCTGACAACAGGTCAGCTTTAGGTGGGTTTTCTTAGGAAGTGCGATGTCAGAAACAAGAAGGAAGTAAATAATGTACTTTTTTTTTTTTTATATAAACAGTTATGGTTGTCTTTGTACCCGTTTAATCCCATTTTTCAAGTATTTTTTACTTCTGCATGCCTCTTGTAAAATAATACTAATATATCATTATTAAATTTCTTAAATAATATTAATAATTTTAAAATAATGAAGTGTATTTTATAACTGAATGGAAACTAACCACTTGTTGATCCAATATGAAGTTTCAAACAATGAAGTAACATAATTACATCAGGAAAAAGTAATTATTGTCCACAAATAAATGCATATTTCTTTGTACTTTCACTTGTTTTAATGTAACAATACTTGTATTATATGAATCAATCAGCTACTTGCTAAAAAAACAGGCTCAGTGTTTACATACGTGATTATGACTTATATGAAACAGCAATCTTTATAATAAATAATAGACCCTTAAAATATTGTATGTACCTAATATGGGAGCTGATGTTTTATGAAGGGCAAACTGGTGTTAAACAGTTCTGTAACTATTTACAGCAGATGTTTAAAAAAAGGTTCACATGAAATCTAGACAGTATGAACTTTCATTTGTTTTTTTTAGACCCTTCAAAATCAAAAAGTAAATTGGTTACAACCTGTATTTGGACTTGTGATTCAGCAGGTCCACGTGGATTATGTCAATGCACATAAATAGCACTTTGACAGTCACTCATCCAGGGTCTGTTTCATGTCAGTGTTGCAGACTGAGGCAAAGGGATCTGTAAATCCCAGGTACGGTGTCTGTTTTAAATTATGATGCAACAGCCGTTTGTTCCCCTGAGGGTAAAGCAGTGAGAGGGTGAGATTCGTGTTGTTCTGCTGTGACCAGTGGGCATCCATTCCCTCCTCAGGTTCAGGCTGAGAGAGTTCGGCAAACCAGAGACGTGGTGCCGTACTATGGAGGATCACTGCCAAATGTCAATCAGATCTCAAGATGCTCCACAGAGGCCCAGGTGAGGGATTCTGATTGCATTTTTTTTTTTATTATATTATTATGCTCTCCTTTTTAAGTGAAGGAGAAATGAGCAGAAATGTTTCTTTTTCAATGTCAGGATTTTTCTTTGAATGAATTGCATTTGATTTGCCTTTCTGCTCTTTACAGTACCCGAGTTATCTCACACAGCAGCTCCTAGAGGCAGATGAAGAGTACAGAGACGTCCAGCCTAGTCCTCTTGGCAGGCCGCACAGGAGACATGTATCCCCACTTTAACAATGGCTGATAGGGTTTAATTTCAATGACATTCTATTAACTACTTTGCAACTACATGTCAAATAGTCTTGCGTAGCCAGATCTTCAGACTGACTGTAAGTCTGGACTTTATAGCAGGATTCATTGATCAATTGGTTTCTTTACATGACCGACATGTAAAGAAACCAATCACAGTTCGTGTTGTTTAGCATCATGTTTAGGAGTGTGAAATGTATATTCGATGTCTCCACAATAACAGGCCGGCATGCAAATCATTCAAGAGATTTTACTGCAACAATGGTGCTGTGAACTTCACACACAGTGTAAAAAAGAATTGTTGGTTTAACTTAAAAAAGTTGCCTTAATTTTTTATTTAATTGAAATTAAAAATTTGAGTTAATACAATGAAGGCGATTGGGGATAATGCATCCCTGCGGTATAAAAGTATATAAAATAAGTATAATAAAATAAAAAACGTACTTACCCCAAGCTTTTGAATGNAAGTATTAATTTCTTTAAAAAAAAAAATAAAATAAAAAACGTACTTACCCCAAGCTTTTGAATGGTAGTGTATCACAGTTTCCACAAAAATATTAAGCTGCAAAAATAAAATGAAATGTTTATTGAGCAGCAAATCAGCATATTAGAATGACTTTCGAAGGATCATGTGACACTGAAGACTGGAGTAATGATGCTGAAAATTCAGCTATAATAGAAAAGAGTTATTTTAATTTGTAATAATATTTAGTAATATCACTGTTTTTACTGTATTTTAGCATGAGAGACTTCTTTCAAAAATATTAAAAAAACCTTACCTACCCTAAACTTTTTAATGCTAGTCTATAATCGGCAAATTATTTTTAAAATACTTATACAGTAATCATAAACAGTTGCAGAATTCATTGAACTTTGTAGGTTGCAAAGACTGAGAAGAGCCAAAATTAATTCTTTTCAAGCCTTAACTTCATTTCACAGTTTGAAAGTGCTCCCTATCTCTCTACCCACCTCTCTCCTCCTCGAGGTCCTCACTGGAGAAGGTAAGGTTATTATAAATAAAGTGTGCTGAAGTCTACTACAATCACAACATTACCTTTAGGAGCACAATCATGTGGTTTGATTTTCACAATGAAGTCACCATAAAATGATGAGCTCCCTGAGCTTTTGTTTGTCCCGGTACTTTGAGTAAGTTGCTTGTGTCTAACCAGAAACTGGTCCAGTTGTTCTGCCACTGAGAAGAGCCAGATGGTCCGTCTCCCTCTGACAGCTCTAAATAGGTAAGAAGAACTCATAAGTAGACTGCTGATCCAATATCAGCTCTTGTGCATATACAATAATTGTATTAGTTGCACCCACTGATCTCTCTAATTGGGGATGAACATGCTTACTCTGGAAGATTTAGAAAATGTTACTGGGTCCCACATCATGCTGTTTATGCCCATCACTCTCTAATCCTGTTCACCCCTCAGAACCAACTCTGACTCGGCCCTCCACACCAGTGTGCGAAACACACAATTACATGGCCATCCGAAATCTGGCCAAACCCTGAACCCTCAAATCAAACACCATGGTGAGTTTAACATTTGTTTTCATGCATTATCTTAGATATACTACCGTTCCACATTCTGGGGTAAAATAAAATAAAACAAAATTCAGCAAGGACACGTTAAATTGATCAAAAGTGACAGAGATTAATTACATTTTAAAATATATGAAAATTGCAAACAGTTATTTTAAATTGCAATAATATTTCACAAAATTATTGTTTTACTGTATTTTTGATCAAATCAATGCAGACTGTAAAAAAACATAACTTGCCGACCCCAAACTTTTGAACGGTAGCACAGGCAAACATGTGATGGACTATATAATCAGTCAGTAAACTTTACATTTAGATAAGACTGTTTAAGATATAAACATAACATGAAAATATTATATAAATGTTTATATGTATTTTGTCTTAAATGACTTACTTATTTTGATTGAAACCTATTCTTCAAGGATTTGCGCATCCTGCACCACTAATTGAAGAAAATATTCAAGAGGAGACACAATCTCCCAAACTAAAGAAGGTATTTATTCTGCCTTATTGATAAATTGTTCTTAAGGTGCCCCATTATGCTTTTTCGAAGTATTATTTATCGAATATTACCTTTCACGAAGTGTGTAATATAGCTGTTTAATGTGAATGTAAAAGGTCTTCACATTTTTAAAGATCAAATGCACAAGTAAAGTTAGTTTCTCCTAAAAGAAAATCGATTCTGAACTGCTGAAATGAGTCGTTAGCAATTCCAGTCTCACTTCCTGTACATACCAGTACATAAATTTGTATAATGCCAGACAATGGTCTTCATTTGCTGCCAGAGAACAAAGTCTACTTTGACCCTCAAACACTGTAGTTGTAGCTGAGACTGGAAGAGATCGTGTTGTCGACATTCAGCTGCGAATCCGCTTTGACGCACTTCAGAAGGGAGAACTCGGGCTCTAGTTGATATAGTAAAACCGACGCCATCATTAACGCCATCACTGAAGGAAGCCTCCGGAGCTGAAATCCAGATAGGCGTTTTGTTTCTGACATGCACTGTAAGTGGTCGACCAATCACAATAGACAGGGCCATTTGACCAATCAGAGCGGAGTAGTCTCTAAAAGAAGGGGTTTAGAGAGACTCTTTGAGAAATGAGATGATGTGCAATGTATATTATCAGGAAATTGGACTCATTATTTCCGTTGCATCTTCTTTTGTAGTTTTCCTCAATGTTATCATCAGATTGTGAAACACCTGTGATTCAGTAAGTTCCTTTTCAGTCCTAGTAATTAAGCTATCCCAGTTTTTCTTCTATAAACAGTCTTTGTTTGCTGTCTCTCCAGCAACTTCCCAATGCCTGATCAGCAGGTATCTTCCCTCCCTGTACCATCGGCCCTCAGTACGTGTGGCTCTCTTCCAGACCTCTCCAGCCTGCACCTGCCTTCTCCTCTTCCTTCAGGCCAGGATTCTGAGCACCACAGCGGTGCGGATCACCTGAACAACCCTTCCATACACCCTGACCTTATGGCTGACTTTAACTTGCCAGGTATGTTTCAGGATCTGACAGTGTTTGAATTGCAGAGGGTTTTCACTTTATTTATGCCAAGGACCCCAAATTATAATCACTTTACACGTAACATTATTGCAATTAAAAGACGCAATTTTGTCTTTTTAGGTCTGTCCTCATCTCTTCAGGCATCTTTAAGTAACCCTTTGCTCCAGTCTTCACTCAGCAATCCCAACATCCAGACCTGTCTCAGCAGCCACTCCCTGCCCAGCTCTCTGAGCTCCGCTTCCTTGCGCCTGTCACTTAGCAACTCTTCCCTGCAGTCATCGCTCAGCAACCAGTCCCTGCAGTCCTCTCTTAGTAGCTCTTCACTGAGTAACCAGTCCATCCAGTCATCTGCCAGCCGCTGCAGTCACAGCAGTGGAATTGGCGGATCTCCCTCTTGCTCTTCTTCCTCTCTCTCTGGTTCACCACGTGTAACTGGCCTCGCCCATGCCACCACATCACGGAAGAGAGCCCAGCTCAGCCCACTCATCGTGCCCAGTGGTGGAGAGTCCCGCTGGCAGCATCCAAAGCAGTTTTCACCCACAGTGTCTCCAACCATGTCTTCAATATCACAGGCAAGATATGAAGATTGTTGATAATCATACTGTCTGTAGGTCCTTAAAGGATCAGTTCACTTCAGAATTAAAATTTCCTGATAATTTATTCACCCTCATGTCATCCAAGATGTTTATGTCTTTCTTTCTGCGGTTATTGATTAAGGCTTTTGAGGAAAACCAGGATTCCTGGATTTTTCTCCATATAGTGGACTTCACTGGGGTTCAACGGGTTGAAGATCCAAATTGCAGTTTTAGTGCAGCTTCAAAGGACTCGATCCCAGACGAGGAATAAGGGTCTTATCTAGCAAAACGATCATAAAAATAAATAATTTTTTATACGTTTTAACCACACTTGCTCGTCTTGCACTAGCTCTGCGATGCACCACACATTACTTAATCACGTTGGAAAGGTCATGCGTGATGTAGGCGAAGAACCGCGGAAGAACCGTCTCGTTTTCTCCTCCAACGTCAAAATCGTCCGACATCGTTGTTTTACCTTTATTGGTAATGGCCGTTTGACTTAGGGTGCTTCTCAATTCTTATTTGTGCATCCTCGTTTCCTTTCCTCGCTTCCTTTCCTCGCGTCTTAGCTCCACCCCTTCAGGATGCGAGAGAAGGACGCAAGGAAAAGATGCGGACGGAGGAATTGAATCAAGTGAAATGATATATCCTCGCTCCCTTTAGCGTCACTTCAAAGCGTCAGCTGCACTCGAGGGATCTACCCACATGTTGATAAAGTTTGGTTATTTAAAAAAATTATAATAAATATTAATAAAGCAAGATGCCCCATTGAAATATATGAGATATAAAGTTTATTTAAACTGTAAAAGTAAAGCATGCATTTAAATTATTGTGACAGATATGAAGGGGGAGGAGAATTTATACATGCGTCATGTTTCTCAACGAGAAAGGATGCACCTGTGTATCCTCGCTCATGACTCCTCGGGAAGCTTCCTCACTCCTCGTTTCTCGCCTCCTCGCGGTGCAATTAGAGAATTGAGATGTCCTTCAAGATGGCTGAGCTCGATCGGTTTCCGGGTCATAGGTTGGAGGACGGAGGAGCGAGGAAACGAGGAGGGATATTGAGAAGCACCCTTAGTCTTTGCACGTTCGCTTTGTAAACACTGGATCGGTGCTTCCGCCTACGTCACGCATGACCTTTCCAACGTGATTACGTAATGCGTGGCGCATCGCAGAGCAGTGCAAGAAGAACATTTGTGGTTAAAAAGTATATACATTTACATTTTTTTTTTTTTAGAAAATGATATCGTTTCACTAGATAAGACCCTTATTCCTCGTCTGGGATCATGTAGAGCTCTTTGAAGCTGCACTGAAACTGTAATTTGGACCTTCAACTCATTGGTCCCTGTTGAAGTCCACTATATGGAGAAAAATCCTGGAATGTTTTCCTCAAAAAACTTAATTTCTTTTCAACTGAAGAAACAAAGACATAAACATCTTGGATGACATGGGAGAGAGTAAATTATCAGGAAATTTTAATTCTGAAGTGAACTAATCCTTTAAATTTTGGGCAAGCAATCTCATTGGCTGCTGCAGGATCAGCAGAGGCCAATCAGCTTGTGCCATGCAGTAATGATGTGATTGCTTGCAGATTGCATGTAAAGACCTATCAGCATGTGCCCTCTAGAGTTTCATAACTGAACTCTCTCTCTCTCTATATATATATAATTATTTATTATTTTATTTATAATAATATTCTTATAGTATTTATAATATTTAGTATGAATGTTTCACATAGGGTGCTCCTATTCTCAACCCCAACAAAGTTCTGAAGGAGACAAAGCCACCAGCATATCCCTGCACTCAGCACTTCCGATCCGCTCCTCCGTTGTCCCATCAGCCACTGCGGCAGTATTTCCAGCCAGAGGCGCAGGATCAGTCTATCCCAGAGATGGAACAGTGGATCCAAAATGACCACCAGCCACAACATCAACAAACACACAGTCACACGCAACAACATCACAATCACAAACACAGTCGGCACCTGCAGCATCATTCACAACTGCATGCTAAATATCCACAGCAGTTACTGCATCATTCCCAGACTCACCAACCACATGTACTGCAGCAAGCGATTACCCAGCAGCAACAACAACAACATCATCAGCAGCAGCAGCAGCTGTACACACAATTGCAACATCATCATATGTCTGAGGAGCAGTGGCAGTTGCCATGCCAGCAGGGCCAATATCAAGGTCAACAGCTACATCAACCTATGTCTTTCCCCTCTTCGGGTCAGGAGAAAAACTGGAATCATATGCCAGGCCCACACGGCTTGCAGGTGAAACGTAGACACTGTATGCAGATGCAGGCAGAAGCAAAACCACAATCTAAAGTGGCTGTCCACGAGACTCAAGGAGAGGGATTGAAAGTCACTCATTGTAAGGAAAGTGAAGTGGATGGAGCAAATCCAGGTTTGCAGGATAAAGGTTTTGAACTGAACAAGGTGAGCCCTGTTTGCATTAGATTGTATGAACCAGACTTGATGATGATGATGATGATGATAAACACCTTTTTTGTTACAGGAATCATATGTCGGCTTACATCTTACCCCGAGCCAAGCAAAGGCCCTTTCCCAGCAGGTACATTACCTATTTCATTAATCATCAGCTTAGATTGCACACACATACGCTGTCTTGGCCATATGGTGTGTGGCTGAGCAGCGCCTCTGCATTTATCACAGATTTTGAAGATTTTTATCCCCTCACAGCTTGGAGTACTTCAAAAGGAGCCTCTAGGTGGCGGTAGAGTATCAGAACTTAACTGTGAAGCTGCAGAAAGCAGGGAACAGCAGAACCAAAGCTGCAGTGCTGGAGAGACACAAAATGTTTTCAACATCAACTTATCTGGTAAGACTTACATATCATCTGCCGGTTTAACCCTGTAAAGCCTGAAGTGTAAATCATAGTCAGAAAAAAAATATTTTGAAATAGTTTATTGAACCTTTTTTTCATGAGTATTATATTTGATACATCAGGCTTTTGTAGATCATATAGCATGATATAGGAGAATATGGAGCACACACTCGAGGAGAAAAAAAATATGCAATTTGTTGTACTTGCTGATATTTATATGGCCAAAAAGTATGATAAAACTCAAGATAGCTTGTAATGTAAATCAATGAGATCTTTATAACAGTAACAATAGCAGATTATTTACATAAAATACAAAATGCAGATCTTGCTGTATTTTTTTTTTGTGGGGGGTAAAACATATAATGTAATACAATGGTGACTGAGAGATGTGCAAATAAACGTTCCTCAAATGCCTGATGGATCATATTTGATACATTTTAACATGATTTTTCTAAAACATGATGTGTGGATAAGTTTCTTCAGTTCAGTAAATGTTCATCTTGAAATATTACTAACAATATAAAAGTTATTCTTAAATTTACAGTACCTGTCAAAAGTTTGGAAACATTACAATTTAATGTTTTTGAAAGAAGTCTCTTATGCTTATCAAAGGTTGCGTTTATTTCATCAAACATACAGTAAAACAGTAATATTGCAAAATATTATAACAATTTGTTTTCTAATTTAATATATTTTAAAATCTAATTTATTCCTGTGTTGGCAAAGCTGAATTTTCAGCACTATTACAGTCTTCAGTGTCACATGATCCTTCAGAAATCATTCTAATATGCTGATTTGCTGCTCAAGAAACATTTCTGATTATTATCAAGGTTGAAAACAGTTGTGCTGCTTCATATTTTTGTGGAAACTGTGATACATTTCTTTCAGCATTCTTTGATGAAAAGAAAGTTCAATAAACAGCATTTATTAAATATAAATATTTTGTAACATTATAAATGTCTTTACTGTCACTTTTGATCAATTTAATGCATCCTTGAGGAATGTAAGTATTAATTTCTCTCTTTTTTTAAAATCTTACCACGTTTGAATGGTATCATTATTACCACAAAAAAATGTTAAGCAGCAAAAACTGCTTTCAAAATTGATTAAAAAAAATCTTAAGCAGCAAATCATCATATTAGAATGATTTCTGAAGGATCATGTGACACTGAAGACTGGAGTAATGATGCTGAAAATTCAGCTTTGCCATCACAGGAATAAATTACTGTTAAATTATATTTCTATTAAAATAGAAAACAATTATTTTAAATTGTAATAATATTTCACAATATTGTTGTTTTTACTGTATTTTTGATTAAATATATGCAGCCTTGGTGAGCAGAAGAGACTTTTGTGTAATGTTTCCAAACTTTTGACAGGTACTGTACTTTATTAAAAAATCAGTAAAAATTTCACAGCAAAAGAGACACGTGAACCACAACTTGAAATGGGGCGTTTTTAGAATTACACTAAAAGGCCATTACTTGCTTAAAAAGTATGAAATATAAATCAGACAACAGAAGGCATGTAGTTTTCAGCTTCATTAAGTTTTGATCATGTTTTCAGCTAATTTTGATAATTTAGAGGCCGAAGAGATTTGTAAATCAAATATGAGTGATTTTGTTGTTGTTTTATAGTCTACATTGTAGTGCGTATAACCTACATGTCTTGTTATATTTCATTTTAGATCCTCCTGTCATTCACTTATTTCTCTCACTAATTAATTCTCCATCTTTTTCAGACCCGTCATCCTGGCTGGACCAGGACATATCAGGTCTGCCGGACTCCGTCCTGGAATTTGACCTAGACACTTTTGGCCTGGACAGTAACTTGGGTTGGCCATGAGTGTGTCATAAAAGTGCACAAGAACATCCATATTATGACACATTTATTCGGACGAGTACCTTTTTAAAGGGACATTTTTGCCAATAAACTCGAAATATAGTCCTTAGAGTCAAATAGAATGTAAACCTATAAATTGGCTGAAAGGTCCTTTAAGGGAACAAACATAAAAATTATGTTTTAATAAATAGTTTTTGCACACAGAGGTCTTAGATAGCAGGTCTATGTGCCTTAATATTAAGTTTTAGTTATAAATAGAATTGAAATAGATTATGTACAGATACGTGTGGTGAAGTTGATTAGGACATGTATATTTTCACATGTTGCATAGCCGGTATAATATGGAAATATAAGAAAATATTTTTGGCTAGTTTAGCCAACTTCTTTAGTTAATCATAATATTGTCATGATAGTAAAATTAAGAAAGTAAACAGTTTTACTCTAATTATGTCTAACTCCGACTTGGCTTATACATTTGATCATATCCATTTGTTTGCATGTTATAGATTTTATGTTACAGTGTTTTTCTGGGGGGTCATTTTTGCGACTTCTTGTAATTCACTGTTGACACCTGCCTTTGAATTTCCATATTATAATTTCATTGCAGTTTTATCATTCATAATTATATTCATAATGCAGTTTTATTATATTTTCATATTGATTTTGCCTTATCACTCTCTGGTAGTGGTGATATTGTTATTTTTCAGTATTTGTCTTCAATTTGAAATCAAATATATTAAGATTTCTCTCAGTATGCATATGCATTTTCATGACTGATAGAATTAGGGTTTGTTTACATGACAACTATGTACTAAAAACAGAAAAATTCTCCTTTGCATTTTTAAAAAGTATCAAGTACAGATGACAATGATTCGTGAAAACGACTGTATTGTGCTGCCAGGCCAGTAGGTGGCAATGTCACTTTGTAAAGAAAAACTACATGCTTATAGAATGAAAACATAATACACATGCAAATTATGTACCATTTTCACAAATTCGCATTTTTGTAGTTTACACAGAGACAATAATGGTATCATTTTCTAACTTTTCAGGCCCCCAAAACGGCGTTGTCATGTAAATAAACAGCCAAAACACAAAGTTTTCTGTTTTTTTAGTTGAAAACTGTCATGTAAACGGCCCCTTCATTATATAATTTTTACAGAAACACCATCTGTAAATTCCACGAGTATTGCAATTAAAAAGTGGACTAATGCATCCAAGTGTACGTTTTCAAATATTGTTATTAGTAAGTGTGGGAATGATTTACTAATTTACATCAGGTTCACCCCCATAGATGTCTTTGTGTATTAATATGCAATTTGTACCTAATTTATACTTAGTAAAGACATAATAGTTTAGCAAATTTGTCATCTTAATTCTTAAAGCCCATATTAATTTTAATGACAGCTTAAAGAATTACACACTATATCCAATGGATGTGCAGGAGAAGAATTGCTCAGTTGGTATGAAATGCACTATGGTATCTTCATGCAGTCTTTCAAAAACATCCCAACAGGTGATGGTAAGATTTGCTATTTTATTATAATCATTATCTTTTTTTTCTATATTATGTTATATTATATTTAAATATTGCCAAATACATTTTAATATAAATATTATACAAAAAAAAAAAAAAAGAGAGAGAATCCCGCACACTATCAATACTTGCATAAACGTTTCAAAAATATTTTATTAGCAACGTTTCGGTCGCATGACCTTCATCAGGCATCTGTTGATATAATATCAATATTATATTAACGCACTGATTTGTGACCAGTGTTGGGGAAGGTTACTTTGAAAACAATGTTACATTACAATATTGCATTACTCCCTTAAAAACTAACTAATTGCGTTTTTTAGTTAGTTTTTAACTGAGTTTCTTTTTAAGTATGTGTTACATTACTTTTGCATTACATTTGCTAGTTACTTTGACTAGTTTTTATTTTAGTTTTATTATAGTGGTAACACTTTACAATAAGGTTTCATTAGTTACCATTAGTTACTTTAGTTAACATGAATTAAGAATGAACTGCACTTCTACAGCATTTATTAATCTAAATTCATGTTCATTTAAACAATTACTAAAGTTGTGTCTGTTAACATTAATGCACTGCGAACTAACATGAACAAACAATAAACTGTATTTTTATCAACTAATATTAACAAAGATTAATAAATACTGTAACACATGTTTTGTTTGTTTAATACATCAACTAATGTTAACTAATAAAATCTTATTGTAAAGTGTTCCCATTAGTTTTATTAATATTTTGAATTGACTTTTATTTTTATATTTTCATGTTAATTTTAGTTTAATATATATATACACTACCGTTCAAAAGTTTGGGATCGGTACAATTTTTAATGTTTTTAAAAGAAGTTTCGTCTGCTAACCAAGACTGCATTTATTTAATTAAAAATACAGTAAAAACAGGAATATTTTGAAATATTATTACAATTTAAAATCACCGTTTTCTATTTGAATATATTTTACAAAGTAATTTATTCCTGTGATGGCAAAGCTGAATTTTCAGCATCATTACTCCAGTCTTCAGTGTCACATGATCCTTCAGAAATCATTCTAATATGCTGATTTGCTGCTCAAGAAACATTTATTGTGTACAATTGTACAAAATATTTGAGTACAATATTTTTTTTCAGGATTCTTTGATGAATAGAAAGTTCAAAAGAACAGCATTTATTTGAAATATAATCTTTTGTAACATTATAAATGTCTTTACTGTCACTTTTGAATGATTTAATGCATCCCTGTTGAATTAAAGTATTCATTTCTTTCATTTCTTTTCAAAAAAATTTAAATAAAAATTCTTACTGTCCCCAAACTTTTGAACGGTAGTGTATAATGTTACAAAAGCCTTGTATTTCAGATAAATGCTGTTCTTTTGAACTTTTTATTAATCAAGGAATTCTGAAAAAAAAAGTACACAACTGTTTTCAACATTGATAATAATCAGAAATGTTTCTTGAGCAGCAGATCAGCATATTAGAATGATTTCTGAAGGATCATGTGACACTGAAGACTGGAGTAACGATGCTGAAAATTCAGCTTTGATCACAGGAATAAATTACTTTGTCAAATATATTCAAATAGAAAAGAGTTATTTTAAATTGGAATAATATTTCAAAATATTCCTGTTTTTACTGTATTTTTAATTAAATAAATGCAGTCTTGGTTAGCAGACGAAACTTCTTTTAAAAACATTAAAAATCGTACTGATCCCAAACTTTTGAACGGTAGGGTATATATATATATATATATATAATATAGCTATTTAGGTTTAATTTATTTTTATTTGTTTTAGTTTGTATTTATTTCCAGTTAATAATTTTAGTGCTTCAACTTAAAATGATTTCAGTTTGTTTCCAAGGCAACATTTCTAATTTCGTTTGGTTTTTCAAGTAATATTATTTTTATTTCAGCTTTATTTCAATGAACAGAAACGATAATAACCCTGGTTGTGGCACTCAACTGGGTTATTGGACTTCAAATCTAGCACATTTCTAGATTCAATTCCCTCTTTTCAGCCAATCCTGTCATCCCTCTACTTTCCTAAAATTATTCTTTGGAAAAAGTGCTCAGATGCTCCATTCTTGCAAGAACTATTACCTCCTTTATCTTTCTCTTCAGATTAAAATTCCCAGTATCTCTTTCCTCCTCTTTTTTTCCCTTTATTCCACTTGAATCTCCATAAACCTCTTAATATCATCTCGCGCTCTCTCTATTATCCCTTGGTGTAGTTGCTGATCCTTCTCAAAATCCTCAAATCTCCCAGTGACAGAAGCACAGGTCTACAGTTGCTATAATATCCTCCTCAATCCTGTACATAGGCTGGTCAACAGTGCATTGTGGGTTCAGCTTCATCAGAACCTGTATATGACTTATGATTCCTCTCCTCTCTCCCACTTTCTCCCTCCCCAGTGCATAATAGAGTTAACAACATATAAAAGGCATGGAGAGAGCGGTGAATGAGTCCCTAAGTGTTAGGGTGGATTATCCCTGTGCCTGTATCCATGGTTAACTGGGCAGCCATAGAGCACCTAATGGGATAAGGAGAAAGCGGAACAGTAGGTGAGGCCCGTCTGATTCCTTTTCTCTGCTCCGCGCGCTGATCTCTTCCTCTGGCCTGAGGACAGCCAATCCTTAAACTCAAGATGGATATATAACCGGGTGTACAGAAACACTTTTGCTGCTCGTTTCCAGAATGCTTACTCAAATTTTGCTGCTTTTATCCCTTCATGATTACCAGTAATGTTTCTAGAGTGCTTGGTTCAAGTGTCTTGAACATAATTAGATTAGGCCGAGAATTACGGTGTACGGACACATGACACTTGGCGATTTTTTTCTGACATACTATATTTCCAAAAGTTTTGGGACGCCTGCCTTTACGTGCACATGAACTTTAATGACATCCCGTTCTTAATCCGTAGGGTTTAATGTGGAGTTGGTCCACCCTCTGCAGCTATAACAGCCTTAATTCTTCAGGGAAGGCTTTCCACAAGGTTTAGGAGTGTGTTTATGGGAATTTTTGACTATTCTTCTAGAAGCGCATTTGTGAGTTCAGGCACTGATGTTGGACGAGAAGGCCTGGCTCTAATTGTGTTCTATCAGGTTGAGGTCAGGACTCTGTGCAGGCCAGTCAAGTTCCTCCACACCAAACTCGCTCATCCATGTCTTTATGGACCTTGCTTTGTGNTTAGATTAGGCCGAGAATTACGGTGTACGGACACATGACACTTGGCGATTTTTTCTGACATACTATATTTCCAAAAGTTTTGGGACGCCTGCCTTTATGTGCACATGAACTTTAATGACATCCCGTTCTTAATCCGTAGGGTTTAATGTGGAGTTGGTCCACCCTCTGCAGCTATAACAGCCTTAATTCTTCTGGGAAGGCTTTCCACAAGGTTTAGGAGTGTGTTTATGGGAATTTTTGACTATTCTTCTAGAAGCGCATTTGTGAGTTCAGGCACTGATGTTGGACGAGAAGGCCTGGCTCTAATTGTGTTCTATCAGGTTGAGGTCAGGACTCTGTGCAGGCCAGTCAAGTTCCTCCACACCAAACTCGCTCATCCATGTCTTTATGGACCTTGCTTTGTGCACTGGTGCGCAGTCATATTGGAACAGGAAGGGGCCATCCCCAAACTGTTCCCACAAAGTTGGGAGCATGAAATTGTCTAAAATGTCTTGGTATGCTGAAGCATTAAGAGTTCCTTTCACTGGAACTAAGGGTTCAAGCCCAACCCCTGAAAAACAACCCCACACCATAATCCCCCTCCACCAAACTTTACACTTGGCACAATGCAGTCAGGCAAGTACCGTTCTCCTGGCAACCACCAAACCCAGACTCGTCCATCGGATTGCCAGACAGGGAAGCGTGATTCTTCACTCCAGAGAACACGTCTCCACTGCTCTAGAGTCCGGTGGCGGCGTGCTTTACACCACTGCATCCGACGCTTTGCATTGCACTTGATGATGTAAGGCTTGGATGCAGCTGCTCGGCTATGGAAATCCATTCCATGAAGCTCTCTACACACTGTTCTTGAGCTAATCTGAAGGACACATGAAGTTTGGAGGTCTGTAGCTGTTGACTCTGCAGAAAGTCGCCGACTTCTGCACACTGTGAGCCTCAGCATGCGCTGACCCCGCTCTGTGATTTTACTTGCTTTACTTAGTTGCTGTTGTTCCCAATTGCTTCCACTTTGTTATGATACCACTAACAGTTGACCGTGGAATATTTAGTAGTGAGGAAATTTCACGAATGGACTTATTGCACAGGTGGTAACCTATCACGGTACCACGCTTGAATTCACTGAGCTCCTGAGAGCGACCCATTCTTTCACAAATGTTTGTGGAAGCAGTCTGCATGCCTAGTGCTTGATTTTATACACCTGTGGCCATGGAAGTGATTGGAACACCTGAATTCAATGATTTAAAGGGGTGTCCCAATACTTATGGCAATATAGTGTAGCTCTCTCACATGCATAGCTAATACTGATTTCCATTTTAGTGAATTATTTCATTGTCTTTATATGAAAACAGAGTTTGTGAAGAGTGTTCTTTCAGCGTGCATCTTACAATTGGTGTCTCTCTTACGCTGCCTGTTCACATATTTCTCTAAATACTTCAATTAGTAGCCTATAATGAGAGAGGACGGTCCCCCGGGCAGGCAACTCACTTTACTTAGCATGCAGATCTATTCATATACTGATTCATATGCTAATCACTGCTAATTGAATCTGTTTGTTGGGTGTTTTCATGGGTTTAATGGTTCTTTAGATCTGACCGCACACGGTGAGGATGGTTTACTCAACTAGTCAGACTAATGATAACAGAACAAAGAGGTTAGTTCACACACTGTTCAGAAAGTTTTCTGTAGTTCTGTTGAATACAGTGATTTGCACATTTAAAAGATGAATATTTTAATTAAGAATAGGCCTATTTGATTATTGTTGATAGATTGATTTTATGTTATGTTGCTCAGATATATCAGCAATAACGCAGCTCGTTTAATGATTGGTTCATCACAGAGCCACCTGTCACTGCCGGCGAGAGCGCGCGTGTCAACGTCCGTGTAGTGACCGCGCGCGTGTCAGCAGCAGCAACAATATCATGAATAATTAATGAGCTCCGAGCTCACCGCTGTGCTGAAGCTGCTCACGGGATATTCTCAAAGTGGCCGTGGACGTGACCAGCAGCGCCCAACTGGAGCGCCGTTAATGTGTTAAAGTAACGATGTTATTCTAGGTTGACTAGGTTTAGGATTTGTATTCGAGTACAAAGACATTTACACTGAAGAAGTAGCAAATTTCTTTTTTCTTGTTCACTTTTGAAACTCTCTTTAACCCCAAAGGAGTCACCTACCTGTTTCCATTTTCTGGAAAGGATTTAACGTTACACAAGAAAATGAAGCCACGGATTTTACTGACCTTCCTGACGTTTGTTGGTTCTTGTGAGTATAAACTTGACTATTTTTACATTGTAAAGATGTGGAATAGTCTACTTTTTAGTCATTTTGTGTACTATTCACCCATTTGTGTGCGCTTTGCTTTCTTACAAAATATAGGTTAGAAGCATAATTTGACCAGAAAGATTTAAAGATCATAGCTGTATCAAAAGAATAACTTTTTCTGATGAGGCTAGCCTACAAACTGTCTAATTGCTCTTATTTGGATAGCCTAAATGTCCTCAGTAGTGTGTAAAATTAATAAATTATGACCTCAAAGCTAATTCACATATTACAATATTAATATTTATTCATATTTTACTTGTCTTTTGCTACGTAAAACACTCTTGTCGTAGAGTTTCTTTATCCTGATTCTACACAAAGATGCTGCATCTTTTTAGACTTGAAAAATTCATAAAAGTAATTTCAGCTGTTAATATTTACCAGCTCTATGCTGTTTTCTTTGTTAAATTAGTATTCACAGACACAGGGTGTTTCTCACATAATAGGGAACTTATGAAGCTTTTAAACTTCAGTGTATTTGAACACATTAAAATTGAAATTTGGATGAATAGAGTAGAATTAAGCTTAGTATTTAGTTTAAACCAGATAATGTGTTTAAAGCCATATCTATATAGCCAATAGTTTGTTCAGCTAAGAGTTAATTTTATGATCCAAATTTAATCCTCGTAAAATTGAAAACTTAAGTTTAATTGCTGATTAAAATCAAACATATAAAAATGAGAAATGACAGAAATTATGACAAGTTAAATAGTGACACAGATTTTGCTATAATGTTGAAAGAATACACAAAAAAGTAGAATTAAATTTTTTATCACTATGCAAAAAAGTTAATTTGTCTCATCTGATTATCTTATTGATGTATTCTTTACATGAATCTTTCTTAAGTTATAAAAAAAATATATAACATAAGTTATCAGGGTAGAGCAATCATATACATCCTGCATCAAATCCTTTTTTCTTCTCAATAATTCAGGCTTTTATAAGAAACAAACATTTGTTCTGCTTGTATATTAATATAAAGAGATTAAACGACTGGACTTAGGATCAAAACAGTTTATTTTCAAACCAGATGTTATTGCCATGAGGTTATCATGATCTCCTGTGGAATAATAAATAAACATAGTCGGAAAGTTGAACAGAAGGAGATGGGGAGTCTCAGGGAGGAGGAGGAGGGGGGGAGAAACAGATGACCTTACAGACAGAGGGTCTGCGGTGACCTTGGGCGGTATTAACCTTTGGGGTCCCCCTCCTGGACAGCGGAGCAGTCCAAAGCGGGTGGAGCGAAAAGAGACAAAAGTGGCCACCTCTCCCCACCCCCTTTGACCCCAACACCCTGATCTCCATAACACTGCTCCAGCCTTACTGGGAAGCAGGAGTACATTTAAAATCGCCTTAAAGCTGTTGGAGGTTTATGTGTGTGCATGCCTGAATATGGTTATGCTGGAGTAATCCCGCTTCAGACTCCTCATCACTCCAGAAAGCTTATTCTGACAAGTCACCCATCTAGCTAATCCACATACAGGTCACAGGATGTCTCTATCACAGGAATAAGAGTAATACACCTTACTAAATGGACAATTATGAAGTTCAAAGCAAATCATAGTCTGGACCTGAGCTTCACAAAGTTTCTCCTACCAAGTAGTTAGATAGATCTTGGTAAAGTTGGTAAATCTTGGTATAGACCAAAAGTAAATAGGGCTGAAAATGCTGGGTTAAAAACAGCCCATGTTGGGTTGAAAATGAAAAAACGCAGCGGTTGGGTTAAATGTTTGCCCAACCTGCTGGGTAGATTTATTTAACCCAACTATTGTTTGAAAATTATTATATTGCTCGCTTAAAATGAACCCAAAATATGTTGGAAATTAACGTTTATTAATATGTTTAATCAATATTTAATAAATGAAATTTAACCCAACTGCTGGGTTAAAACAACCCAATCACTGGTTTTGTCCATTTTCAACCCAACTTGGGTTGTTTTTAACCCAGCATTTATGCTGGTTTGGTGCTCTATTATTATGAATGTTGAAAACTGATACATTTTCAATTTCAAATCCATCCTCGAAATAACTTCCATCAGTGGATCATCACAGAAGTTGTGAGCCACTTCACACTCTAAAATATGCTGGGTTAAAAACAACCCAAGTTTTTAGCGATTGGGCTGTTTTAACCCAGCGTTAAAACCCAGTATTAAATTGCTTATTAATAAGTGTTCACCTTTTGATTATTATTCTTGCCTCTAGTAATAATGTGTCTGATTTTGGGTTCATTTTAAGCCAGCCATATAGTAATTTTTTAACAATAGTTGGGTTAAATAAAACTGACCAGCACGTTGGGCAAACATTTAACCAAACCGCTGGGTCAAAACAACCCAATTGCTGCACTGTAAAAAAAAAAAAACAATTGTTGGTTTAACTTAGAGAGGTAAGTTGGTTGCCTTAAAATTTTTAGTTAATACAATGAAGGCGATTTTTTTTTTAATCAACAGAAACTCAAAATATGATGTTATCTGAAACACATTAATTATCTAAGTTGATTTGACAAGAAAAAATGTTGTGATAAATCATGAAAATACTTTTTTACAGTGGGAGTTTGTCCATTTTCAACCCAACTTGGGTTGTTTTTAACCCAGCATTTTTTAAAGTGTATAATATGCTAATTTGGTGCTCTGTTATTATGAATGTTGAAAACTGTGATACATTTTCAATTTCAAATCCATCCTCGAAATAACCAGTGGATCACCACAGAAGTTGTGAGCCACTTCAGTCTGTACATTTATTGCTCTAATTGATGCAATACCCACTTTCCTCATGGTAATGAAGCTGCCGTAATAACCTGTAATACAATGTGCTGGCTAATCGGCCACAAAATTATTTCGTTTATAGAGGCCTTAAAACTGGTTTCGATGGTTCTGTTAAAGAAAGTCATCAGGGTTCATCAAGCCAAACAGTGGCATTAAAACTCACGTTGCAGCAGAGGGACATTTTAACCCTTGGTTGCTCCATTAATAAGATTGGCTTAATGGAAGCCCTGGACCCCCTTCTGGTCCTTATCCCAATAATTAAAGACCTGAGGCCATAGTGATGAGGTGTCCTCCCCCTCCAATTGGAGCATATTGCTTATTGATTTTACCCAAAGGTTTCATGTCTGAGAAAGACTTTTTCCATAAAAGCTGTTGACCTACAGACATGATCTAATTAATAGAAAGACCTATATTTGGCTGAGTACCATTATATATCTGACAAATTGCATTCTTTAAAAACTGGAGTCAGATACTTCATGTCCTCAGAAAAGTAGAGCACAAACAAGCTAATTGGTGAGTGGTAATGGTTAATAAGGAGGGCGTAGTTAAACTGCAGGGGATTGTTTCCTCTCAAGTGTGTTTGCATAACTTTGAACTTGGCGTATGCCACCTAATGGCAATCAGTGTTTAAACAAAAGACAACTTGGCCTCAAATGACCAACACAAAGGAGTGTTTGTGCAGACAGCTTGTGGCTGTTGTAGTCAGGAAGAATTTAACTCCCATTATGGAGTCAAAAGAAGCCCACCCGGAGCAGCGTGATCCCCCCCCTTTCCACCCAGCTTCTTTACAATTCCTCCTCCAAGTTATTCAGCCATTGTTTACGTTAGATCTCCTGCTGCTGCCATGGATATAATGGGAGAAAAAGAGAGCGAGAGGAATTTGTGAATGTTCATATGCATTTAGAATTTCTTTCAAAGGCATATATCACTTTTTCAAAGTGGCAGGCCAGTTTCAGTAATGCTAAAATCTTCTCTGGACAAAGGAGAGACCCATATAGAAATTATAATGAGCATTAAAATTAGAATATTTGTCCTGAGTCTTAAAGCTCTGGAGTGTTCAGTTCTAAATCCTCTGACTGTTTTTTTCCTCAAATCTCTTATTTTAAAACAGACCTGTGCAGATTTATATGTACACCACTGTTCAAAAGTTTGGTTTCAGTAAGACTTTTTAAAAAGAAATTAATACTTAATTGCATTAAATTGATCAAAAGACAATAATGACGATAAAGACAATGTTACAAAAAACGGTAACACTTTACTACATGTACTTACTATGGTCATAACAGTAAATTATGCATAATTACAAGTAACAAACCCTAAATCAAACCCTAACTGTAACTCTATAGTAAGTACATGTAGTTAATTAATATTACTCAGTACTTATTTGAGTAGGTACAATGTAACCCAAAAAGACTTTAGCATCAAATATATGCTGTTTTAATACAGGACACTTTAA
>RJVU01028973.1:2358369-2371452 GCA_003731715.1 Anabarilius grahami
GGGGATGGGTGGGGGTCTCCTGCTGCTCAGCACACCATCTACAATCCCCCAAAACCCCATTTCTATCCACCTCTCATCTGAATTATCTGAATTATCCCCAGACTTGAGCTCTTAATCACACTTCTGTTCAGGTCTCATGCAGGTTGTAGAGGGTTATTAGACTTTATAATCAACATACCCTCCATCATCACCATTGTGGCAACCATGGAGATCTTAGAACAGATGTATAATGACAAACTTCTCTGATGGAAAAATCAGATTATGAGATGATCAGAAACAGAAAACCTTAAAAATCTTACAAAATGGTATATTGTTCTCTAAGATGGTTAGTGTTAAAGATCCAGTCCATTTATATCACATTTCCTTATTTAGTTGGGTATATCAAGCCAAAATGAATATTATATTTGTACACCCATACCTTTATTGCTTAGGCCCATGTGTTATACTCTATATCTCTGAATCCAGCTTGTGTGACATAACCCCCATTTCTCCTGGGACCTCTGAATTTCATTAACACTTCGGGTGCAGTAAGCCAGGGAAGGGTCAGATGTAAGCTAGCCCTCATAAAAATGAAAGAGGAAGAGACAGACTCGTCCCATCTACATCTGCTCAGTGTATGAGCTCACTGGGAGCAAAAGGAGCATCCCAGATATTCCCTTCAGTGGAAGACATTATAGCTCTATATATTTATGGACTCCAGAACGGATATTGTTCAAGGTATATGAGTCCAAGACATGATTGAGCTTATATTGTCATGTTGTCAGATTTTGCAGCAGTGGTTTCCTAAAGTTTGCACTTTAAATATTAGATTGATTAGACTGAAACAACACTCATATAGTTCAGAACCAAATCATTATTTTCATTCTATACTAAAATAAAACCTAAAACTAAAATCAGTCATTTTAAATGCTACAAGAGAATTTAGCCATCACAACATTACAGTATGAAAAAATATTTGCTAAAGATTAAGTTAATGGTGCACTCTAAAAGATGCTGGGTTAAAAACAACCCACCGGTTGGGTTAAATGTTTGCCCAACCTGCTGGGTAGTTTAGTTTTTTTTAACCCAACTATTGTTTAAAAATTACTGTATTGCTTGTTTAAAAATGAACCCAAAGTATGTTGGAAATTAACATTTATTAGTATATTTAATAAGTTTAATGGATAATAATTAAACGATAAACATTTATTAAATTGCTTGTTCACCACACCTTTTGATTATTGTTGTTGCCAGACTTGTAGTAATTTTCAAACAATAGTTGGGTTAAATAAAACACATTGGACAAATATTTAACCCAACGGTTGGGTTAAAACAACTCAATCGATAGGTTTGTCCATTTTCAACCCAATTTAGGTTGTTTTTAACCCAGCATTTTTTAGTGTGTTATTAAATTATTAGTGTTTTTAAAGATTAACTTTAAGTTAGCATTAGGTGATGGTAAAGGTAATTTAAATACAAAAATGCACAATTAAATATCCAATATTAGCATACCAATATCTATATATGTAAAGTTATTGCTAATTTCTCAGATATTATTGATAACCGATATATTACAGATATATATTGCATCCCTATATAGAAGCATAACACATCATCTTTTGTTACAGCTCTAAATGAGCTATATAAAACTAAAAATATCAAATAATAAGCAGCTAAATGCACTTAAAAAGGATAGTTCACCCAAAAATAAAAATTCTGCCATCATTCATGATATTTCACAGCTGTATGACTTTATTTCTTCTGCAAACACATGAAGGCATTTTAAAGATCTGTTTTTGTCCATACGATGAAAGCCAAAAGGTCCAAAAATCCCATTTTTTGGCTGATCTATTCATGTCATGGCTGTCATGATCAAGTGCAGGTGGCGTTCGAGGACCCCAGTGGTCAGAAATGAGTATATGTTAGCAAGCAGAGAAAGAGTGCTTATTGGATGGGGGGGTAGGTTATATCCATCCACCTAACAGATGCTGAAGGAAGGTACTTCTCATCTAATGCAAGTTCAAGAGCAGACTTGTGCTCTTTAACATAACAGCTGCCGGAGACACCGGCCATCTCCAGAGGTCACATTAAAGGTTGCTTTAGGTCTGGAGTTCTCCATATGAAAAGCACAGAAGATGTGTGGAATGGCCATGTAGCGAGTTGACAATGAGAGAGGACTGGGGTGAGCCAGTGGCATGGGAAAGTCACCCTGGAATCTGACTGAAAGGAAAATGTGACCGCTGGGGGGTTTGGAATGGTGGGGGTTTGTATAAGTGGGGGGCAGATGGTCCAGACTGAGAGAGGTGCAGAAGGCTCCTGGTGGTTACCCAGAGTTGTTTTTTTGGTGTCGTCACAGGCCTATTGTCATCAGGGTGGGTTTACTCAAAAGAGATTCCTCTAACTTGACCCCATAACTCACCCTAATTCTCCATCCCTTCTTCTCTGGCTTTGTCACAGCCCTCTATGCTTCACTGGCTGCATTGCGTTTGTCTCTACTGTGATAACCATGCTTGGTTTGATGATACTGAGTAAATATGCTTAGATGGTATAGCTTACAATGACGTCAGTTCTGAGACACAAATGCAATTTTTTTTTGATATGGAAAATTTCAGAGCTTTCACTTTGGCATTTTTTCCTTTTCTTTGAGTCTTGAAGTGACAAAAATACATGCATATCATAAACCCAAAATCCCTGAGACCAAAAAGGACTTTTTATACAAGTCAAGTCATTTATTTCTAAAGCACTTTATACAATACATATTATATCAAAGCAGCTTCACAGTAATAAATAAGAAACTAACAGTATTAATGTTGCATGAATTGTTGAAATGTTGCAAAGTTATGAATATGAATACAATTTAAGCTCTATAGCAGCTCTAAAAAGACAATAGTGCCATTATTCAGTTCAGTGTTGATTACATTTAGTTCAATAACAGTGTGAATGTTGCAATGTTCATTAGTTATGATGCAAACTCTTACACTCTCACTATTACAGATGGTAATAGTGTCAATATTCTGCTCAAATCATGTTGCAGAGTTCATCAATTATGAAACAGATTTGATTCAACTATAAAGCAGCTTTATAGAAGACAGTTGTCACTATCCAGCTCAATTGAGTTCTCATTCATTAGTGTCAGTGCAGTAAAGTTGATAATATTGCTGAATATGAAATGTCTTTTAAACCTGATAGGACTTTGTCACCATTGTTTTTATATATCATCTTTTTTTAATACATATAACTGTTATTATAATCTAATTTCTGCATTGTAGACAATTTATTTTACATACAATCTTTACTTTTAGGGTTTGTTTCACTTGTGTTCTGACCCATCTCTCACTTTCAGGTTTGTGTAATGGATCTGAGTTGGCTTTCCTTACGGAGCCCAGTGATGTGATCGCGGTACGGGACAGGCCGTTGATGCTGGACTGCAAGGTGGAAGGCGAGGGTCCCATCACGGTGACGTGGCATAAGAACGGAGCGCCGCTGCTTCCGGGAGTAGGCAGTCGGGCAAAGATCCTATCCAACGGCACGCTCCTGATCCGGAGTTTCCAGAAGAGACGGGATGGAGATGCTACCGATGCTGGAGAGTATTACTGCGCTGCACAGAACCACTACGGCATGCTGGTCAGCCGCAAGGCCCATGTGCAGCTTGCATGTGAGTGACTAAGGAGAAAGCATCTCAAACATGGGCTGCTAATCAAATAAACACTTTGGGCCCTATTTTAATGATCTAAGCGCCTGGTCTGAAGCTCATGGCGCAGGTGCACTTAGGGTGTGTCCGAATCCACTTTTGCTAGTTTAACGACAAAAAACGATGGTCCAAAAGGGTTGTACCTATTCTCTTAATGAGTCATGGGAGTGTTTTGGGCGTAACGTGCAATAAACCAATCAGAGTGTCATCTCCCAGGTGCGCTTGCACCATGGAGGATTGCTATTTACATGGTGGAATATAGACTCCCTCAACCTGACGAGTCAGTTTAAATACATGTGTGTATTGCCACGATTGGTCAAATAATTAGCCAATTTCATCCGTCATTACTGCAAATAGGTCATTCTGATACATGCAATGACTATCCATTATGACATGTAGGCATTTTTATCTTTATGTACACAATAATAATCTTTTACATTGTAATCCTTTTATTTTTAATATTTAATATGTTTGTGAGCTGCTGCGCGTCCCTGTGTGTAACAAGCAGAGTGTACACGTATAGGCGCATATTACTAACGCACCCTTTAGAAAAAAAAATACTGCACCATTGACTTTAGACCAGGTTTTTGTTGGACAGAGGTGGTGCTGGATGTGAAAATGATAACTGCATCGGGCTGAAACTAGCAAAAAACACTTTTGTCGTGCCTGGCAACGTATTGCGCCGGGTGTATGATAGGGCTCTTTAAGTGGATAGTTATTCACTATGAAATGAAATCGTATTCTTTGCATATGCCTATACTTTTAATTACTTATGTGAGAAATACAGTGATATAGTGGCAGCACAAATATCCACTTACTCTTTGTCTGTTTTTACTATATCCTTTCCCATTTTCCTCTGGCTCTCCCTTTGGTCCTATAAAAGCAGTAGGGTGGGTGATAATCCTGTAGAATTATAGTTGTCACTACATGCTTCCCCAGAAGGTACTACGTTACCATGGCAATGAACTCTCATTGGGAGGCCCTTCTTCTAACACCCCTATTTATTGATTATATGAATGACCAGGCTATTTAGACCACAAAGCTCTTGGCACCTCGTCTTACATCCCCAATGAAATCAACATTTTAGATGCCAATATCAAGTTATCATGGTAACTACACATATGTGAAAGTAAGAATAATTGTTATACCACATGGAATCCTTACAGCGAAAAAACTTTTAATAAATAAATGTTCTTTTCTCAGTATCTAGGAAACATCTAGAAAACAATAAAATGTTATATATATATACAAATATCCTCAAAACAGGATAAATTTACTTGACACGCAAAATCATGAAGAGAATATATCCTCACAGTTGTTACATTTATGCTTAATATATAATAACATTATATATATTTAATAATATATAAGATGAAATGTATATTTCTGTACAATTTTATATTTTTTTCAAGGAATTCTCTTGTGCTTGCCCAGGCTGCATCTGTTTGATCAAAAATACAATAGAAACAGTAATATTTTGAAGTATTATTACATTTTAAAATAACATTTTTGATTTTGATTTTACTATATTGTAAAATCTAATTTATTCCTGTGATGCAAAGCTGAATTTTCAGCATCATTACTCCAGTCTTCAGTGTCACATGATCCTTCACAAATCATTCTAATATGCTGATTTGCTGCTCAAGAAACTATTAACTTATTATTATCAATGTCTAAAACAGTTGTGCTGCTTAATATTTTTGTTTAAATTGTAATCCATTTTTATCACAATTCTTTCGAATAGAAAGTTCAAAAGAATATACAATAGAACATATCTCACTCAGCTAGTATTAAGGATTATTTATATTTATCATATGGATTATTATTTATTATTATTAATTCTCTTTGTCCCACAGCTCTCCCTAAATTCCACACTCACCCAGAGTCCATGTCAGTAGATGAGGGAGGTGTTGCACGTTTCCAGTGTCAGGTCAGTGGCATTCCTGAGGCCAACATCTCTTGGGAGAAGGACCGTGTTGTGCTCGGAACCTCTGATGACAGGTAACATGGTCATCGCCGACAGTCTTTCTTTATATTCTTCCTCACAATCTCCTCCAGAATCACTCATTCATGTCACTCTTTCTCCACAGGTACACACTTCTCCCGATGGGCATTCTGCAGATTACAGGAGTTAAGAAATCAGACGCTGGTGTCTACCGCTGTGTCGCCACCAATATCGCCAACACCCGCTACAGTCATGAAGCCTATCTGAACGTAACCGGTCAGTAGTCAACCTTGATCTGACAAACACCCCAGATTGCATGTGCATAACCTTAACCTTCATCCAGTAAATAAGGCCTGAATTGTGCTAAATGATGTTTGTATTGAACATGTTTTTTGATGAAAAAAAAAAAAAAAAAAAANAGAAAAAAAAAAAAAAAAAAAAAAATGAAGGACACAACCTGAACATTGATTACCTCAAATGTCATGATGTCAAATGTCATCCTTATATTAGTGATCTGTAATTTAGCTCCAGTTTTATTTGCCCTTTTACTCTCAGGAGGTGTCCCTCATACATATAAGGAGCCAGTCATCCTGTCCGGCCCACAGAACCTCACCATTACCGTCCATCAGACCGCCATCCTGGAGTGTATCGCCACCGGAAACCCTCGCCCGATTGTGTCTTGGAGTAGACTTGGTAGGAATCCTCATACTTAGACTGTCCAAGGATAACTTAGGGTGTGTTCACACTTGGCAAGTTTGGTTCAATTAAAACAAACTCTGGTGCGATTGCTCTGTTAGTGCGGTTCATTTGAATAAGTGTGCATCAAACAAGCGACCCTGGTGCGCATCAAACAAGCGGACTGAGACCCCTGAAAACGTGCGGTTCGACTGAAATATGAATGCAGTATGGACCAAAGACATCTATATGAACCAAAAACAGGATGTGAATGTCACAAGATATGACCCTAAAAAGGACAGAATGCTCAAGAATATTTCGTTTTTCTCAACGCAAGAGCTACGTTTCCCATTGTGAACTGTGTCTCCTTGCAGCAGATCTTTGTTTGTATGTCTAACGGAGGAATTCCTTGCTCTGTTTTGACTCTTTTACACATTTTATAATCTCTTAATGAGTTCTCAGATGGTAAAAATAACATCATCAGCACAGAGCATTGTTTTGGATGTTCGGTAAGTTGGATGTTCAGTGTGAACACTAAGCGAACCAAGACTAAATGTGCCGAAAGAATCAAGAGAGCCGAACTACAAGTGTGAACACACCCTTAGTTGTTCTCTAGTTCTGAACTTCTCATAATTAATTTCCATCAGATGGCAGATCCATTGGAGTGGAGGGCATTCAGGTGCTGGGCACGGGGAACCTGATGATCTCAGATGTCTCCCTTCAGCACTCTGGAGTATATGTGTGTGCTGCCAACCGGCCTGGCACCAGGATGAGGCGTACCGCACTGGGAAGGCTGGTAGTGCAAGGTAAACTTCCTGGATTTCTAATGGAAATCCAAAGATATTATTTTGTGACAAATATTAGTCATCTTCCACTCAGGTTTAAAAACTTTTTTAAAAATCTCAGATAAAAGGGTTAGTTAACACAAAAATGAATTTTCTGTCATTAATTACTCACCCTCATGTCGTTCCAAACCCGTAAGACCTTCTTTCATCTTCGGAACACAAATTAGGATATTTTTGATGAAATCCAAGAGTTTTTTTTTTTTGATCCCCCAGTAGAAAGCAATGTAATTACTGTCATTCAAGGTTCAGAAAAGTAGAAAGGACATTGTTAAAATAGATAAAATAACTGATAAAAATAGATAAAATAATAAAATAATTGAATCACAAAAGTATATGTTTTAGCTTCATTATTTCGTAAATGTTCCAAACCCATGTGGGAAGTAATAGCTGACCCCACACTTCTTAATCCTGATTTGTTGTGACACAAGTTCACACAGCGCCACTATTACAGTCATTTTATTATTTGTACACTTCACTGAGCACAACATAGAAAGCCTATTATACTTTGTGTGTGTTTGTTTGTAGATGTGTGTGTATATGGGGGTATGAAGTATTTGTCGAGCGCTATGATGACCAGGCGTCAAGCAGAATTGGTTTTGAACATGACCCTTGGAAGCTCACTGGTCAGTCAATTTTCAGGCCCTCCCTTTTTCTTTCTCACTCTGCACTGGGTCTGATGGTGTGGTACTCTGACTACCATTATGGTAATTATGGCCTGCTGGTTCTGTCCAGCTGGGCTTGAGAGGAATAGCTTGGGTAATGAAGTCAGCTGTTAGGAGATATCCCCCCTTAAACACCCCAATGACAAAGCTCATCCATCACCCTGATACTGTCCGTACATTCAACCTGATCATATATCCCTGAGGTATATATATGCTCCTCTCATTGGCTATCTTCAAAGTAGCTGCACACTGGGGGTCTTTAGGACAAAAACAACATGAGAACAAATGGGTAAATCATCCATGAGAGGGTGGAGTACAAAAGTCATATTTAATCTCACACAGTCAGTAGCTGTGAACATCTAAGCATCTAAGATTCACTTGAACATAAAAGTGATAGCCAGGAGACAGAAAAACATAATCAAAGCACACTGAATATCTGCTGTTTATAAAATCCTGCTGGGATAATGTAGATTATCCTCTTGTCCTTTAGCTTTCTGCATCTGTTCATTTGTTAAAATGTTGTTGGAATTGCACCCAGGTGTGCTTTCTCTATCTGTGTCCCAAATGTCCAGCTTAAGCCTGATCAATCAATAGTCACCCCTATCAGTCTTTTACAACAGAATTGGCAGTGAAGCCATTTGGGGGAGGTAATCTTGAATGTATTGATTCATTTATTGATCCACTTTTTGTGTAAGATGGGAACAAAGAGATTAGGTTAGGTTATTTCTCCAAAATGGAAACCAAAAACCTTCCCAACAAACCCTCATGAAGTAAGTCAGATCAGTAATGCAAAGTGACATTTAGAGTAACGAGACACAGAAATGAAATTCCCTACCAAGGAATTGCTTAAGAATGTTTTATTTACAACACTTAGGTTCAATTTGTTAACATTAACGCAACTGACAATGAACAATTAATGTTAATATACTGCATTATTGTTCATTATTTAGTTAATGTATTATGAATAAACATGAATTATGTTCATTTATACAACTTAAATTGATAAAATGTATTAGTATTCACTACTGTTCTAAAGCTTGGGGTCATTAAGATTTTATTATTTCTTGTTTTAAAGATATTAATACTTTTATTCAGCAAAGATGCATTAAATTGATCAAAATTGGCAGTAAAGAAATTTACATTTTTACAAAAAAATTATATTTCAGATAAATCCTGTTCTTTTGAACTTTCTATTAAAAAAATATGTATCATGTTTCCACAACTGTTTTCAACATTGATGAGATTAAATGTTTCTTGAGAATCATATTAGAATGATTTCTGAAGGATCATGTGAAGGATCAAGACTGGAGGAATAAATTACTTTACCATCATAGGAATAAATTAAATTTTAAAATATATTCAAATAGAAAACATTTTAAATGGGAATAATATTTCACCATATTAGTGTTTTACTGTAAGCTTGATCAAATAATTGCAACCTTGGTAACATAAGAGACTTCTTTCAAAAACATTACAAAATATCTCACTGATCCCAAACTTTTTATATTTAGAAATTAACATTAACCCTGATTAATAAATGCTTCTACAGTATTGTTAAATGTTAGTTTATGACATCTAATGCAATAACTAATGTTAATGAATTGAACCTTATTCTGAAGTGCTACAATTTCAGTTGTTTTTAAATGTAAAATAATTTAAAAAGCAGTTTTAAAGTATTTTAGCTTGATGGACAAGTATGGCAATTCAATAGAAGAAGCAGAAAGGGAAATATGGATATTTTAGTCCTGTTCTGTGAACACATTTGATAACTTCTATCAGTCTGTCTGCCAGTCACAAAGGGAAAACCAGCACATCCTAGTCAAGTTCAAAGCTGAGAGGTCCATTTATGTTAGGTTATTGTGGAAGTGAAGTCTGCACTTTCACACAGCCGTGAAGGTTGTGACAGATGCCGAGCCAGGATGTGGACAATAGAGAACAAAAGGTTAGATAGACAGGCAAAGAGCAGTTTTCCTAGTGTGCATGTGTATGTTTTGGGAGGGGCGAGGTATCCCCTCTCAACTCTGCCCTCTCATTTCTCACCTTTGACATTGGCCTAGGAAGCTCTTTTAGCCAGTGGAGGGGGCAGAGTCTCCTCTGACAGACAGGTGATGAAGCAGTGAGGGAGGGGCGAGCAGAATGGATGGTCCTCAAATGAGGAAGGGTGATGGTTCTTCTTGACCCTCCCCCCACAGTTTCCATAGCATCATGAGGGCAGTTCTTGTCCCAGCTGGTGGTCAGGCAGCGGGTGACGAAGTTCAAGAGAGGGACTATGACAGTATAACATCTTTGTGTCGAGGGAACCCCTTCCTTTATCTTCACCCTGGGTTGTTTTTAATATGAGAAAATGACTGGATCAGCTGAAGGCGTTAAAGTTCATCTGAAAACGTATGCCATACACATCATAGCAGGTTTCAAGAACCAGTTCAGTCAAGTTTTGTTATGCATATGAAAGTATTACGCATCAAGAGTCAGTCATGTTTTTCAACAATATTAAAAGGATTAGTTCACGTCAGAATTAAAATTTTCTTATAATTTACTCACTCCCATGTCATCAAGATGTTTGTCTTTCTTTCTTCAGTTGAAAAGAAATTAAGGTTTTTGAGGAAAACATTCCTGGATTTTTCTCCATATAGTGGACTTCAACAGGGACCAACGGGTTGAAGGTCCAAATTGCAGTTTTCAGTGCAGCTTCAAAGAGCTCTACACGATCCCAGACGAGGAATAAGGGTCTTATCTAGTGAAACGATTGGTAATTTTCTAAAAAAAGAAAAATTATGTACTTTTTAACCACAGATTACATAAACACACGTTACGTAATCACGTTGGAAAGGTCATGCGTGACGTAGGCGGAAGTACCGATCCAGTGTCTACAAAGCGAACGTGCAAAGACTAAGTCAAACGGCCATTACAAAAAAAGGTAAAACAACAAAGTTTTTCGCCCTACTGCGGTACTTCCGCCTACATTACACGTGACCTTTCCAACATGATTACATAATGCGTGGCGCATCGCAGAGCAGTGCAAGACGACGTTTGTTAAAAAGTATATAATTGTAATTTTTTTTTAGAAAATGACTGATCGTTTCACTAGATAAGACTCTTATTCCTCATCTGGGATCGTGTAGAGCTCTTTGAAGCTGCACTGAAACTGACATTTGGACCTTCAACCCGTTAAAGTCCACTATATGGAGAAAAATCCTGGAATGTTTTCCTCAAAAACCTTAATTTCTTTTCAACTGAAGAAAGAAAGACATAAACATCTTGGATGACATGGGGGTGAGTAAATTATCAAGAAATTTTCATTCTGAAGTGAACTGATCCTTTAAGGGGTGTCACACAACAGAAATGAATGAGGAATAGCCACCTGATCATATTCAAGGTCAGGATCTGAGACCCTGCTAAAGGAATAACTGATCAATACATGAGATGGATTGGACAGTGATGCTGTCAGTTGACCCCAGTTGTAAAGACACAGCTGGTTAGTTAGTAGAGGGAAAAACAGTCCCCCAAAAGCTGATGCTGTTATTTAATTGTACTCTGATTGCTTCCTCTTTGCAGGCAAGGGAAATTGCATATGTCATGAAATTATAAATCCATCGTAATCAATCACAGATCGACATGTGCATGTGTTTTATGTGTGCGTGTGCTCTGTTTATAGCTGACTTTCACTCATGTAATTAAAAGTTTGATTTCAGTCAGACTAAAATACTAATTTGTCTTTTTAAGATGCCATATAAATGCTTCAGTCTGACGGAAATAGTACCAGAGCGGGTTTGATTATTCATTTTGACTACACGTGTTATAATGTGAAAAAAAAATTCTGAAAGATTACGTTTCATGCTTATACCACAGTCAACCATGTTTATTATAACATGGTGCAAAGAAGCTCTGATTTCCTGTTATTTTTGGAAATCAGGGCTAATATCAAATCTCAGTTGTAGAAAGACACCATAGTATAATTATACACTACCTGTCAAAAGTTTGTGAAATAAGTCTCTTGTGCTTATCAAGGCTGCATATGATAAGAATTGCAGTAAAAATATCGAAATATTATTACAATTTAAAATAACCTTTTCTGTTTTCCTCAGAAATCATTCTAATATGCTGATTTGGTGCTCAGGAAACATTTCTTATTAAAAATGCCTAATATTTTTGTGGAAATACAGTACGATTCAAAAGTTTGGGCTAAGTTTAAAAAAAAGAAGACGACATTAATAATTTTATTCACCTAGGATGCATTAAAGTGATCAAAAGTATCACAGTTTCCACAAAAATATTAAGCAACAAAAGCTGTTTTCAACATTGATGATAATAAAAATAATTCTTAATATTTGAGCACCAGTAATTGATAATATTTGAGCAGCAAATCAGCATAGTAGACTGATTTCTGAAGGATCATGTGACACTGAAGACTGGAGAAATGATGCTGAAAATACAGCTTTGATCACAGGAATAAATTACATTTTAAAATATATTCAAATAGAAAACAGTTATTTTTTAAATTGTAATGTATTACTGTTTTTGCTGTATTTTTGGTCAAATAAATTCAGTTTTGGTGATCATAAGAGACATTAAAAAAATCTTTATTCCAAACATTTGTCCAGTTGTGTATATCAGCCAGACAGATGCAGCATGTATCGTCTCCCTCTCAAGGCCCTCAGTTTAAAACATTTCTTTTCAAGGATGTCTATTCAACAACAGTTCTACTCAGGTTCAAGTATGAAGTGCTTCTTGGGAGAGAAGAGAACCACAATGACGTGGCTGATGAATGACACCCCCTCCTCATGCACACACTGTGTGTGTGTGTGTGTGTGTGTGTGTGTGACCGCCGTTCATTCAGATTGCGTCTGGAGGTCTGAAGTGACCTCTGTCCTGTTGTGCCCTGCTATAGTTTCATTATACACACACCCCTCCAGCCCCTCCCACTTTTCACTTTGACCCTAATGTCTAAGCAGAACCCAGTGAAGTGTTTTTAAAGGCTGCATTTTTCATTTTCATTCCTACGAGGACCCATATGATGAATTTTGTTTTATAGTGGTACTTGATGTCGTCATGATATACTAACCCTTAGGTTATATACATTTTTTTTTTCTTTTTTGTGTCTGTTTTAAAAAAACTCATTCAGAAATATTGTGATACCAGTATACTATTTTTATTTATAAATGTATTTTTTTTTATAATTTGTTTTTTATACTTTATTATGCATTTAAATTCAAATCATTTACATTATACAACTAGACATTTCTTTTATAAAAACATATTTTTTCCAGTAATTGTTTTCTTTTTCTT
>RJVU01028973.1:2371590-2424730 GCA_003731715.1 Anabarilius grahami
AATCAAATAAGTAATAAATAATAATTAATGAAATAATAAATAATTATTATTTAAACATCAAATAAAAAATACTACTATTACTAATAATGATTATAAATAACTAATACATAATAAATCAATAACTTTTTTAAAAAAATTTATAAAAATGGAGGGAGAGTTGTATAATCTAATGTATATTTCTTTGTTTTATGTTATATTCTTTTTTAGAGGTGCCCATATCTTTTCAAAAAGTATCCTTTTGCTCTTAATTTATTTTTTTACAACTGACTTTCATTATCAATTGATTCTGAAGTAGATTTAAAAAAAACTTTTAATTTTTAATTCTCTTTAGAGATATTATTCAGGACTCAATGATGAAAAACAACAATCAGCTGTGAAACCCAATTAAACAGCTTCTCTGCAGCTCATATTGATCTGCCAAATCTATATTTTTGTCCAACGGTTTTAAAATTTTGACATCAATTGAAGGGGGAGCTGCGCTGTTTTAAAGATCGGTGCCTGATTAATAGCTCTCTATTGAAATAGGGCTCCCTTTGACCTATGACCTTCCACACCTCCACAGACCACTTCGGACCCTCTTCCCAGGGAGAAGGGGCTTGTTTGGGGGTGTTTGGTTGTGGTGGGTGTCAGTTGATCAATGAGATGCATGGTTCTGGGGTCTGGAGAGCTCTACATATATGCATGGCCATTGTGCGGACACTGAAGAGGTGTCAAGCGGAACGATGAACCTGCATCTGTGCGGCTGAGCCAGACGATGGGCTGCAGGCTCATTTATGAAGATAGAGAGCAGTTATAAAAACTAGAGTTTAAGTTCAAGATCTGATTGTTGAATTTAGTGCGTTTTATAAGGGCCATATAGCTGGTAAAATATTTATAAGGGCCATATAGCTGGTAAAATATTAATGTCTTGATGTTAAACAAATGTATCTCTGCTTCTTATATGACAGAAAAATGAGCTGTGTTTCTGTATCATACTGTCTGTGCTGCATTAAAATTTTCATATTCATAACAGAAATTAAATTTTTATTTTCAGAGATCAAAACATTAGACACATTTTAAAACTATTCATATTATTCAATTGATTTTGATATGACAGTAACACTTTACAATAAGGTTCATTTGGTAACATTTGTTATTAGTGAAAAATACTTTTATAGCATTTATTAATCTTAAGTTAGTTAATTCATTTTAATTAATAAATTACTTAATAATAAATTAATATTATTTTAATAAATTAATACAATTATATTTTGTATGTTAATATTATTTACTGCACCTGAACTAACATGAACTGTTGTATTTTTATTAAATAACATTATCAAAGACTAATAAATAATGTAAAAAATGCATTGATCATTGTTAATGTTAACATTAACTCATGGACCTTATTGTAAAGTGTTACCAATTACATTTTTAAATTGGTTAAATAAATAAAAAATGTCATCTTGTTTTTTTGTATTTTATTTTAGTTGAGATACTATTATAGTTTTAATTTTAGATTTTTTCCATTTTCATTTTTTTGTTGAAATTTTAGTTTTTTTGTTGGGTTTTTTTGTGTGTAATTTTTAGTTTTTTTTAATTTCAGTTTAGTTTTAGTTATTTTAGTACATCAAATTAAACTAAGTGAAAATTAGAAATGTTTCCTTGGCAGCTTGCTGACATAAAACAAGTTTAAGTTTTTTTATATTTTAATTCAGCTAACATTTATTTTATTTTAAGTAATGACTAGTTTAAGTGAACTATAATAACCCTGTTCCTTCTCTCTCCCCAGCTCCTCCAGAGTTCATTCAGTGGCCGCAGTCTGTGTCTAAGCCAGCAGGGGGCAGTGCAGTGTTCACATGTGTGGCTCAGGGTGTTCCTGAACCTCATATCATATGGCTGAAGAATGGAAAGATACTCACGCCTGGTGACAATGTGAAACTCACCAACAATAACAGGTACACACAGTAAACTCACAAATATCAACAGGAATACACAAACTTACTGCTGAAATACACCTTCAGAAATACATAGGCCTATACTGTAAACAAAAAAATTACGCTTATATGTATAGATACCTCTTTAGATTTTTTTTATTTTTTATTTTATTATTATATTTTTTTGTGTGTGTGTGTACTGTTCATTTTATTAATTTCTGTTTTCTAATGTTTTTAGTAAACAAATACAATGTTTTATCTGCTTTGGAAATGTCTGGAGGCATTACCAACTTCTCTCCACTAGATGTCAGTGTTCACTTGTTTTAGATTCTGTCATCCAAAATCTTGCATTAAATTCACAGTATAATTTTTTTATTTTTTATGATTTTGAATGTTTTAGCACCCTGGCCGTGACTCGCATCACATCAGAGGATGAGGCCATATACCAGTGCATCGCTGAAAACACTGCTGGCACTAACCAGGCCAGTGCTCGTCTGGCTGTGTCCCTGGCCAAAGAGCTGCCCGATTCCCCTCAGGGCCTGAAAGCCACGGCTCTATCTAAAACCACCCTGCAGCTCTCCTGGACCCAGCCGCCGGCCGAAATCACAGACGGGATCATTGGATACGTGCTGCACATCCGCAAGTATGGCGGTAAGTGCCTCTGGAGTTCTGGGCTGCTTTTATCTCCACTTTAAGACATACACTCTCAAACTTCCCTAGGCACTTCCCTTCGGGGCCATTTTGAAGTGGGTACAACTTTTTCAAGTGGGCGACGGAAGTTTATTTGGACAGACCCTCAAGCCTTCGATTTTTCTGAACTGAACGCATTTTGCTCTCTATATAATATGTGAAATTTATGGAAAAATAAAACTGGCAGCTATATCTGTAAAAAATACCTCTGCTGAAAAAAAAACAATAGAAACCATCACAGAAGTTCTAATGTTTTCCAGTCAAAAATTCAGAATTTTGAGATATAAAGTCAGAATTGCAAGTTATAAAGTCAATATTGTGAGATATAAAGTCAATATTGTAAGATATAAAGTCAGAATTGCATGATGATAACTTTTGAGAAGAATTGTGAGAAGTTGCAATTACCTTTTTTTTTAATTTTTTTTATTTAGTGGCGGAAACAAGCTTCCATAAGTTTTGTTATTTGGATAGGGTCATTGGGCTTGTTTTGGGCTATTTTAAATTGGCATTTTATTACACAGATCTGGCAACCCTGTCCAGTAGTGTGTTTTGGGCCATATTTCATTAAGGTTTAGTGGTTTTAGTTTCCATTAAAATACCATTACCATTCCCTTTGTAACCATTAAAACCATTACAAATTCCTTTCTATGTTTTTTTTCAGCAGGGATGGTAGCAACATTTTAGGTTTTACGGATTAAAATATTTACAGTAAAAAAAAAAATTTAATTAACTGATAATGTTAATATACCATCCTACTGAAGTACTAAAAACCTTTTATAATACACTGAAAACCACCAAAAAAAAGATTCATGATGAATCAAAGTTCATCATGACACAAGCAGCTTGTGTGAATATTACTATATAGAAGGTGCACAAAACAACACAAAACACCATCATGGTAAAACATGACACTAAAATAATGCAATAAACATTCATCTAACAACATAAGTTGTAATATAAGCTCCTAGTGTACATAACTAATAACAAAAAGAAACATTATAACTTGTCACACAGGAAATTCTAGGAATGTCAATGTAAGTGTTTTCACTGTAAATTATAAGATGGCTTGTTGTTTTTCACTTCCAAAAACTGTAAAATTAACAGTATTTTACTATATAATTACATGAAATGTCCTGTTAGATTTATTACAGTTATTCACTATATATCGTAAGTGAACACACTGTTAACCAATCAACAGGATTTTACCATTGCATTTTTGAAGTTTTTTACAGTTAAAAATGATGAGAATTTCTTACAGTGTACCAGTGGCTGATGCACTACATAATCGGTGCACTTTTGTTTTCAGAGCCTGAGAGTAAAGAGCTACAGGAGGCCGTGAGTAAGACAACATTTCAGCACGACCTCACAAACCTTGAACCTGCGACCACCTACTCCATCTACCTGAAGGCCTACTCTCCTCTGGGTGCCAGTGAACGGTCCAGTACTGTTGTTTCCACAACACTAGGGGGCGGTATGTAGTTATATACAGATTGCACACTGTATGCTGTTTGGTTCATGTTTTGCTTAGGTCACTACAATTTCAAACTCTCCCTCTCTCTTCTCTGAGCCACGTCAGCATTTTTAGCTCCACACCCATGTCCTTTCCCTCTGATCAGATCTGTTTTGTCACAGATGTTCAAGCATCTGTTTCATTCATTGTATGGCTTCTTTTTGCACACCCGCCTTAAGTTTTTTGCTTCAACGGAATGAACTTTGACAGTGTTCCTTATTCTTCTGAGCTCATTATAATGGTTTTTCTTCATCTAGTGCCCAGTCCACCTACATTTTTCACCAAAGCAATAAACAGCACAGCAGTCCAGGTCCTATGGGAGCTGCCCAGTAAGCCTGGGAAAACAGAGGGTTTCCGACTGTCATACCGCAGGGTCCCCCACGGAGAGATCCAGGGGCCGATTCAGCTGCCATGCCATGTTAACACTCACACCTTCTCTCGTCTCGGTGAGGGATAACGGGTCTCTGTTTGTGTAAACTATATGATGCAACAATAGATGCGATATATTTTTGCAGATGCCATATGCTTTGCTGTTTTGTTATCAAACGCAATTAAATTCATGCATTTTAAATATATCTCAAGTCAGGGCTCGCAACAGGGCTCTTGGAGTCCGCAGAATATTTGAGAATTCTATTTATAACAAAATGTGTTTTAAGGCTGTCAATGTAAAACTTTAAACTGTTTTGCAATTATATTTAGTGTGAAAAGTGAAATACAAAATCTGAAGGTGTTTTTGAGCTTTATACATCTAACATTACTCTAATAGTGGGGAGAAAAAGATGCAATTTTAATATAAATAAAATAGTTAATAATAATAACTTTTTTTTTTTAATTGTTAAAAAATAATAATTTAATATAATATTAATTTATTATTAAAATTATAATTTAATAACAATTTTAATAATTTGCTTTAGCTTCAGTACAATAAAAATACAAAAGCCATTTTTATAATAACTGAAAATGTATAACTACCTTTANTCACACAGTGTACATTTTTTTTAATAACTGAAAATGTATAACTACCTTTATATTTTTTGGATCACCACATTTGGGGTTATTTGGCATCAAAAAGTATGAAAATACCTGTTTTAAGCGTATAAATAGCCTACTTTTAAGGGTTCAAGTCAAGAGTTTTATTGTCATCTGTACTTTAGTACAATGAAATGCTTTTCCCCACATAATCGGCACAAAAAGCCATCAGTTCCCATCTACCCCTGCTTATTTTGATGATTTATACTGAATACTCTTCTCACAATTCAGTCTAAATGACCTGTTACAGCACCTCTGAAGAAGCCATTATGACAGTTGAAATGTTTCCTTGCTCAAGTATGTCATGAGTCCTAGAGAACAAACACTCCTCAGAGAATATTTCCTAGTATTATTACGTGACAAAAGTGTGAATTTCCGAGAACTCAGAAAGGAGTGAAAAATGAAAGCAGATCTTACATCACGTACAAAGAAAATCGCCAAAGTAAAAAAAAGAGCATAATAGGCAGTAGGTTTTACACCAGACCTCAATCCCAATGACTCAGCTGATCAATAATTCTACTGTGACTGCAAAGTCAACAAAACCAGCTCAATGTATATGTGTTAGATTGTGTATGTGAGGCGAATGCATGAGTACCTTTGATTGATTTGCAGTGTGTGCGATACTGACCGTTTCCATTTTCCCCCATAGACCCCGGCTCTGTGTATGAAGTCAAACTGGTGGCCTACAATGGCAATGGAGAGAGTGACTGTTCAAAGAAACTCGTGTCACTGGCTGAGGACGGAACTAGTGCTAAAACGAGAGCAGGTAAATCAGCATTTGCTTTGGCACACTTCAATATGCTCTTTATTTTTAAGTGCACTGTATGATGATCATGTTCTTTGGTTCAGGAGAGGAAACTCACTGTAACTGCAGGGGTGTGGAGAGCTCGATCAGCAGTATTGTGGTTGGCATCCACATTGGCATGGCCTGCATCATTTTCTGCGTGCTCTTCCTCATGTTCGGATATCGGCGCAGGTAATGGAGCTTTTGGTTAGATGATGTCATGAAACTACATGGACAAAATTTTACAAATATTTTCATATTAATTCACTTCACAAAATTAACAACAAACGTACAAAAGCAGTGCTCTACACGATGCAAGTTAAATATAGCCTTAATATTAAATTATTAAAATTTAACATAGCCCAATTCGATTTACTCAGGAACAAGTTATAGATTAATAAGACCAAAGATTGACCGTTTTATGTACCCAAAATGAATTCTATCTCATGTTTAACCACTATAAGAGCCAGCGGCAAATCCTCAAAGCACTGGCCGAGATGAAGCTGTTTCTGGCGGGTACACGAGCACTGAAGGGCCGCTGACGGCCTGGAGCTCACATCTCCGAAAACGCCTAAACAAATTGTAAAATAGGTGCTATGATTAAATATGAGTCACATATTTCAGGTCTAAACAACTACATTCTCACCTAAAAAACTCTAAAAACTACAAACAGTGAAAAGGTAGGAGTGAAGTTATCACTAGAATATGGCACGGCTCTCAGCCAATCAGATTCGAGGACCATTATGTGTGTATGAATGTGTGTGTGTATATATATATATAGTAGTGGCCAAAAGTGATGTCCGGAGGGGATATTTGTTTTTAATGACCCTACAAATTTGATTAAACCATCAAAATATTTTTTTTAATTATTTTTTTAAATATTTTAAATATGAGGGAAGAACAAAACACTAAACTTGGTTAAGGTATTTATCTGCCAAAATAATTTGGCAAAAAAAAGGCAAACTACAGCTACAGGTTTTATTTTACTATGCAAAAAAATGCATAGAAAAACAAAAAGCTCACAGTAAAAAGCATACATTGACTACAACATATTTTGTTGGTTCTCTTTTTTTTTTTTTTTTTGCATGTGCCTGGCCAAAAATTATGTTCATACATTTTGGCATGTTTGGCATCAATATGCTTACAAAATCTTCAACAAATTTTGGTAACACTTTATTTTACAGTGTCATTGTTACACATGTTACATGTAGTTAATAACTATACATTATGCATAATTACATGCAATTAACCCTTAACCAAACCCTCATCCTAGCCTTAACCCTATAATAAGTACATGTAGTTAATTATTGTTACTCAGTACTTAAATGTATAATTTATAATGTAATTACACTGTAACACGGACAAAAATAAAGTGTAAAGTGTAAAACTCGCCTTAAAATAAAGTGTAACACAAATTTTTAATCTTAATTTTCAATAAAGGGTGAAGATTTCAATTTTCCCAGGCTGGACATCACTTTTGGGCACTACTGTATATATAAATGTAATAAATACATTATATAAAGACTTTGATATATATAAGTTCAATAAATGCGTTTAATCTATTTTGTCTCAGTTTCCTCTGTAGGAAAGGGACTCAGGACAGCTGGTCTGTGCCACAGGGCGAAGATGGAGGGCACCATTCTCAGAGCAATGGCATCCCAAAAGAGGGAGTAACACGGCCTGCTCAAGGCATTGAATTAGTTCCTCAGGTAAGACTATCATCTGCTTCTCATTGCATTATAACTGAGAAAAAGCCGTCTTTAGCTGATTGTCTATTTTTACAGCTTGTGACTCACCAGTTTCCTCAGCAGGAAATGTTTTACTGCCAAAACACTTTTCCACCTTTTCTTGTCTGCTAACAGGGTTTATATCATCAGTAACAATACTTTGCAGTGCACTCATTTGCTAAAGCTATGGAAATCTCCTAGTGAAACTGGTGCTCTGGGTTTCGTAAAAATGTAGCTTATCATACTAATCGCTGTTTTCTCTTTTTCAGGGTCCTAATATAGATCTCCAGACCCAATGCCAGGTTCTTATCGAGCAGCACTCGTCCAGTCTGCCAGGCACAGGCACAGGCACGGGCACTGGCTAGCACTAGCCTCAGTGATCTCACTCTTTGTGGTTCCTCTGCCTAGCCTGTCCACCAAAGTCCCCTTTAATCCATATTTATCTTGCCCTGGCTGTCACCTAAACTGCTGCTAGTGTTAAAAGGTGTAAATTAACTACAAAAAATGCTTAAACCAGGGTTTTGCTGGTTTAAGTTAGCCTGTCCCATTTGTTTCTTTGCTTCCTCTCTTCAGAAACCAAAGCTTGACTCCTTTAAGATCCGCACAAGAACACCAAATGATAGCCTTAGGAAATACTGTACACAGTTTTTGAAGCATGCCAAGTTACAAATAGTTTTACGGCACTCTTTCTGAGCATAAATACACAATGGAAGCAAAACAAAACAAAATGTGATACCAAAACAACTTTATATTTTATTACCAAAGGGCTTTCTGCTCAAACCAAAACTTCCTTTTGCAATGCGTCCTTTGGTAATAAAACGTAGCCTAATGTTGTGTCCGAACTGATGCCAGATATAAAGACCAAACGATATTCATCTTCAAACTCGTACATAAGATTCAGCGAACTACATGATTTACAAAACAAGCTATATTCTCAGTTGATTACAGGGAACAGAGGTTTGTTCCATTTGTTAGCCTTAGCTCGGATATATACCAAGATTAATAACGTGGCCTTGCTTTTGCCTTTGCTTGTGGTTGTGTGAGTTCAAATAAATTGATTGTTATATGTTTCACCGTACATGCCTCGAGGCAGGCTACCCCAGAGGAACCATAAAGGTGATGGATTCTTCCCACCTTTCCCGCTTTCCTATCTTTCGTAATACCCACCAAAAGCTGTATACCTCCAAAGATAGCTACCTCAGAATGTTATTTTGGGCTAACATTAGTCCCTGCTGATAAAGCACGCCTACCTCAGCCAAAAAATGTCCAGATACCCGCTTCTCTTCCCACTGCCAGTGCCTGTGCCATCTGCCTCCAGAACCTGTATTCAGGTGCCCATCTGGTCGACTGCCATGGAGAGTGTGACCTTGGCTGCTCCAAATATTGCCTTAGCAGACAAAAGCTGTCTGGGAACCCCTCCCTACCTCATCATCGTCCAGAGATGTGTACACAACCATTTATACTTCAAAAACACCTTTGATGCTTTTCTTTCCAAGTGCATCGTACGTTTTGGATATGATGATTTGGATCCTCTCAAGCCATTCAAAAGGATTCCTCTCTGATGCTGCTAAACTCCAAAGAAAATGCTGAAAGAGCAGGAAGAGAGGGGGATTCGTTTTGTTCAGAGAATGTGAAGTTTGCATGGAAAGTATGGACCCTTGAGGATATTTTTGGGCCTTTCCATGTGGATACCTTTCCGTTTAACCAAAAGCTTAGGCTACTTTGCTTCCCACCAAGGAATATGGATGTTTATCCAAAGTGATTCTTTTCAGCCAAACCAACTGGTCTTTTCTCCAGATGCCAAATCGGTTGCCATGGGAACTTGAAGGAGCTGCGAGATGATGGTTGATTTTGGGTTTACTGAGAAACTCACACATTATCTCTTCCCCCAAACAAACAGGCATGGCAGCAGATTATCCAAAAATGTTTTTGATATGAAAACCAAGCTTTATGATATCCAAAGATGTACAATTTTTAAGGTTTTCATTTGTCTTTATACTCATTTCATAAGCCATCGTGTTGACGCTTTTGCAGTTCATGTTAAAAGGGGAAGTTGCAATGAAATGTACTTTATTAATAACAAACCTATTCACACAAATATCTGCAACAACACTCTTGAAAAAAGGGGATTTTGCAGAACCTTTTTTTGGTTCCTCAAAGAACCTTCTTAAAAAAAACATTATTTTCTTAATATGAAGAACATTTGAACAATCTAAAGAACCTTTTTCTACTATAAAGAACCTTTAGTGGAATGGAAAGATTCTTTGGATGTTAAAACTTCTTCATGGAACCATCGAGGTCAATAAAGAACCTTTATTTTTAAGAGTGAATAATAAGCTTTAATAGTCAAACTTCACATCTTCCCTCTTTTTTGACATTGAACTGTCCGATTTTTGATTGAAAACCTTTGAACACTGAATTAATAACCAAATGAAAATGGGATATATTTTCAAGGAGATTTTATATGTTGATATAAGAGAAGGAACATTTGTGTCCTCTTTATGAGAATAGAGTTGAACTTGCCAAATAGTAGAATGATAATAATAATGCCAAATACCTCTTTCATATTTTACATTTGTAACCTTTATATTTTGTTACACTTCATAACCAAAGCACAGGAACATACAAGAGTGTACGGTATATGTATGTAAATGTGTGTTTTGTGATTGGCTAAAGGCCCGTTCACACCAAGAACTGTAACTATAAAGATAACTATAACGATAACTATATTTGCGTCCACACCAACGAACGATAACGGTCTGTTTATTCTAAGCTCACGCGCTGCGGTTTCAAAGTGTTTTGCTATTCTTGTTGCATTTACACGGCTTTAACCAGCAGATGTCCTCAGCATGCTATGTTTCGAGTGAATAGCTAGTGTAATCGATCTAATCTATCAGGGAATTTAGCTGACAAACTAAATATAGTGAAATAAAAACAACGCCTAGTCTTTTTCACTGCAACTTCAAAGGAAGCAAGACAATGTTGTCAAAACTAGCGCTGGATACCTGATGTCATTTTATGTTACACTGTTTGCTAGCCTGGCATAATGATCTTATCATTAAAACTTCTCACCGTTTATTCCGAGGGTATGACCGATTGTTTTCCACATATCTATTTTCTTTAAAGTATCCTTGAAAATGGGGTTTGACTTGAATGGTGGCTTTTTCTGGACATCGGCAGTTAACTTCTCCGCAATGTCGTCAGCCATTTTAAATGCGAGAGTGCTTAAATTAGAATGGATTCTGATTGGCTGTTAGTTTTTTATCGTTCAACAGCAGGAAAAAAATTGTTCTGAAAGTGATCCCAACAATATCGTTTGTCTATATCGTTATCTTATGGTGTGGACAGTGCTATCCTTTTATATTTAGAACGATTTTTAGAAGTAATATATCTTTGTTGTTATCTTTATAGTTATCGTTCTTGGTGTGAACGGGCCTTAACCGTAGGTCAAACCTGAGGTCAGTAGAGGTCAAAGATACCCTATCAAAAAGAGTCAAGGGAACTATGTCTATACAGTAACATATGAATGGAACCAAAGAACTTGTCTTTTTCACTGATGCGTATCAAGAAAGCAAATGATGTTCTGTGATGATCTAACCAAGAATATCATCCTTTAAAACTGCTTTCCTAAAGACGCTCTACTCTACTTCAGGTTGAACTTTTGAACACAATGAGTGTGAAACGTTTACCCACAATCACTGCAGTTCAAAACAGCCCTTCCATAGACTAAAACTCCCATCCTTATGTTGAATTTGAAAGAACTGAAGTGTTTGGAGAAAGAAATATGGGAGGATTTTAGATTCGTAGCTGTATAGCGTGATTCGTATAGTGGGAAACATTAGATTACTCATATTTTAAACAATATTTGGTTCTTTTTGTAGAACTTTTTTTTCTACTCTCTTTCATGGTTTGGAAAGATGTTCATTTTTGTAATGATGTTATTATTATTAATATTTTAATTATTGTTATTGCTTTTTTCTACGTCCATTTTGATAAACGCCTGTTTTCATTTTTCATTTCTCTGTAGCTGACAAAGGAGAATGTGAAAGTGTTTGTTAGGAATCTAAAAAACAGTGGGTCAAAAGCAGCAGGTCGGCAAAGATGCGATTTGGGATTCTCAGTGTCTATTTGCCTATATATTCTACACTTCAATTTGGGTAAATCACCCTTATGTTAATGTGCAGATACCAAATGCACTTTTATAAACATTTCAAACAGCAAAATAGCACACATAGGGTGAATTCAGCTTGACTGGGACACTTTTCCAAGTCATCTCAATGGCAAAATGTGTCCCAATCACCCTGAATTCACCCCTAAGTGAGTGAATCAGCCATCTGTTTGGATTATGACCCACTGGTTAGAAAAAAAAAAGAAAAAAAAAATAGTACTAGAGTTTGAGGGCTAGAACCAACGAGGAAAAACAATGCTTTAACATGTATTTTCTTTTGAGTTATTTGAACCTGAAAACCCAAAAGCTTTAAACACTTTGAGACTGTGATGTCTCCAACCAAAAAGATTAATGACAGAGATTGGTGTCCAGTGAATGGACAATTACAGAGCCGCCATAAACAGAGGGACCAAGCGATGAATGCACAATAGAAATAGACTATGGTTGTTGAAACTTGATTTTTGCTATGGCAGATTGTTAATGGCTTAATATACAGACGCAGCCTCTGAATCAATCTGTCTGCAGAATGAAATTAATATGCCAGAGATGAGTTCAAAAACACACATTTATCATGTTTCTACAGCATTTCTCTAATTGGCATGTAGGTCGTTACCAGTTCACAAAATGTCAAGATCCTACAATTTACTTCACGCTCCTTACAGTATTGCATCATTATATATATATAGTGTGATTGAATTCTCAAGGATGGGCTTCGATGAATTCCTTTCCTGTTTGGAGAGATAATGATGTCTGCCATTACCTAGCTACCAATGGGAATGTCTTTAAAATGCTCCCAAGATTCCATTGCTGAACTCTCTCTTAATTAAGGTGACTATTGTAATAGCACAATCTCTGATCTCTGCTTTTCCTAATTTGTTCAAATTCCAGGCCGCCTGAAACCAAATAAAAACATAGAACAAGAATACGTTTGTGTGGTTACTTTTCAACTGGACGTAGTGACATATAGAGTTGACTGTAAAATATTGCTTTTATTGATCTAAACACAATAGCCATCTAACTGAAAGCATTCAGTGTTTCTAAAATCATGTTATACCATGCTGATGGAATCGAAACTCATCTATGGTTAATTGGTATAAAACGAGTGACTTCACCCATCACCTCCAGCATAATCTGGACAAGATTGACCTCCTCTTCCTCGCTGCCAAGACCTACCTCGCAAAACCTCTCTTTATCTCAGTCTAGGTCACAGAGACTAATGCCTGCCATCATTCAGGTGTGTTGAAATGCTTGCTGCCATTCTAAATGTCTAAGAGTCACATTAAGAAATCTGCCTGATCATTCTTTGCTTCTTACCTCATGAATCAAAAGGAAATACGACCCTCAACCACTACTCTATTCATCTTCTTAGACAGGCTCTATGCACAGTAAAAATATATCATCCTTAAAACAAGATACATTTACCTGAGAAGCAAAATATAGGATATTAAGACTTGTTTTTAATTTGTTCTCTCATTTTAGTTAAATCGTGGCAATGTTGTAGCTACTATTTCGTTCCCTTTAACTAAGGGTATACGTGTACACGACAATGACGTACTAAAAACAGAAACGTTTTTCTTTTGCATTTTTCACATACAGACAACAACATTATCAAAATAATCCCATTCACACGGATCCGCAAAAACGATTAAAAACTCTGTATTATGCTGCTAGGCCAGTAGTTGGCGATGTCACTTTGTAAATAAGCACTACGCATCTATAGACTGCACATTTAATACGCATGCACATGAAGTCACCGTTTTTGTACTTTACACGGGGATGATAACGGTATCGTTTTCAAAAACTTGCATTTTGAATCCTGTTTTTACATGTTTGAAAGACCATTTTTAGACCCCAAAAACACGGTTGTTGTGTAAATGAACGGCCAAAACACAAAGTTTTCCGTTTATAGTTGAAAACGGTGTCGTGTAAACGGCCCCTAAAAAAAGGCAATGAGTTAATAATTTGTGGGAATAAATTAGTACAACATGGCCACAATTTACCTAAAATGATGTAACCTAATGAATTTACCTAATGAATAAATCCTGGGAACTAAGGGGCTGTTTACAAGACACCGTTTTCAACTAAAAATGCCTGTTCATTTACACAACAATGGCGTTTTGGGGGCCTGAAAAAGCAAACTTTTGAAAACAGGTTTTAAAGTGCAAGATTTTGAAAACGAAACTTTCTTCATTTTCTGCGTGTAAACTACAAAAACGCATATCTGTGAAAACGGTGACGTCATGTGCATGCATATTATGTGTTCAGTCTATAGGCAGTAGTGCTTCTTCACAAAGTGACAACGCCATCTACTGGCCTGGCATGAATAATACAGCACTTTTATTTGCTTTCACGGATCGGGGATCGTTTTGACAATGGTGTCGTCTTTACGCAAAAAATGCCAAGGAAAAATGTTTCCGTTTTTAGTACATTGTTGTGTAAACTTAGGGGTTGTTTACAGAACACCATTTTCACCTAAAAACTTTTTATGCGTTTTTGCCGTTAATTTACACGACAACAGCGTTTTGGTGGCCTGAAAACGCAAACTTTTGAAAACGGGTTTCAAAGTGGAAGTTTTTGAAAATTATACTATAATCTCCGTGTAAACTGCAATAACATGAATCTGTGAAAACGGTGACATCTTGTACATGCATATTACATGTTTAGTCTATAAACCTTATTTTTCAACGCAGAAATAAAGTGTTTTCTGTGTGCGAGACTTCCAATTTATTAGCCGCTATAGGGAAATAACGAGAAGAATAACAAAGTGCAGTTAACTGTAAAAAAAAAGGTGGCATGCGCGAGGCAGTGCTCTGTAAAAACAATGCATGTGCGCAGGCGCATAGTCTTTCTTTACAAAGTGACATCGCTACTTGTCTTGCATGCGTAATACAGCGTTTTTAGTCGTTCGCGCGGATCCGTGTGAACGAATAGTTTTGAAAACGTTATCTGTACAAAGAAAAACCTTTTACGTTTTTAGTACATCGTTGTAGTGTAAACGTACCCTAATTCTTAGGGGCTGTTTTGGTGGCCTGAAAACGCAAACTTTTGAAAACGGTCTCCGTGTAAACAACAAAAACGCGAATCTGTTAAAACGATTACGTCATGCACATGCGCATTACATGTTCAGTCTATAGTGTTTCATCGCCATCTAATGGCTTGCCAGCAGAATGCAGCGTTTTTAGTCGTTTTCATGGATTCTTATGAATAGGGATCGTTTTGACAATTGCGTCGTCTGTACGCGGAAAACTCAAAGGAAAACTTATCCGTTTTAAGCATATAGTTGTCGTGTAAACGCACCCTTAAAGGGGCTCTATGTAAGATTTTTACTTTAATAAAGCATAAAAATACCCCGATATGTTTGCAGATATTTAGGAAACATGCTAAGTTCACCTACTTGTTTATCAGAAAATCAATGCTACAGCCAGATATTCTATTTTGAAAATATGCATTCCGTGTCGGAATATCTGTCTTTGAATTTGGACTGCAGTACCTATTTTGAACACTGGGTGTCATTATTACATAGAGGCCCTTTAAGTAGCCACGATGTCATGCGCGGGGCATGCGCACTAGAAAACGTTCGCACAAGTGCATCACGAGACAATTTCCAATGGGGTAAGAAATTTGATTCAAGATATATTCTTTAAAAAAGTATTATCTTACATATTTATTTTGTTGCTGTGTTTCCTCACATAGGCAGGAATGTTGGAAACAGTCAGCTGGTAAGTACAAACAGCCGTGACATTAAATCAGCTCACAGAAAATTGCCATTTAACAATTATGTGCCACTGTCTGGGAGCTGTAAATGAATTTAGATTTGCTTAATAAAATTATCATAGGGGTGTCTTTATTCAGTGATGATTGTAATGAGGTGGCTCAAGATGTGAAACCTCACAGAAAAATCATTTTTATCCAAATCCCATCGCAGCAAATCACATGGTTATACCTGAAGGACATGCCTGCAGATCTTTAGGGCAGATAAATTGTACAAATCACTTGCTTGGGAATAAACGGAGGCTTAAGTTATGCTTGAGCAACAGCTAGTGATCCTCCGGTCTTCACCTTTTAATACACATAGAGGAAATTGGCACAGCAGAGTCACATTTTTAATTTTTTTTTATACTAATTTTCTCATCCCTATTTCTTTTGCTTGCTCTTATATGACTGTTTCAGTCGCTTCTTTTAATGGCTGATTGACCGATACAGTGTCACATGCTTTTGAACCTGCTCATACATACTCATACACACACATACAAAAGCTCTCGACCCTTTTGCTGTTGCCATGGAAACCTCACCCTGCAAACCATTCCTGTCTCCACCCCAGAGATGTCTCTTGATGTGGCACCACATGTTTTAGCCCTGCCAAAAGACCTATTAGGAGTAGATTTACCTCCCATATATATTTTATTCTTTCCTGTGTTATAAAAGGCAGTGGCTCATAATTTCCAAGATCTTGAATTGAAACAACAAATCATCATTTGCTCTGTGACTCATGCATTCATAACACATTTGTCTGCGCTTTACTGACATTATTTTGTTGTGCTTCATTATTGCCTCCCAGTGTTTGCGCAAACCAGTGTCTATTTCGCTATATATCTTCGTAAGTGTTTGTGCGTTCTCTCCTGTCTGCCAGGTCAACACTGTCTGTGTGTGATTGGTGTGTTTTTTAACCCTGTACAGTTATAGAGCCATGGTGAATGACGCACAAGTTGTTCCTGCGGCTGTGAGGTCTTAGATTAAGATGCAACATCAAGCCAATGTAATATGCAGTATATAAGGTGCAGATAATGGGCACTTTTCCATGGCTCTGATCACACATGTAAGGAGATGTGTTGGGGCTCACTTTGATTGACTGTGTGATGCAAATGCCTTGAACATTTAGAGGCTCCTGATGTTCACAGTCTGATTCAGAGCAATAGAGCATATAGAGAAGATTAGATTAATAGTAATTTAACTAAGACCCAAATAAGATCAGATAATTAAGAGCAGCAAGCATAAACTAAACAGTTCTGTGTATCACAACAGCACTGTTTTTATTCTGTATATATATATATGTTAGTGCTGTCAAATAGATTAATCACAATTAATCGCATCTAACATAGAAATATATATGTGTGTATATATATATATATATTGGGACACCCCTCCAAATCATTGAATTCAGGTGTTCCAATCACTTCCATGGCCACAGATGTATAAAATCAAGCACTAGGCATACAGACTGCTTCCACAAACATTTGTGAAAGAATGGGTCGCTCAGGAGCTCAGTGAATTCAAGCGTGGTACCGTGATAGGTTGCCACCTGTGCAATAAGTCCATTCGTGAAATTTCCTCACTACTAAATATTCCACGGTCAACTGTTAGTGGTATCATAACAAAGTGGAAGCAATTGGGAACAACAGCAACTCAGCCACAAAGTGGTAGGCCACGTAAAATCACAGAGCAGGGTCAGCGCATGCTGAGGTGCACACTGCGCAGAAGTCGGCGACTTTCTGCAGAGTCAACAGCTACAGACCTCCAAACTTCGTGTGGCCTTCAGATTAGCTCAAGAGCAGTGCATAGAGAGCTTCATGGAATGGGTTTCATGGCCGAGCAGCTGCATCCAAGCCTTACATCACCAAGTGCAATGCAAAGCGTCGGATGCAGTGGTGTAAAGCAGGCCGACACTGGACTCTAGAGCAGTGGAGACGTGTTCTCTGGAGTGACGAATCACGCTTCCCTGTCTGGCAATCTGATGGACGAGTTTGAAAACGGTACTTGCCTGACTGCATTGTGCCAAGTGTAAAGTTTGGTGGAGGGGGATTATGGAGTGGGGTTGTTTTTCAGGGGTTGGGCTTGAACCCTTAGTTCCAGTGAAAGGAACTCTTAACGCTTCAGAATACCAAGACATTTTGGACAATTTCATGCTCCCAATTTTGTGGGAACAGTTTGGGGATGGCCCCTTCCTGTTCCAACATGACTGCGCACCAGTGCACAAAGCAAGGTCCATAAAGACATGGATGAGCGAGTTTGGTGTGGAGGAACTTGACTGGCCTGCACAGAGTCCTGACCTCAACCTGATAGAACACAATTAGTGCCAGGCCTTCTCGTCCAACATCACTGCCTGAACTCACAAATGCGCTTCTAGAAGAATAGTCAAAAATTCCCATAAACACACTCCTAAACCTTGTGGAAAGCCTTCCCAGAAGAGTTGAGGCTGTTATAGCTGCAGATGGTGGGCCAACTCCATATTAAACCCTACGGATTAAGAACGGGATGTCATTAAAGTTCATGTGCACGTAAAGGCAGGCGTCCCAAAACTTTTGGCAATATAGTGTATATACACACATATATATTATATAAACAAACTTTTATGTTAGATGCGATTAATCGATTTGACAGCAGTAGATACACTGTAAAAAAATATTTTCATGATTTGTTATCATGACATTATTTCTTTTGTTTAATCAACTTAGATAATGTAGTTCAGATAACATAATATTTTGAGTTTCTGTTGATTAAACCAATCGCCTTCATTGTATTTACTCAAATTTTTAATTTCAATAAACTCAAAAAATATAGTTTTTCCAAGGTAAACCAACAATTCTTTTTTACAGTATATATATATATACACTATTGTATTATAGTAAATATAAATAATAATAATATATACAATAGTGGCCAAAAGTGATGTCCTGGGGGAATATTTGTTTTTTAAGACCCCACAAGTTCCATTAATCCATCAAAATATGAGGAAAATATTTTAAATTTTTTTATATTTCAAATATGAGGGAACAAAACACTAAACTTTAAGGTATTTATCTGACAAAATTATTTGGCAAAAAAAGAGGCAAACTACAGCTAAAGGTTTCATTTTGCTAAATGCTTACAAAATCTTTAACACACATTTTTTTTTTTTAAATAATATTTGCATATCAATTTTCCTATCACTGTACTGTTTCATTATAGAAGTGTAGAGGTTAGAAAAAAAAATTCACAATAGAAATATTGAATTGTTTAACTCTTTATTTTGACTTCTTTAAAGTCACCTTCCATTTTCTCTTACTCTTTCAAGTATGTTCCTGGTTTTTATACTTGGCAAAAATATGAATTGAAAGCTCATTCAAGTACACTATAGTGTCCTGCTTTATTGCTTTATTACAAGCATTGTGATGTTGAGGAACAGTGAAGGAATAGCCTTGAGGAATCTTCATTTATTTTTCTGTGTAAGCTTCTTTTGGAAATCAAGCCGCTTTTTTAAAATCTAGTTTCATCTGGGTCCCATTTTCTCTGTATGCATCTGCCTGAAAGAGAGAGAGAGAAATTGTTTTAGATTTTATTTTATTAAGATCTGTCAGCCTTAAACTGTGTCAGTGTCACTAGTACAACAGTGTGCTATTGTCTGCAGTATTCTGACTGCTGTCAGTCTCTATAGACTGCTGTAACTGTTGTATTGCAGTGAAAACATGAGCACACCTGCATTGCAGTTGTCACTGTCTTTCTGGAGATCTGTTCCAAAACCTAGTGAGCAGCCTAATGCCTACAGCTGCATTATAAGACCGCATCCTAACGGTCAGGGAACAGCATACGTCTCTGATATGGAAAGCTCAGTTCTGCGCCACAAAAATAGCACTCCACATGGGAGACTCGATTCACATTTGATTGGTATAGAATTAATATTAATTGTATTCATTTATAAATAGTAATTAATTACATTTTAATTAATTAAATGTTAATTAATTAATTAATTAAATGATTGTTAATTACATTTAAAGAAATTATTATTATTTCAGAGAGCTCATTGCAGTGCATTATGTGTTTCCATTCACCACAAATGATACAAACTTCAAGGTGCCCATGCAATAGCTACATTTGACTGGATTCTTATTTCATGGCCTTCTGGTGTTGAACTGATGAATGGAGCTGCTGTTCTTCGGCTCCTGATGAATTGCTGGCTGTACAGTTGCACTGCCCCAATCAATAACAACCCCTTTCTCCTCTTTCGCCTCTTCTTAGTGTACCTGTGTTGATTTAATACACTAAATTCACTGCTTATGAACAGAGTCAAGGACGGTGCAGCTGTGAAATTTGTCTATTTAAATTAGAAGTTAAATTCTGCTTGCGGTATATATCGTAAATACATTCTGTTATGATTACATGACAAACCCGAACATTTAGCATATTGTTTTTTTCCATTTACAAAATTGTAACACTTTACAATAAGGACTTATTTGTTAACATTATGTATTAACTAAAATAAACTAACTTCTCACTGTTAGTTTATTTCAGTTAATAATGTTGTTTTACAACATTTATTAATCTTTGTTAATGTAAGTTAATAAACACTCTGGGGTCTGACGGTCACGCCAGCGATACATCGCGGTTTTTTTCTTACCAGTGTGAAAGAGACTCAAAATACTCCATCAATGTTGCACATATAATTAAGAGTTATACACCATTTTAATCTGTGGAATATCTTCTTTTATTTGTGTACACTCAGAGTAAAAACAAAATGTTGNATGTTGTTTTACAACATTTATTAATCTTTGTTAATGTAAGTTAATAAAAATACAGTTGTTCATTTTAGTTCACTAACTAATATTAACAAATGCATCTTTTGTTTTTAAAATGTATTAGTAAATGTTGAAATTAATATTAAAGGATTAGTTCACTTCAGAATTAAAATTTCCTGATAATTTACTCACCCTCATGTCATCCAAGATGTTTATGTCTTTCTTTCTTCAGTTGAAAAGAAATTAAGGTTTTTGAGGAAAACATTCCAGGATTTTTCTCCATATAGTGGACTTCAACAGGGTTCAACAGGTTGAAGGTCCAAATGTCAGTTTCAGCGCAGCTTCAAAGAGCTCTACACGATCCCAGATGAGGAATAAGGGAATTATCTAGTGAAACGATCATTTTCTAAAAAAAATAAAAATGTATGTACTTTTTTACTACAAATGCTCGTCTTGCACTGCTCTGCGATGTGCCACGAATTACGTAATCACGTTGGAAAGGTCAAACGGCCTTTACAAAAAAAGGTAAAACAACAATTTTGAAGTTGGAGGAGAAAATGAGAGTTTTTTGCCCTACTGCGGTACTTCCGCCTACCTTCCGCGTGACCTTTCCAACATGATTACATAATGCGTGGCGCATCGCAGAGCAGTGCAAGACGAGCATTTGTGGTTAAAATATATAAATGTTTTATTTTTTCATTTTTGACTGATCATTTTGCTAAATAAGACCCTTTTTCCTCGTCTGGGATCGTGTAGAGCCCTTTGAAGCTGCATTTAATATGCAATTTGGACCTTCAACCCTGTTGGAGTCCACTATATGGAGAAAAATCCTAGAATGTTTTCCTCAAAAACCTTCATTTCTTTTCGACTGAAGAAAGAAAGACATAAACATCTTGGATGACATGGGGGTGAGTAAATTATCTGGAAATTTAAATTCTGAAGTGAACTAATCCATCAACTAAGAATGAACAATACTTCTAAAACATTTATTAATCTTAGTTAATGTTAACTAATGCAGTTAACTAATGAAACATTATTGTGAAGTGTTACCAAAAAAAAATTGTATGGTACTAAAGAATTTAATCCCACTAGAGATGTCTTTTATTTATTTTTGGCAGTATTACTTGAAGAGCAAGTTCAGGTCAGCAAATAACATCCCACACCTATGATCCCCCCAAGTCCCGACCTGCTTTAGCTGTCGGAATAAAAGGGAATACAAGGTTATCTCTGAGGAATAGATCAATGATGCTTCTCTAAACCTCAGTTGAAAGACCTCACAAGAAATAACAAGAATCACCAGAGACCTGGAGCTGACGAAGAGTGTGTTGTGTGTGTTAAAGAGGACACATGGTATGCTTCCCTCCACCATTAGAGTGTCTATTTACATGAAGTATAGTCTTGTTGGCAAAAGATATTTACACTAACTCCGCCCACCAATGTCTGGTTGGGCCACACGAGATTAAAAAAGATGCGAGGCCGTAGGGAGTGTGCTGCGTGGTAATATCTTTTGACGTGATCGACCATCCCATCACATATCAGAGTAGAAAGGCATTTATTTACAATAAAAATTAAGAAAATATTTGAAAAGTGGAAATAAAATGCCTAACGAGTGTTTAATAATATTATTTATCGGGTAGGGTTAGGGGTAGGTGAAGAGAGGGCTTTATTGTGCCAATAAGGCTGCATTCATTTAATAATTTAAAAAAATATAATCATTTACACTGTGTTATTATTGCATCCTGTTAATATACAACAATACTGAGGTGTACATAGTATCTGCCACTATTTATAAGTATAAATAGCAGCTAACAACTATTTGCACTTACTGCAAAGAACTGATACTTTTATATAGTGTAATTATATCTGTATTTTCACTTAGTATAAATAACATCTATCGCTTTTTGCACTTAAATAGCTTCTATTGCTATTTGCACAATGCCTTTTAAAAAAAAAAAAATTATTCCTCCATCAGTGCATCTGCACTTCTCTTTTTGCATTTCATGCATGCACTCTCCCATTTAATTCTCTTTATCCTATTCCAGCAGCATTTGGCACACACCTCCAGTCCTGCTGTTATGTGACTGTCTTACCTATGCACTATGAATCCTCCCTGTTCTCTCTAAACAGCATCTTCGTCTTTGTATTCTTTGCCCTTTCTCGTCGTCTGCTGTCTGTTCTGTCCTGCAGTGGTTGTTTTTATCATCCTCTGCCTTCCTGAGGCTCACCTTCCTCCTTCATAATGAGCTCCTGCGCTGTAATTACACTCATGTTTATACAGAGATCAAGCAGACTGAGACGAGCTGCTCTGGTAAGCTGTCTAAAGACGCAGCAAAGTGCCAAGTGGCTCTCTGTTGTTGTCTTTCCTTTTAATTTTTTTACAAAGCTGCTGCATTTATTTCCTATCAGCTCTCCTCCTCTAAGCGATGCTGTCTATCACAAGCTGCAGTTTCTTTCCCTTCCCCTCGTGTCAGCTGGATTAGTTATTTCTGAAACATTTTAGCATCTCCTACTTCCATCATCGCAATATGTCATTTTTATCTCCCATAGCACCCTTCACTTTCACCCTGCCTTTTTCATTACTTCCTTAATACTACAGGAACAGTTCACTCAAATTTAAACTTCTGTTATAATTTGGTCACCATCATGTCATTCCAAACCTGTTACCTAAAATTAAAATAAAACATAAAATTAAATATTAAATAGTCTCTGGTGTCCCTAGAATGTGTCTGTGAAGTTTCAGCTCAAAATACCGCACAGATAATTTATAATAGCTCGTCAAATTTGCCCCTATTTGGGTGTGAGCGAAAACACACTATTTTTGTGTGTGTCCCTTTAAATGCAAATGAGCTGCTGCTCCTGGCCCGCTTTCCAAAAGAGGAGCTTTAACAGCTTGCGCTTCGATTGCTCAATAACAACAAAGCTGGAGAATCTCACGCAGCCAAACTGAGGATTGTCAGTAACGGTGTTCAGCCTTACATTGTTCAAACCGGAGTCGACACTGATGGAGAGACTCAGGAAGAAGTTACAACTTTTAGAATGAAACTGGATGTTTCTGAATGGTTAGTGGATAAATTTATGTAGTTGATGTGGAGTTGATTCAACTCATCAACTAGCATGTGCCGTCATGTTAATCTTTTGTGCAAATCCAGCATTGAATTGACCCTCATTTGTGAAGCAGTCTGGTGTAAAATGATGGCATGTCAACAACACTCTACTACAACAACTCTTCCTCTTCTCTAAAGCAGCCCAACATGGCCTAAATAGTGTTCTGTGCTCGTCTGTGCAGCCAACGACTAGCATGCTTTGCTCAACTGGTACATCGTTGTCGCTTGCGAAAACAAAATGGCAGCGCTGTAGGTGGAAACGTGCAGATTAAGGGGCGGTAATAATAATAAGATCCCCTTCCTACGTCACTAGGGTAGAGAAATCTGAGCGGCTCGTTTTTTCACATGCTTGCAGAGAAAGGCTTACCGAAACAAATTACTGGGTTGTCCCTTTTCACGTTTTCTGGGTTGGTAGATGCAGCGGGGACCCGATTATAGCACTTAAACAGAAAATGCCAGATTTTAATGATATGTCCTCTTTAAAACACACACAAAGCAGGTTACATATACAAACAAACAAATAAAAAAACTACAGCCTACATGAAATATCAAAGTAAACACTAATATATTATTAGTGAATTATTTCCATTAGGTAAGTTCATTTCTTTATTGTTGAATATATTGTTTATATTAAATATGTTCAAAATGGCTCATCCAGACGTGTCACACCAGGGGCCAGTTTCAATAAGGAGGTTAAACCAAGTTGAAACTTAAACTCTGAGTTGACTTACCCTGCTTTCTCGGGTTTGACATACCTCCCATTCTGAAACAGAAAACCCAGAGTTTCCCTCATTTCAGGGTTAACATACTCGGAGTTCTCACTTAACCTCCTTTCTGAAACGGGCCCCAGATCAATGCTGCTAGATCTCACTGGTATATTGTTCATATAAATGAACAGAAAAATATTAATAAAAATGATGAAATCAATTGCTGCTTAACAGTAGCACAAAAGCTCTTCCAATTAAAAATTAAAACCAAAAGGCAAGAGCCTGAGCTAAAACCTGAGTAAATTAATCATCATTAAATTATATATTTACAGGAATTATTACTATCAGGAAACATAATGTGTGATTTCTGCTAGCATCTGGATGCTGATTTGATAGATAATCTGTATATAAGGGCCGAAGATTGCTGCGATTTTGCATTAGTTTACCAGCGTGTTTGTTTGCACTTCACCCAACGTGATGTGTGCACTGTGTTCTCATCCATTGACATGCAACATCATTCATAATCAGCAATGCCAGCTCAAAGTCATCATGTAGTACTGTGAAAAACCTGTGATGCTCAAACAATCCCGTATCTCTGGTACAGGTGTGCCATTGTATTCCTTCCAGGGATTCACACAGCTCTGAGATTGTGTGACTTTGTTTTCCTGTGAAAGTGGCTTTGTCCTTGAGCATCCATAGATTGAACTGCAGTTATTTATCTCAGGAAGACAGATCTCATGCCATAAAGCTGTTCTGCTAATGAGAACATCCTTTGCTTTAAAGCAGCAGCAGCAGCAGCAAGGTAATATAACACGTGAGGTGAAACTATTGAAATACACAGACCATTAAAGACTCCCACATGCGGTCATTTGTGGTTACGGAGTTCCCTTGTGTCTTCTTTAGTCTCTTAAATACATGAGCCGATACTTGAGGATAATACTAATATATAATAATATGTTCTTACTATTTTTTTTATCATGTCTTTCTATGGCAGAAATAGTATGCTAGTATGGCGTTCCGAATTCAGCAACTGTCTTTATGAGTGAGTTGTTGATTCTTTCATTCAATCGACTTCAAACACATTGAATAATTTAATAACAAAACAAATCTTTATGAGTGAGTCATTGAATCATTTACGCATCCCAATTCATTTAGGAACGAAACGCTACTAGTGTCTTTTGCTGAACGCTGAATTGTTCATTCAACTTTTACTTTGTTTTGGAATTATATTTGTTGGCAAAAAATAGACAGTAACTGGCAATATTGTGCCTAAATGTAAGTTACTTAATATTAAAATGAACCGTTTGTATAAAAGCAATATCACACTCACAATCGTGCCTTTAATATTAGTTTGTTTACATGTGCCTCATGCGTATGGCCGAATCACAGTTTGCTGATATTCGTTGGCAGTAAACAATAGTACACTCTTGCTTGTGTGATGTTGCTTAAAATTCATCACAAAGTTGCGTGCTTTTCTCAGTTGCGGGTTATCAGGGCAATGTTGCCCAGGGGCTTGTCTTCATACATAAAAAAATAATCAGTGCTGTGACCCATAGGCGTTAATTTCAGCCGTCACCTAGCCTGTATTAGGAGCTATTTATGGATCCAATTATTTGTAGATGTGTTTATTGGCCTTTCAAAGGCGCATGGGAAAAAATATGCATCTTCTGACAGTGTAGCCACTGCCGGCTGATTCATTTTCTGGCTGGCATTTCTCCCGAACCTTGTGCTCAGCAGAAATGGCAGGTGATATTTCTCTTCAGCTCATTAATAAATGTTCTGTTGTGTCATCAGTGCTGGTGACCCATTGCTGCACTGGACATGTGTGACAGTCAAAGTTTCTAATAAATTACTTGCTTCAAATGCCAGGATTTCAGATGTTAGGAATGTCTCTGGAACAGGTTTGCATTGTGTTTTGTACATTTCTGATTTGTCCACCTAAAACACCACTGCAACAACGGGTGAGTAAATCTCTAATGAAGTGATTAGCCTGCAATTTAGGAAATAATGACTTCTCTTAAACCCTGAAGGAACATCGACAAGACAATTAACCTTGGTGTTATTGATTCACTGTAAAAAAGGTTGTTATAAGCTAAATTACAAAGATGCTTCAGGTAACATGTAAATTAACTGGTTTTAAAAGTCAAAAGCATTTTGAATATGACTAAATCACCCTGACTACCATAAAACTAAATATCTTTTAAGGATCAGTATAAATGGCTCCTATGGCTCAGGGTTTGTTTTTGAAATAATTCCCTTATACTCACCAAGGCTGCATTTATTTGATCAAAAATACACTGTAAAAAACAATAAGGTCAGAATACTCAAAACATTTAAGTAAACTAACTAATTTTTTTAAGTTAGTAGATTTAAAATTTTTGTGACAAGTGGGGTGGGGCCGAGAGCCGTAGAAGTGGAGCAAGGCCAGTGTGGTGCACAGGTGTCTCTCATTAACAATCACGTCACCGGCATCCCTTTACTCCATTTGTTCTCAATCTCGCCCAACTCATCATAATGTTAATTATAGTTCATTTACATAAACATCACATTCAGATCTTGGTTAAATGTTAGATAGTAAATAACACATGCGAATATAATTTGCATGTATATAATCAAACAACATACAGTATATGTGGTCTTAAAAGTTTTGCAGCCCATCCTCAACCTCAACAGGCTCTACTCTTCATCTCAATGGTAACCCTATGAAACTAACATAACAGAACCCCCTGTAAATCCCAACATAACACATCATTAAACACTAACTTATGTCTCCCTACATTAATCTTGTGCAAAAACACACAAAATAACACTTAATTTCAACATTTATACATTTTGACGCAAAGCATGCTGCTAATTAGAAATCTGCTTCAACTCAATTATATTAAGTTCATTTTTTTCAGTTCAAATTGAGTTCACACAACTTTTTTCTATTAAGTACAATGAACTTTATTATTTGAGTGAAATGAACTCATGTAATTAATTTCACTGTTTGGTTTTACAGTGTACAGTAAAAACAGTCATATTGTGAAATATTAGAATTTAAAATAACTGTTTTCTATTTGAATATACTTTAACCTTTAATTTATTCCTGTGATGTAAAGCTGAATTTTCAGCATCATTACTCCAGTCTTCAGTGTCACATGATCCTTCAGAAATCATTCTAATATGATTTGCTGCTCAGGTAACATTTCTTATAATTATCAAAGTTGAAAACAGTTAAAAATGTTTGGAAACAGTGATGCATTTTACTCAGGATTCTTTAATGAATAGAAATTTCAAAAGAACAACATTTTTTTTTTACATTTATAATAATGTAAAAGTCTTTACTGTCCCTTTTAATCTATTTAATTCTGTGTAAAAAATAATTCTTTAAAAAAAAAAGTTACTAATCCCAAACTTTTAAATAGTAGTGTACCCTCCCCAAATATTCTCATGTCTCAACTGGGGAATAATGCCCAATGTTTATGGAATAGATGTTGTGGTCACACTTTAGAATAAAGTCCTATGACTTTTGCCTCAATAAACTCCTAATTACTGTTTATTTATAGTTAGTAATAGTTGTTAAGTTTAGGTATTGGGTAGGATTAAGTGATGTAGAATATGGTCACGCAGAATAAGGCATTAATATGTGCTTTATACGTACTAATAAACAACCAATATTCTTATAATGTGCATGCTAATAAGCAACTAGTTAATAGTGAGAACTGCACCCTAAACTAAAGTGTTACCAATGTTGTTTCTAACAATGCTACATAAATCCAAAAAGCTTTGGCACTCAGCAATGCTAACTCATATGCACTATGTATGCACTGCAGTCTCCATTGCTTCTAACAAAGGGGTTGTAAATTACGGCCCCTCACAAGCGACTAGTGACTATCCCCCCAATGTGAGATGAGACAATGTTGCTGTGTCACTTATTCACTATTCCCTATATATTGTGAATGCCACAAAATGTATTATAGAGAGCAATATTAATTGGATGCAGTTTCTGTCTACGTGGGACATGTGTGCGACGTAGCAGTGGTTGTAAAAAAACTTGCTGTGCTGTTATTGCTCAACATGCCCCAAAGGGGAAAATCACCTGACTAGCGGGACCCAGGTAATTAGAGTTTGAGACCCCTGCTGACTGAACCGAGCTGCTAAATGAATTGCTGAATGCTGCCTAATGTCCCATGCCTCCTTGTTCTCATTAAATCGTGTTTGTTAATATCCTGAGAGAACGGAATTATGTTGTCCACAATCAACTTCAGGCCAGCGTATCTGTCAATTATATGCATGTAAACACATTTGCGAGATACATTGTGCAGTTAAACGGACGTAATCACTTTGGAAAAGCTGCAGATCTCGATGCTGCACCTCACCAGAGTTTTGTGATTTGTGCAGCTTCAACACATTCTGCTTTGGAAGGATATTCAATTTGAATTCATTCAGTATGAGAAAATTGTTACATCATGCTAAAAATATTGATATTAGAATGTGTTTTAAAACAAATAATTGAGTATCCATAATCATACTTTCTCTATCGAATATGCATTCTAATTTGTTTTTTATTATTTTTTTATAAAACGGTTAGTTCCTGTCCTTGATTCTGATTGGTCAATAGCTGTGTTTTATTCATGATAAAACGCTATGATCTCTTCACCCAGCGGTTCTGCATTTCACTACATAACACCCTTAGCAACCACTCTTAGCAACATAAACTGTTTGTTCTCAATTGATATTGTTCATTGAAGCTTACTGTATTATGTAGAAGAGTATTGTGAGAAAGAGATTGATTGAACAAGATTATTACCTGCATTCAGATTTAGCATTTTCCTTCCTGTTCATAATAAAAAATCTGTTTTAATGCAATATCTTGTCCTTTTAACAGTTAAGGGGTTTTCCCGTGACTGACAGCTCTAGTCAAAGCATTAGTCAGTTGTGTCTTGTTCTGTGTTCACAACAATTCAGTCTTTTTAATATAAAAGTCTTCGCAACTGACTCACTCAGTCATAAAGACAGTCTTTGCCGCCATTTAATGCCGTAATAATGTAACTTGTGTTGCTGTTCATGGTCAGGGACTATTTTTTCTGGTGGAAGGAAGGCTTTTAGTGATTTTACTTGTTGAAAGTTGCATTGATACATATATGTTTTTGGCTTTAATATTTGTATTGTGTGGTAACCATTTTATAAAAGCAATAAGGTGCTCGAGGCTAGTGCTGTATCGTGAATAAGTCACGGCTGAAGGGGTTACTCCGCTTCGCGTCATGCCTAACAACGGCCTTCAGCCGTGACTTATTCACAATACAGCACAGCCTCTCATACCTTATTGCTTACAAATAATATTTATTATTCAAATTTATTGTTTATTTTATTATATAATTTTTTTCTATATATTTTATAATATTTAAATATATAAATTTTACATATATACCAACATGTACGTTATATACATATGACACGTTGCTTGGTATTCTGACTTTTATTTGTGTCACCGGAGCATGTTTTAAAGAGAAATATTTATGCCTAAAAGCTTCTTATATTTATCAGCTCTACTCAAAATTGGTCTGTGAAAACAGATAGAGGAAAACTGAATAAATAGAGAATAAAAGTGATAAAAAGATGGAATGCATTGGACTAGAGAAGTGAGAATTTTTATGAGGTAGGAGCAAACAAATGGTGAGAATTAATGACATGCAGAATCAATGGAGAGTGATAATCAGATCTGAATAAAAATTAAAGTGAAAAAACATCGAAATAGGATGCTGCCGGCTGAACGTGTTCTAGGCCCAATTGCTTCTCATGTAGTTTGGTTTCTATCAATCAGGTGTGTTTGCAGTACATCCAGTGTACGTAAATAGTCTGTCAGTCACATCTGAATGTGCAGCAGGACTGGTGGTGCATTCATTCACTCATCAATCATGCAGCTGCTCTCAGACTGTGATAAGCTACCGTGTGGCAAATCTTTCAATGAAATGCACTGGTGTGGGTAAATGGAAGTAGACAAGACTTTTTTTTTTTATTTTTTTTTTTTATCTACAAATGCTATAGATTGTTTCACTAACACTGTACAGTAAGGTAAACATGTTCATTAATATTATAAGATCTAGTGCATTAATATTAATCTTGGTTAATATTCATTTATGAATTATAAATGTATAAATATATTAATATTACTATATACAAGTCGTATATACTAAATATCTATACCATTATAAAATAATCATTTATAAATATACAATATCTATGGAAATTGTCCACTGTTAGTTCATGTTGGTTCATAATGCATCATTTATAATGCAGCTATAATGCCATTTTAAAAAATATATTTTATTTTTGGGCTCTACTAAAATAGGTTTTCATGCTTGAATGTTCAAAAACACATTATTTTTCACCTATTTTATATTGTTGCAGCACCTCTCATCCCAGTCTGTCAGTAACGCTCTGTTTAGTTCCTCTCTCTATGAAGCCCCTCCTTCTGAAGAGGGCAATGCGGTCTGATTGGTTGGCTGGACCAGTGTGTTGTGATTGGTCAACCGCTTTGAGCGTGTTTCGGAAATGTCACACCCCTTGCCATAACTGCGAGTTTCAACGCACTACTAAGTCAAGCAGGCCTCACCCCCTTTATTTAGCGTATTGCTTGGGCGGGAATTATTTAAATGAGGAATATTGTTCGTTACTGGAAGAAAACTCAAGACTACAATGAAGGCGTTTCAGGGAGTTCAGAAACAGTGACACTGATATAGAGAATAACTCCTGCTGGAGGGACTTTGCAGACTTTTTTCATGCTCAAACAGCAACATAACACACTAAACAAAGGTGACAATGTAAAAAAGCATAACAGAAAGTTCTATCATTGTTTCAGATAGAGCTGTATAGATGAGGTGCATTTTTCCATTGACATTTAAACTGTTTGTCTCTTTGTATGAGTTGAGTGGGTGAAATATTTGCCTATTTCCCATAAGTAAAACTAAATGCAGCACTCAATGCAATAGCGCCTCACTTGTGTTGTTTTGAGCTGTAGGATCCCCAAAAAAATTACAATAAAATCACAATGTTTAGGCACTCATTCCCTCGTTGAGTAATTGCTGTCTCCTAATGTTATAGTTGAGCTCATTTAGGTAATTTGTGTTGGTGTTTGTTCTTAATTTCAAATAATCACACTCGCCTGATTGTCAGACTGTATAAGCAAGCGGCTGATTGAATGCTTTGGGATCACAAATTATGGAAGCCTCCCTAATAGGCCTACGAGGTGACATTCGTAGTAAATGTCAGCCCACTGTTTTCAGTGTAGGTGGGAGAGTCTATGTTGGTGAAGTTGGACTGAAGGGGAAATGAATAGGCACCTTTTAAAGAATAACCTTAAGGTTCATTTTATTCTGCCTGACTGATAATTTGGTTTACAGTAAAAAAGGAACAAAGGGGGTGAGGCCATGTTGGGCTGCTTTAGAGAAGAGGAAGAGCTGTTGTAGTAGAGTGTTACCATGCCGTCATTTTACGCCGGACTGCTTCACAAACGAGGGTCAATTCAATGCTGGATTTGCACAAAAGATTAACATGACGGCACATGCTAGTCGATGAGTTGAATCAACGCCACAGCAACTACATAAATTTATCCACTAACCATTCAGAAACGTCCAGTTTCATTCTAAATGTTGTAACTTCTTCCTGAGTCTCTCCATCAGTGTCGACTCCGGTTTGAACAATGTAAGGCTGAACACCATTACTGACAATCCTCATTTTGGCTGCGTGAGATTCTCCAGCTTTGTTGTTGAGCAACCGCAGCATGAGCTGTTAAAGCTCCGCCCTCTTTTGGAAAGCGGCTCGGGAGCAGCAGCTCATTTGCATTTAAAGGGACACACACAAAACGGTGTGTTTTTGCTCACTCCCAAATAGGGGCAAATTTGATAAGCTATAATAAATGATCTGTGGGGTATTTTGAGCTGAAACTTCACAGACACATTCTGGAGACACCAGAGACTTATATTACATCTTGTGAAAGGGGCAATATAGGTCCCCTTTAAGGACATTTAAATAAAATAAAGAAACAAACAAAACTGTAATTGTATTACAATGCAAACTTTTTAGAATTTGAGATTAAAGCAACACTCTCTCATAGGGAAATGTCACTCCTTTTTCTCTGCATTGCCAAAACATTATTCTTGTTCTGTATTTTAAGTGTCACTCTGTTGGTGTATTCATTTTTGGAGGATTCAAAATGATTGGCAAATGTCATTTACTCTTTCTTTTGTCATTATTTTTTATTTTCTGTGGTGCAAAAAAGGAGGTTTTTATTGTTCCGAACTTGAGTTGTGGCTACAAAAATGACAAACAAAAGTATCATGAATGTAGTCAATCTTCATTTGTAGCTGCATGGTTTCTTTCTTTCCTCATTTTTTGTCAAGCTTTCAGTTTGTGTGTTTATGTTCAGTCAGTATCTCAGTGGATTATGTAAGGACATTCCTTCCTAATACATTCGCTCTTCAGCTTTGTGCACTTGACCTCTATCAGATTTTCCTCTCACTCTTGTGTATATGGTTACATTTCTCTTAGGGAGGCCAGTCTGAGAGGAACAACATAAGTGACAATGTTTTTCTGGTCCATTTTCAGTCTGAAAATCTTAAGGATTCAAAATTGCTTATACTTGCCTGTTGCAGATGAAAGCTTGCTTTCTGTGTTTCTCCTTTAGAAATAGCAATTGAAGGATGTCTGTTTTCAGACCCTATATAGACATTGTGATTTTGCCTTTCATTTTTTTCTCAGGACATGAGCTCTCTTTGCTCAGAACAAGACAGATTACATATATTCAAGGTCATGTCTCGACAAACGGACTGATGAACTTGCTCTGCACATGTTGATAGACCTCAGTGTTGTAGTGAGTGCAAAAGACTCACTCAGTTGTGATGTTTCCTGGTGGGTAAAGCACAGTAAAAACTGCATTCAGATGTCACACACACTGCTAAATCAGACAGGTGTTATATGAATTACTGAGTTGATATTCCTCGCAGATCTTAAATCTTGCAGGTGTCTGGATCTGGATCTTGCAGGTTGCTAGGATTGTCCTAGTTTTGATAATATATTTGACGACAGTAGCTTTCATTGTTCTTTCCCCCCTGTTTTTATGTTCTATAAACATTCTAATCTCATAATTGGGTAAATCATCAAGGGTTTTTCCTAAGTTTTAGCCACGCTTTTCTCTTGCTTTGTTGTGTCGCATCAAATTAGGCTGATGAAACTGGACAAAGTCAAGAGCAATAACACTCAAAACTCCTTGATACTTTATTTCAAAACATACTCCTTCATTCAGTCCCAATAAAGCATGCTGGGAACTAAAAATGCTCAGACTCTTTGGAAATAATTCATGTGGTCCTGACACAAATGGATAAAGTAAACTTCTATTTTTGCAAATTTAAGTGGATTGCACTGCACACAGTGAAATTAAGCAAAAAAATTTTGATTGAATAAATTAGTCAATCTGCTAAGAAACTTGTTTTTTTTTCTTAAAGTGCCCCTGTAGTCAATAATTTTATCCCTTAAAACTCATCTTTGATCACCAAAATGACAAATGTAAACGTTTTTTCCTTGAAAAATTTTCTTCATGCCTTAAAATAGCTTGAATATAACTCTACACCCTTGCCTAATTTAGTATACGCAGTTCTGTGAATATGCAAATTAGCCCCGCCTCCACTCACTCACACCAGCTCAGAGATCCACTCATTGACGATCACACATTGACATGATTGTTACAAGGTAGTTTGTGATGTCAGAAACACCTGCGATTTCAAACCGGTTTAAAACTGTCTTTAGATCACTGCCGTTTTAAGGAGAAATTACTCAGCAATGGTGTTGAATTATGAATTTGCACATGGTTTGTCTTAAAGCACATTAAAAACACCAAATAGACATATAAACAACATTAAAAACTTGATTTTCACCACAGTGGGACTTTAAATTATCCAACATTTTCTCCTTTGCAGGGTGAAACATGTAGGCAATCTTTACTTGACTATTTTTAGTTAATAGTTCGGCTCAAAGCGGTCTGGTCATTCTCCTCTGACCTCTGGCATCAACAAGGCATTTTCGCCCACAGAACTGCCACTCACTGGATATTTTCTCATTTTTGGATCATTCTCTGTAAACCCTATAGAGATATGTGTGTGAAAATCCCAGTAGATCAGCAGTTTCTGAAATACGCAGGCCAGCCAGTCTGACACCAACAATCATGCCACGTTCAAAGTCACTCAAATCACCTTTCTTCCCCATTCTGATGCTCAGTTTGAACTTCAGCAGATCATCTTGACCATGTCTACATACCCAAATTCATTGAGTTCCTGCCATGTGATTGGCTGATTAGATATTTGCATAAACGGGGAGTTGAACAGGTGTACTTAATAAAGTGGCCGGTGAGTGTGTGTATATAGGGGCTGTTTACACGACACTGTTTTCAACTAAAAGCTGAAAACTTTTTATGCGTTTTGGCCGTTCATTTACACAACAACGACGTTTTGGGGGCCTGAAAATGCAAACTTTTGAAAATGTGATTCAAAGTGCAATACAGCCCTAATGAGCTTTTAGTGTCTCCGTGTAAACTACAAAAATGTGAATTTGTGAAAACGGTGCTGTCATGCGCATGCGTATTAGTCTATAGGCGCTAAGTGCTTCTTTACAAAGTGACATCGCCATCTACTGGCCTGGCATGAATAATACAGTGTTTTTAGTCGTTTTCGTGGATCCATGTGAACAGGGATAATTTTCGACAATTTTGTCACCTGTACACGAAAAACGCAGAGGAAAATCTTTCTGTTTTTACTACATCGTTGTCATGTAAACGTACCCTAAGTCTACACTACCATTCAACATTTTGTGAACTGTAAGATTTTTTCTGAAAGTCTCTTACACTCACTAGGGCTGTATTTATTTGATCAAAAATAGAGTAAAAAAACAGTCATATTTTGAAATATTATTACAATTTAAAATAACAATTTTCTACTTTATTATATTATAAAATGTAATTTATTTCTGTGATCAAAGCTGAATTTTCAGCATCATTACTCCAGTCTTCAGTGTCACATGATCCTTCAGAAATCATTCTAATATGCTGATTTGCTGCTCAAGAAACATTTCTTATTATTATCAATGTTGAAAATGATTTTGCTGCTTAATATTTTTTTGGGAAACCATAATCTTTTTTTTTTTTGGATTCTTTGATTAGAAAGTTCTGTGATTAATAATAGCATGTATTAATCTTTTATAGCATTAAATATCTTTACTGTCACTTTTTGATGAATCCTTGCTGAAAAAAACAATTTGTATGTCAGTGTATATGCAATCCGTGTTACCCATGGTTTTACACTCTGTTGAGAATTGCAATTGTAGGCACATTCCCCTTTCTTTATTCTCTCGAGAGCTGAAACTTTAGGCTAGTTTTTTGGCTGTTTCACTTCACTGCCAAAACCTGCCCTCTCACTTTACAAAAACAAGTTATGTGGCTATAAAAAGAAATGTGCTGAAGTTCATTTTGTACAAATTGAGTTTTGGCTTTACTTGCTATCTGCTAACATAGCTGGATGATGACTTTTGTTCCTCATTAAAGCGGAGAGATGATTTGTCAAAGCAAATTGTTCTTTGAGGCTTTGTGTTAGAGCTGTTATCATGAACAGCAGTGTCGTCACTAGAGTCACTGAGACCGATTTACAGAAGAGAAGGCAATGAATGACATCACAGAGAAGCGAAAGGCATGACATCTCATCACAGTAAATGTGCGCTAAGGCCATTCAGTCTTCATTCAATGCATGATTGGATGATCTTCACACACTTCTGACACACAAGTCAGCATCACTGTGAGCAGGGTATTTATTTACTGTCAGTGAAGCCCGGTTGTGGGGTCTGTGAGGGAGTGATTCATCTCTGAGCAAGTACTGTTATGAACCAACTTCTTGATTTTCAACTTTTTCTTCATTATTTTTTTCTCACCTTGAAATGGAAACTCATAGAGAGGCTAACTCAGTTAAAAGAGTTCTGCACACATGTGTAACTCACAGAAACACACACGGTGCTGCTGCATGTCCAGTGTTTCGCTTAGATTTGACAGTATTATATCTGATAATATTGCACTAAACAGTGAATCTCCTTGTCAATAAAAGTCACACCAAAACCAATGCATTTTGCATTATGTCATTGATTTTATTTTACCTATGTACAGTAGTGTCCAAATTTGTTTTTAATGACATTACAAGTTTGATTACAACATCAAAATATGAGGAAAATATTTAAAATATGAGGGAATAAAACACTAAACTTGGTTAAGGTATTCATCTGACAAAAAAAAAAAAACGAATTAAAAAAATGCTTAGAAAAACAAAAAGCTCACATGAAAAAGCATACATTGTCTACACTGTAAAAAATTATTTTCATGATTTATCACAACTTTCTTTTGTCAAATCAACTTAGATAATTAATGTGGTTCAGATAACATAATATTTAGAATTTCTGTTGATTAAACCAATCGCCTTCATTGTATTAACTCAAATTTTGAATTTCAGTCAACTCAAAATTTTAAGGCAACCAGGTAACTTACTTTAAAGCTGCAGTCCGCGATTTTTGGCCCTCTAGCGGTTAATAAACAGAACTGCACGAGTCTTGCGGAAGAACATTGTAGCCGGAGCTGCTTTTCTCCGTGTATGTCTATGGCGAGTCACGCAGTTACTGTGATACTCTGCGGCGGGTCCTACCAGTCCGGTCTGAAATAGTCAGAATATAAACACTTATTATAAGTGTACCATAATGATTCAGGGTAAGACAAAAACACGGTTTGGAAAATGGATTCATGTTGTACATTCTCATTATATAATTTCTGTAAATTTTGAACACAAAAAAAGTTACGGACAGCAGCTTTAAGTTAAATCAACAATAATTTTTTACAGTGTACAACATAATCAGTTATTAATATTTTGTTGGTTCTCTCTCGTTTTTGCATGTGTTCATAATTTCTTTGTATGACAGCCTGGCCAAAAATTATGTCCGCACAATTTGGCATGTTTCATTGCGTTATCACAAATAAAACAATTGACTCCAAACACAACTACGCTTACAAAATCTTTAACAAATTTTTAATCTTAATATTTCAATAAAGGGTGAAGATGTCAATTTTCCTAAAGCCACTACTCTGTAATCATCATTTTTTTAAGATAATTTCTACTGCAGTACAGTAATGATTTTTACTATATTACAGTGAAAAACGTTTTATTTTAATAATTTTATTATTAAAAATATTGTTTTATTATTATTTTATTTTAATCAATTATGCAGTAATGAAAACTCAACATTTTGCATTACAGTAATGAAAATGAGAAAGTAAAATTGTTGTGAAAATCATGTCATGATGCAAAAAATCTTAACAGTTTTAATTGATTTTATGCTTTTTTTTATTTCTTTTTTTTTTTTGATTTTTGCTGTAAAATGTGACTTGGAAGCCTCTTTTCACTATTTTAGGTTGATCCTTCATTTGTATCTAACAATTGCTGGGTAAAAGTTAAATTCCATTTCACCTAAAGCATCTTGTACCCTATTTACAGGGACGATCCTCTGGGACTGCCTTGCTCAGAGGCACAATGTAATAAAGCAGCAGTGTGATTGCGAGTGTCCTCGCTGAAACTGAACCTGCAACTGTTAGCCCAGATCTCTGACCACTGACTGCTACCTGAATCACAACATACTTGAATGAATATGCATGAGGATTCAAAGGTAAAGCTTTAATTTTAAGAGACCTGCAGTCATCAGATTGATGCATTTCAGGCCACAGGGATTTTCAGAGACTTCAATGAATTATTAATAGAAGCTGCATAGGTCTTTCCTCAAGCAAACTAAATTTAGCACATACGTATCTTGAGGGTAGAGTGCGAATTTTGAGATGTGCTAATCTACAGCTCACTGAATGCAAATAATGGCTTAGCTTGGCATTTCAAAGGTTTATTTTCTTGATTATTGGAAATCTTTAGGATTGGAATCAGAAGTGTTCATAGGCGCCAGTTTATGTTTCTGCAGCTGGGTGCACTCTTCTCTGTTCCTCAGATACATTAGCCTTAATATATAGTGTTTCTTGAGTGAAGAAAATGCTGTACTTATTCAAACAAACAGTTCTTTATTTACCCTTGAATCGCAAACAAGCAGAGATGCTCCAAAATGTGTGCATCACGATTGAGGTGGGCGGAGTCATGAGGTTTGACTGACAACTTGAGGATGAAGTTATGAGGTTTAGGGGCCGTTTACACAACACTGTATTCATCTAAAAACATTTTTTTTAAATTATGCGTTTTGGCCGTTCATTTACACTACAGCCCTGTTTTGGGACCCTAATAACACAAACTTTTGAAAACGGGATTCAAAGTGCAAATCTACCTTTATTGCCTCCGTGTAAACTACAAAAAAATGCAAATTTGTGAAAATGCGCATTCTGTGTTCAGTCTATAGGTGCGAAATGTTTCTTTACAAAGTGACACCGCCAACTACTGGCCTGGCAAGAATAAAACAGCGTTTTTAGTCACAAGCTCTTTTTTCATTGGTTAATTTTTGCAAAACCCACAGACAGATGTAGCCTAAAGGCTGACTAATAGTAATGATTTATGAAAATAATGACGAAATATGGAGATACAAGGTTTCTGCCTGACAGTGACACAACAAATGTAATATTACTCAATACTTAATTATACTTGTTCATTTTTCAAGAGTACAGTCTTTTTCTCCATATGTGATGGTGCGCTTGATGAATTCATTACTCAAAAGTTAAGTGTCGTGCGAAGAGAAACACACGGACTACAAATACATTACCAACCAAACAAAAACACATCTTCATTTCATTCACAGCCTGTTCTTTCCTTGAGTTTTGTCTCGAGTCTCTCTCTCGCTGATATAGATCTTATACGCCAGATAAGCGCAAATTTTTATCTTTAGAATTTTGTGTTTGAATTACCGGTTTTGCGGTAGCTCTGTATATTTCTATGGCATCACTGTTGAAGAGTAATTAGCTAGTGAAGAGAGTTAATGAAATTAATCATGAGAATTGTAATGTTTGGAGCGGATGTCATAACAAATGTCAGTAGACCGGGACGATTTTAATATGAGCGGTTCATTCATAAATCCGTAAGATCTTACCTTCATGCTGTGGAAATACAAACCGGAAGATAGAACGAGGGCGGGGCTATATGTAAGGTCTATACCTGATGATTTTGGAGTTAATTACTTAAAATGCAATTTATCATCATACGAATAACAGACAGAGTTTTTGAGTCAGGTTATGTTGTAACGCTAAATATAATGATAGAATTGTGTGTGGGATCCGATGTGGGGATCCACCAATCAGAGAGGTTCCTGAATCTCAATAATAATTTTTTTTTTTTTGTTTGTTTGGTTAAAATGATTGGAGAATATTTCATGTTTTTCTGTGGGTGTTTGGGATCGGCGGCTATAGTTGTTTAAGGCTGCTTTATTGATCTTCACCCCAGACGCAGATGTGAGGTGAGGACCAAGAGCTCATCCAATTTTTAATAGCCAAAATCATTTAGATTTCATCACAGCTTCGGCAAAGCGTAAAAACGTATCTGCATGCTGTTTGTTCTTTTAATTTCACAGGAAATGAGAAGAACATTCTTTAACACAAGAGTGATTAAAAATAAAGCTACCAAACACTTAAAGTAGGCGACCCATGAGAGCTCTTTCTGCGGTTTAATTGGTTTAATCTAGGTAAAGCCTTGAAGGATTAAGGAAGCAGGCAGATTTTATGAGATACTGAGACACTTTTAAATGTTCTTTTTGTTATTTGTTTGTTTTTGTTTGGTTATTTATAACAAAAACTCTAATAAGCATAAAATAATAGACCGCACAAATATTGAAATTTTATAAATAACAGTAAAAAATGTATTGACTCTTGACAGGTTTTCATTTTTTAATAAAATATAATTTTATGTGATCAATGTTTCTCGCACCTCGTCAGCCATTTTGATCATCAGCATTATAGTTAACTGAAACTAAAACTATAAACCATAAAAAACTATAAAGACATTTAAAATATGACATAACAAAATTACCAAAACTCAAAAATAAAATGAAAAATATACAAATTAAAAACTCATTCAAAATATTAATGGTACTCAAATAACACTGCAGATCATTACCATATGGCATGAAATATAACCATATAGCAGAGTTATGCATAATGTCTTCATTAAGTTGGTTTAAGTGTCTTGAAAAAGTATATAAGCGTAGCATAAAAGCATATATGTTTTATATATATAAATATGAGTGCATATCGATTTAGTAAACAAATAAAAAAATCCCTCTGCCTCACATTAAAGTAGCTGTACTGGAAAATAAATTACTGCCATGCCACAGTTGCTGAAAGCTATTTTACATATTTTTAGCGTATGCTGTATGCTTTAACAAAGAATCCACAATAATTAGCCAGTGTCTATTACCATATAGCTCATAAAGTCTTCATAACATCACCATGTAATCATATTGTTATTGGATGAGGCTGTGTTCTGTTTGAAGTGTCCTTCTGTTCTGTTTTCATCACTTTCATTAAGTGCAATTAATACTCGGCCTGTGTGGGCAGGGGATTGTACGTGTTGGTGTTGGAGTGGCTGGTTTCATTTTGCTCAGTTCTCATTAAAGTTCATTAAATACTGTCTAATCACTCAGAGAATCACGTGCACTTGTTTTTGTCTAATGGAGTTGTGGGAGTGAAAGGCTGTGACGTGTGAGCATTGTGTGTGTGTTGATGTGCGCTTCCATTCTCAGAAACAATGGTGTGAAGATCGCTGTAGTGATGTGATTACTGTAGAGTAGAGGTACGTTTACAGCACAGACCTGTCAGACCTGTCAACATCTCACACTGCAACACTGCAAGTCACAGGGATTTATGTGCATACAACACCATTTTGATGCTTTTTTGTGTCAAATAATGAAACTGATGCATCTCTCCTGGCAGTCACTTCTCAGTGTCAAAATGGTAAAACGGCATAAAAATAGGAGACCTGTTAATTTATCCCGTCACTGAATACATTTTCTCATTCTTGCATTTTCTCACACCTTCACGCTGTAGACAATTAAATCAGTATGCACTCTCTCCTTGTTCAGTGCATTGCTTTCTTACAAAAATAGTTTTGTAATATTTTCTCAAATATTTTTGTAAGAATTCTGTACTGTTATGTGTTCGAGCTCCTCTCCTTGTTGAACTTAGAGTGAAGTAACACCATATTTTTTTGGGATAACCTGAATTTTGTGTTTAATCTGCACAATTGTGTTTTATAGTTCTTCAGAAACCCCCTCAATTGATGAAAATCTTTCTTTAAAGATCTTTGTAAAGGTCTTGTAATCAATCTTCATCAAATAACATGCATAATATGTGCCTATACCTGACATATATCACTAAGATATGTCTCCTGAGAAATCCCACATGTGCCTGTGACAGCCTTAGGCTCTGTAAACACCAATAAAATGAGTCTATAATACCTGGGAGTTACTGATAGCATTCTCTCAATGGCAGTTGCTCGGTTGGAAACAGGACCCCCATAAATCAACTGCATCGCTATATTGATGACTATGTAAATATATCACTGTCTGTATTGTATTGTTTCTGCCATTCAGATGCTGTGCAGAGGTACCTAGAATAGGAGTTGATAGTTAAGGCAGGTTGAAAGGTCAGGTAAATGCATCTAAAGTGTTTTATGGTGCAATTATACCGTGCCCTCCAAATGTTTGAAAATGCCCTTGGAATGTCCATGAAAACATATATTAGTAATTTAAGAAATACATAAGCCATATATATATATATATGTGTATATATATATATATATATATATATCCCATTNCCATTTTAACAGTGTTCTAAATAATTTGTGTTATTTGACAAAATGTATTTAGTTTTGATGACTTATAATGAATTATGAAAATGAGTAGTGTCATCCCCACATCATCTGAAGACTGAGCACTTTTTAGCGTCACTCTTTGTTAACAAGAATCCTAAGGATTACCTTTCAAAACATGAAGGACACACAGCCTAATTTTCCCATGAATTGATTAGGCAAAATCCAGCCCCTTCGAGAACCCTGATGAATCCATCTCTTCAAGCACCTCTAAACAGCCATTGATGACTTGCGTTTGATTTTCCTTGGTTTTTTTTAGTTGACCTTTCATTATTGTGCCTTTAGGATTCTCTGTCAATTAAAAAAAAGGGACACACAAGGTGCTTTTGTTTTTCTTTATATATACTTTACATACTGTTGACCAACTGTGAAGCACATTGTAAAATCAATCACATTCATTCAGATCCTTAAATCAATGGAAGTGTTCACCCAAAAAGCTTCTCTCATTATTTTCTCAATAATCTCATTCCAAACCGTACGATGTTATTTTTGCTGTTGAACACAAAATGAAAATTGATTCTTTATGCAGCTGTTTTACATACGACAGTTCAGTGACCATAGGCTGCAGAGCTCCAACCAAAATTTAAGCCATTATTCTTTCTTAAAGGGGTTCTGTTATGCTTTTTTACATGTTCGTCTTTCTTTAGTGTGTAATGTTGCTGTTTGAGCATGAAAAACATCCGCAAAGTTACAAAGCACAAAGTCCCACCAGCGGGAGTTATTTTCTATATCAGTGTCACTGTTTCTGAACTCCCTGAAACGCCTCCATTGTAGTCTTGAGTTTTCTTCCAGGAACGAACAAGTCACAATATTCCTCATTTAAATAATTCCCACTCAAGGAATACGCAAAATAAAAGGGGTGGGCCTGGTTGAGTTAGTTAGTAGTGTGTTAAAACTCTCTGCTATGGAAAGGGGCGTGACATTTCTCAAACACGCTTGAAGGGGTTGACCAATCACAACACAATGGTCCAGCTGACCAATCAGAGCACATTGTGCTTTTCAAAAGGAGGGGCTTTATAGAGACAGGAACTAAACAGGGGTGCGTTTCCCAAAGCGAACTATGGTCGCAAGTTCTATCTTTACCAATAGAGTTCAATGGGACATAGGACCATGGTTCACCAACTATGCTTTCGGGAAACTATGTGAAAATATGTGAAAAATAAGGTGTTTTTTGATCATTCAAGCATAAAAACCTGTTCTAGTAGAGCCCAAAAACAAAATCAAGACTTTGTAAAAGAGGATAATAGGTCCTCTTTAAATAAAAACATTTATGCAATCCAGCTCTCAAATATTTTGCCTATTTGCTATTGCCAGTGACTTTTGTTGATACTGATGTCCAGCAATATGTTTTGTGAATTATTTGATTTGAGAATGAATAATGACTTAAATTTCAGGGCTTCAAAGCTTTTGTAGGGCTTCATAAGACTTGGAATATGGTGTGAATAATATGAAATTATGAGACATGAAGCTTTTGGAGCTCGACAGGTCACCATAAACTGTACTTGTATGGAAACAAGTAGTGTAAAGATTCTCATTTCATGTTCCTCAGACAGGTTTTCAACAACATGGGTTGAGTTTAATGATATTAAAATAATTACTATTTTTTGGGTGAACTATCCCTTTAAGGCTGGATGGTGTATCCACATACATTTTTAATCACAAGCACACACAACAAAGATAGTTTTCTGGAGAGCCATGCAATATCATCACCACAAAACACCGCACACAAGAATGAGTGAATTCAGTGAAACACGTCTATGGTGATTCCACAGATAAACACAGTGTGTAAGCCTGAACATTTGAATGAATGATTCATGTGCTAAGGCCATTTTAAAACATTAAGTCACATTCCTAAACAGGAAGCGGAAAGGAAATGTTAGATGAGCAATGTGTCAGAGAAGCTTTTAACTGGGTTGTCGCTCTGAACTCTGAGCTATAATTAATTCGAGATCATCATCAACTGATTCCAAACACGTAAGCTGTTATGCTTGTGGTCCATTAATGAGGCACTGTATATTTATTACCCTGTTCCAGACAGGCAAATATCTCACATTCAAGGTATTGCCTGAGATATTGTGCTACTATTTGGTCTTTTACATTCAAATTTACCTGTTGTTACATCTTTCTAGAAGATCTAAGCTTGAAAACACAATGTGATACTGTTGCTGTTCCATGTTCAGTAGTAAATGCATTCAAGTCCAATTCAAGCAAATGCATCATAGTTGCACAAACCATAAATACAAGACACCATCAGCAGCATATCTTCGCTGTCGGGCGGAAACCTTGTATGTACAAAACTTCTACTGTGGCTTTATATGGACATTTTACCAAAATCAAGCTCAAAGGGAGTTACAGTAAATTTTGTTTTCCATCATTAGAACGGCTGCATCTGAGGCAGTAAGTGTATCGTATTACATTTTCGTCAACCTATAGGTTATAACGTCTATTGTAACTATGTGGATGCTCAGTTTTTTCTGTCATTTGGCTAAAATCTCATGAAGTGCTTCACACAGGCTGTTTAAGACAGTATTGGCTGTGACTCGACAACAAATGCTAAAGACACTCTTCTCTGCTCCTCATATACATAAAACATTAGGCTTTATATATATAGGGCCCTATCATAAACCCGGCACAATGCGACGCCAGGCGTGACGCAAGTGTTTCTTGCTAGTTTCAGCCTGGCGTAGTTATCATTTTCATGTCCAGCACCCACGTTGTTTAAATAGCAAATGCACTCGTGCCCATCTGTGCGCCCATGGGCGTGCTGGTCTGAAAACGAGGTGTATTCAGGCACATTGTTGGCGTGTTGCTATTATGAGGCCACTGAAAACGACTGCGCCATTGACCAACAAAAACCTGCTCTAAAGTCAATTTTTTTTGTTATTTAAAGGGTGTGTTAGTAATACACTCACCTAAAGGATTATTAGGAACACCTGTTCAATTTTTCATTAATGCAATTATCTAATCAACCAATCACATGGCAGTTGCTTCAATGCATTTAGGGGTGTGGTCCTGGTCAAGACAATCTCCTGAACTCCAAACTGAATGTCAGAATGGGAAAGAAAGGTGATTTAAGCAATTTTGAGCGTGGCATGGTTGTTGGTGCCAGACGGGCCGGTCTGAGTATTTCACAATCTGCTCAGTTACTGGGATTTTCACGCACAACCATTTCTAGGGTTTACAAAGAATGGTGTGAAAAGGGAAAAACATCCAGTATGCGGCAGTCCTGTGGGCGAAAATGCCTTGTTGATGCTAGAGGTCAGAGGAGAATGGGCCGACTGATTCAAGCTGATAGAAGAGCAACTTTGACTGAAATAACCACTCGTTACAACCGAGGTATGCAGCAAAGCATTTGTGAAGCCACAACACGCACAACCTTGAGGCGGATGGGCTACAACAGCAGAAGACCCCACCGGGTACCACTCATCTCCACTACAAATAGGAAAAAGAGGCTACAATTTGCACGAGCTCACCAAAATTGGACAGTTGAAGACTGGAAAAATGTTGCCTGGTCTGATGAGTCTCGATTTCTGTTGAGACATTCAGATGGTAGAGTCAGAATTTGGCGTAAACAGAATGAGAACATGGATCCATCATGCCTTGTTACCACTGTGCAGGCTGGTGGTGGTGGTGTAATGGTGTGGGGGATGTTTTCTTGGCACACTTTAGGCCCCTTAGTGCCAATTGGGCATCGTTTAAATGCCACGGCCTACCTGAGCATTGTTTCTGACCATGTCCATCCCTTTATGACCACCATGTACCCATCCTCTGATGGCTACTTCCAGCAGGATAATGCACCATGTCACAAAGCTCGAATCATTTCAAATTGGTTTCTTGAACATGACAATGAGTTCACTGTACTAAAATGGCCCCCATAGTCACCAGATCTCAACCCAATAGAGCATCTTTGGGATGTGGTGGAACGGGAGCTTCGTGCTCTGGATGTGCATCCCACAAATCTCCATCAACTGCAAGATGCTATCCTATCAATATGGGCCAACATTTCTAAAGAATGCTTTCAGCACCTTGTTGAATCAGTGCCACATAGAATTAAGGCAGTTCTGAAGGCGAAAGGGGGTCAAACACAGTATTAGTATGGTGTTCCTAATAATCCTTTAGGTGAGTGTATGTGCCTATAGGCGGGTGCACAACGAGCATACACTCTGCTTGTTACACATACAGGGAAATGCAATATTAAAAATAAAAAGATTCCTCTCTGGAGAAGTCTTTCTGCTTGCAAATTTCGCCATTTAAATAGCGAGTCTGCAAGCGCAACTGGCTTTTAAAGGGAATGGGAGATGAGACTCTGGTTTATTGCACGTTACGCCCAAAACACACCCATGACTCATTAAGAGACTAGGTACAACCCTTTTGGACCATGCACCTGGCGCGCCGACTGTTTTTCCTGTCGTTAAAGTAGCAAAAGTGGATTCGGAAACGCCCTAAGTGCACCTGCGCCATGAGCTTCAGACCATGAGCATAGATCGTTAAAATAGGGCCCTAAGACACTCTTCTCTGCTCCTCAAATACATAAAATATCAGCCTTTATATATATATATATATATAGTGTTTCTTGAGTATAGAAATCGCATTACTTCAAACAAACAGTTCTTTATTCACCCTTGCATTGCATACAAGCAGAGACGCTCCAAAATGTTTGCAGCACTTAATTCACTATACGATAGAGGCGGGTGGAGTTTTGACTGACAGTTTGAGGATCCAATGGAGTTACGAGGTTCAGTCACAAGCTCTGTTTAATACTTTTCATTGGTTAAATGTTTGCAAAACCCACAGACAGGCGTAAAGGGCGACCAATATTAATGATTTATGAAAAAAATAAAAATAAGGAGAGACAAGGTTTCTGCTCGACAGTGACGATATATAGATGTCTGGACACAGAGTGAAAGCTCCATATTTTTTATTTCAGAGGGCAAAATCCACACCTCAAATTGTAACTTTAGCTCACTGAGGTGTCTTGACCCTCTATGCTTGTTGTCCGCTGGGCTGGTCACCACTTCCGAGGTCCGACTCGGCTTCTCCGCTCGCGCCCCCTCTCCTTGCGGCGAGTCGAGTCAGTGATTTAGGAGAAGAGTTTTGGTTCCTTCTGCAGAAGCAGCTGGCTATGTCCGCTCGGAACGAGGGTGTGAAGAAACCATAGATGACCGGGTCGCAGCACGTGTTGAGGTTGCCGAAGACGAAGAGGGCATGGTGGACGTATTCCGGCATCAAATGCAGCATTCGAGGCTGGAACCAGTACCAGATGCCGAGCAGGTAGTACGGCGTCCAGCACACCACGAATGATGCCACAATGATGATGGTCATCTTCAGGGTCTTCATGCGTGCCTGAGGGATTATGTCGGTTCCACTGCGTCTCAGACAAGGTTCCCCACCTAGAAAATCAAGCATGTGCTGTTTGACCTGCTTTATCATTTTGACCAGTTTTATACATTGAATGAAAAATGAAAAACTCTGCTTTCTAATGATAAGAATTACACTGCAAATAAGATGTTCTTGCTTAGTATTTTTGTCTTGCTTTTCATTAAAAATATCTAAAAAAAAATCTTAAATCAAGATACATTTACTTGAGAAGCAAAATGACGTAAGATATTAAGGGGTTATATCACCCAAAATCATTAACTCACCCTCAAGTTGTTCCAAACCTGTAAAAATGTCTTTGTTCTGCTAAACACAAAAGAAGATATTTTGAAGAATGTTTGTAACCAAAAAGTTGATGGGCCCCATTGACTTCCACAGTAATTTTTTTCCATACTATGGTATGGTTACAAACATTCTTCAAAATATCTTCTTTCATGTTCAGCAGAACAAAGACTTTTTTACAGGTTTGGAACAACTTGAGGGTAAGTAAATGATAACAAAATTTCCATTTTTGGGTGAACTATCCCTTTAAGTTTTGTATTCTGAAAAAAAAAATCATCAAAATTAAGTGAGTTTGTGATTAAAACAAACCCAGTGGGGTCAGAAAAATAAACTTTTATAATTTTTTTTAACCAACAGACAGTACCCCCTTTTATTAAAGCACAAACTCACTCAATTTTGATGATTTTTTTAATATCTTAAGTAATTTTGTTTCTCAAGTTCTTGTACTTTGATTTAAGATTGTTTAGATATTTGTACTGGAAAACAAGACAAAAATACTAAGTAAGAAAATCATAAGAATTATGCTTCCAAACGGTTGTCAACATAATCAACCAGTCTGTCATGAAAACTTGTTTTTGAGAAAATGGTCTCTAAAGAATCCAAACAATTCACAGAATTTAATAAAATAATTAGAAATAACTCAAACTGTGTATTGCTGTTTGAATTGAGGCAGCTACAGCGATCTATCACAACACATGAAAGAGACTCAAAACAACATTTATTTTTAGAAATTCAAAATAAAACTGAAGTAATTTGAAAAGAAAGAATTTGCACTAGAGGCCAAAAGTGATGTCTGGAGGGGATATTTGTTTAAATATGAAGGGAGAACGAAACACTAAACTTGGTTATGGTATTTACTCAGCAAAAAATGCATAGAAAAACAAAAAGCTCACAGGAAAAAGCATACACTGACTACAATATAATCAGTTATTTAATTCGTTCTCTCTTATTTGTGCAAAACTTTTGTCACACAATTTGGCATGTTTTATTGCATTATCATAAATAACACTATTGACTCCAACACAACAACGCAATATGCTAACAAAATCTTTAACAAATTATTAATAATATTTGAATAAAGGGTGAAGATGTCACTGACATCACTTTTGGCAACTACTGTACATCATCAGTGCTTGAGAAGAAAGTTCTTCATCAAATTCAATACAAATGGAACTATGGGAATTTGGATGGAGTTACGCTGTATATCAATGACAGGGACCATGTCAGAAGAGAGCAAAAGTCAATTACCCTTCCCTTTACCACGATGCATCTGGCGGTTGATTTCCACGAGGATTCGGGTATAGCAGAAGCTCATTACCAGCAGAGGGAACACATAGAGGGTGACAAAGTGGAACATGTTGTAGACTGTTTCCTGCCAGCGCTGCTGGAAGCTTCCATGTGTTACACACTGCACAAAGTCAACTCCTTCAGCCTTAATTGCCCTGAAAATAAATAACTGAAACGATAAAAAGCAATTTATAAAGAAAAGTATAATAAGAGAGGTTTTTTTTATTTATCTAAGCTTCACTTCTCAAAAGCATTGTGAGTCTAACTTGATCATAGAAACCTTTGGTGCAATTGGTTTACGATCAATTTAAGCTCACGATGCTTGTGGGAAATGCCGCCCTGGACATTTGTTTCTTAAAGGCATAGTTTGCATAAAAAATGTAAATCCTGTTGTCATTTACTTGTTGTTCCAATCCAGTGTAATATTATTTCACCTACAGAATGTGATGAAAATTTGAGTTTCTCAGGCAAAGCTGCAGTATAGCAAAAACACCAATTTTATAATACTTCTTTGCATCCTTTTTGCATCTCCTCCTAGAGCTTTAAAGCTACAACCACCAAACTCAGGTCAGACCTTCAGACTGTTCTTACGCTTTTCTAGCTGTAAAACATACGGTTTTCATTAAATGGACTACGAAAAATGCCATAAACTTTCATTGAGGGGGTCAAAACTTTTGCACAGTAACTCTAATGGAGTATTTCAGCTTCATCCACCAAGTATCTATCACTAACAAAGCATAGCAACTAGCTTAGGACATGGTAGCAACATACTAAAACATGCTGGCAACATGGTAAATCATGCTAGCAACATATTAAATCATGCTTGCAACATGTTAAAAATGTGCTAAATCATGCTAGCATCATGATAATTCATATTAGAAACATGATAGAAACATGCTAAAACATGCTTACAACATTATCAATGTGTAAAATCATGCTAGAAACATTAAAACATGCTAGCAATGTTTTAAATCATGCTAGAAATTTGCATGTTTACAATGTGTTAGAACGTGTTTACAACATTTTATTGAGAAAATTAAAAATATTTTTGAGAAAAAAATGTCAAGCTTTTCAAAGATTTTTCAAACTTACAGACAACCAACATCAAAGTTTGTTATGAAACTTTAGTCATCTAGTTCTTTATGAATGGAATAGCTAAAGTGTGTGAACTGTAAACCTTTGAAGAATCCAAATATACCTATTTTTATCGTTTTACACATTTTGCAACAGCAAGACAAAGGATTTTCATGTCAAGACAGCTTGTTTTGGGATGTCAAAAATCTCCTCAGTGTTGCTCTATGGGATGTAAAATGGATTTTCAATAGGGGAAACACATTCTGCTATCTCTGTTGAACTCGTATCAAATATCGTATATTCTTGTCATGTTATCACCTTTTGCTTGCAGATAAAAGAAATTCACTTGATCCATGGCTGCATTATTTTTCCATGTGACATACTTCTCTATATTCTCCTGCACAATTTATCAGGTATCACACAGTGTGACAGAGGGAAGCCCATTTTTTTTCTCTGGGGGAGGTAAAAATACAAGAGTAAGGAGCTAAAGATATATTGATACCCACAATTCACCACCCACTCTGTCTTTAGAATTGGATCTCTTTCCAATTATCCATGGCTGCCTAACTGACCTTGTCTCGGACAGGCTTCTTTATCTCACTTGTAATTATTTTAAACGCTGTGGTCCCATCCACAGGCTGCTAAAAATGACATTACTGGAATTAAGTGTGTGGAGGGAAACAGAGACACACTGACGAGATTCAGTCAGGCATTTTAAAGGTTATAGAAAATGCCCTGGGACTCGTGTAGCTTGACAAATAGGATCTATAATCAATGCAGCAAGTGCTCACTGAAGAGTCACTGATCCAGGGTCAGTTATTGCACCACTTTAAGCTATAACTGATTGCTTAAAGAAATGCTTGAGCTTTGATGGCTATCGGGAAATGTGTGAGGTAGACTGAAAGTGCAATTTCCCTAAAAACATACAACATACACGATTTCAATTGAATTCAGTTTGAGATAAAACTAAACTTGGTTCAGTTTGGCAATGTGCCACTTCAATTTTTTCACCACTAACATCAGCAAATTGAATTGCACTTCTGTTTTCAAACAGGTTTCCAGAACACTTTATCCATTTGCCATTGGTGGAATAAACAAGTAGTTCCACCTCCTCATACTACTTTATTGAATCAGTGTTATGTTGGAATAATTGGGATACATTGCATTTTTTTGGGAAATCAAGTTAGGAACAGCTTGCTAAAGCTGAAGCACCGAGGCTTTCCTCTCGACTGTATGATAAAATGGTCCATTGTTCTAAGCTTTTTTAACATATTTCAGGTGTATCTTGTGGTCAAAAGGATGAATAAGCACCTAGCAAACAGCTATGTACCGCTGGTTTTACATTTGGTTTTACAACTGATTGTTTCAAGTTGCAGTCCGTAACTTTTTTAGTCAATCAATAATCAATTTTTGAGCAAGTACATAACCAGTCAGTGTTTAAAACTATCTCCATACCTTAGCCCGATTCACAACGTTAAGCGTGTAATAATGTTTTCTAATTCGAGTGGTACTTATTAGGTTTCCGTGGGAAATTCGAGCATGCCGTCGTTTGTCTTTGCGTCATTACGTCACGTCTGTTTACATAAAGAAGGAGTCCCAGCTATTAGGCTATAAGGCATGTGGAGGATGCTGTAGGTGGCGGATAATTTATAGCCTTTTCTCATAGCAGCTGGAATAATTAAACTTATTTTGATGGTGAATTGTATGGTATGACAAATGGACAATTAGAGATTAGACTGTACAGAAATTGAAATCTACAGGTAACGCTAATACACACTAAATACATGTAGTCACGCAATGCTGATGTTGTTAACATTAACAATTTGAGAACAGAGTATAACAATAAAAATAATTTACGTGGTTTGATGTGATATGAGCTAAGCGATCGTTAGATTTAATCAACATTGGTAGCGCGATTTATTGTAATGCCTTTTTTGGCAGATTTGTCATTTACTTGTTCAGATGACATTTTCCGGTGAAAATTCTTATTTTGGTCATACTTCCAAGTCTACAATTAGTATTTCAGAAGTACGATATCCAAAGGTGTGGTGACTGACAGCCACACATGCTCAAAACATTAGATTCATCCGCGCTGACGAGCTGTGCTGATGCACAACCCATGTAAAGATGATCATTTTGCAAATAACTGCAATTGCAGGTTTCAAACAGAGATGGCGACAAAGAGGCAAAATTTACGGACTGCAACAGCTGATTTAATTTAAAGGTGGTACAGAGGTTTTGTTTTATACATTTTTGCAATATTACTTGAAACTGTATTTACTAACTGATAAAAGATTATTTATTAGGTGCACTGAAAGGAATATTATTAATATACATCATCTGTGCACGAGGTAGGGCCTTAAAAACATCAGCCAATCGTTTACGCGATCATCGCGTAAACGATTGGCCCTCTGGCTTGTCAATCACTGCCATGACGTTCCTTGTGAGAGACGCGCGGCTGCGCGCTCCAGTAACTTTCCACACTCCACAGGCGCCGCATGCAATGTTTTTGTCAGGAGACAGGAGTAACAACTGCAGATTATGAGTTACCTGCGGTGAGTCCGACATAATGAATCCACTAAGTGTGTGCGCGGCTTTAAGTCGCGCACACACTTAACGATTGTAAGGCCGATTATGGATGTAAATTGATACTTATGACTGATCGCGCTCAAACGCGTCCAGTCAGAGCCAGTTGCGTTCAGTCTGCGATTACAGTCGGTGTTCAAATTCCATGTGAAAGTATATAAATCTGCTTCAGGAGCAGGAAACAATCGCTGTATGTTGAGCACAGTCTTAGAATGTTTTAGCTAGTCGTTAAATGTGTGCCCGGCTTAATAACACAGCGAATGCCGGTGGTAAACACTCGTGTTCCTATACTCGTGCACGAGTTTTGGGAGGCGTTCTTACGCATGCGCTCATTTCAAAAACTCAGAGGATCTTCGACGAAAAGATCCTCTGTACCACCTTTAACTTATTAAGTCAGTGTCATCATAGCTATGAAGTCATTTGGGTATATTGGCACAACAAATTTTATTTAAAATATTAATAATTATTTTAAAAATAATTTATTATTAATTTATATTATATATATATTTTT
>RJVU01028973.1:2424802-2453956 GCA_003731715.1 Anabarilius grahami
AACTATTATTTCAAAGGCGAGGCTCATGTGGGATTCATATATGAATTATGATATGAAACTTGTTATAGTGTAGAGTAAGGAATAGGGATGCAAAGTGACAGAAAATTTCCCGTAAATTTCCAGATTTGTTAGTTGTCTCTTCATATTAAGCTGTAATTGGACAAAGTATTTTAATGAAAAAAGACATATCACCTTTAACGAGTGTTTTGAACCACAAATATTATCATCCATCTATAAATCCTCCGAGACAGTTTTGTGCTGCTCCATAGCAAGACAAGTCACACACATGACAACTCCAATTAACGTAACATCTTGTTCACTTACCTGTGGAGAGGCGAGCAGGATGCTGAGGATCCAGGCAGCCAGCAGCATCCTCCTGTTCCTGCGACCGGCATCCAGAGCTTCTAGTGGGTGCAGGATTGCATGGTGCCTGTCCAGACTCACCACCACCAGGATAAATGCTGACGAATGCATGGCGAAGAGCTTGAGGAAGCAGAGGAGCTTGCACATGGCATTGCCGGCATACCACTGCACTGTGATATTCCATATGGCGTCGAGTGGCATCACTACAAAAGTCATGACCAGGTCAGCGGAAGCCAGGCTGGCAATGAGCGGCCTCAGGTGGGAGGCCAGGCGGCGTCCTCGTCCCCTGGTCACGCTGATCAGCACTGAGAGGTTGCTGATAGCTGCGAAGATGAAGAGCACCAGGGTGGCCACCACACGGAAGCGAGCGGCAACAGTGAATGTCGGTGTCTCCCAGTCAGAAGCAAAGTGAGGAAAGGAGGCGTTCGGCAAAGAGGAGTTTTCCCAAATGCTTGTGGGACTCGCTGACAGGAGAGACACGTTTACTGACATCCTGTAAAGGTGGAAAAAAGACTTGTTTTGTTGCATGGTAAAGGCTTTTTGTGATACTCAAATGTATAATTATTGTAATATTCTCTGACATTTCAGTCTCATGTGGATATTAGGGTTCAGAATTTAAAAACTGTCTCATTTTCAATTCATAAGTTGGAATTTGATTTACATTAGGAATTTACAAGTAATGTCAAGGTAATTAAGTGTTCTTCCATCTTTTTCAATAAATTTGTTAAATATAAAGAAGTGTACAGCATATAAATTAAGTACACTACCATTTGGGGTTGGTAAGATTTTTTGTAATAAAAAGTCTCTTATGCTCACAAAGCCTTTTTTTATTTAATCAAAAATACACAGAAATATTGTGAAATATTTTTATAATTAAAAGTAACTGTTTCCTATTTTAATATATTTTAAAATGTATTTTATCCCTGGGATCAAAGCTGAATTTTTTCAGCATCATCACTCCAGTCTTCAGTGTCACATGATCCTTCAGAAATCATTCTAATATGCTGATTTAATGCTCAAGAAACATATATGATAAATGCTGGAAACAACTGTGCTGCTTAATATTTTTTGTCAAAACTGTAAAACCTTTTTTGATGACATTTGATCAATAGAAAATTCAAAAGAACAGCATTTATTTGAAGTACAAGCATTTATTTGTGACATTTCAAATGTGCTTACCGTCACTTTTGAACAATTGAAAGTATTTTTTTTAAATGATCCTAAACAAATGTAAATGAAGTATGCATTTCTATAGGTGACATTTCTGATCTGTTCGTCTTTAAAGGATTAGTTCACTTCAGAATGAAAATTTCCTGATAATTTACTCACCCCCATGTCATCCAAAATGTTTATGTCTTTCTTTCTTCAGTTGAAAAGAAATTAAGGTTTTTGAGGAAAACATTCCAGGATTTTTCTGAGTGACCAACGGGTCCAAATGTCAGTTTCAGTGCAGCTTCAAAGAGCTCTACACGATCCCAGATGAGGAATAAGGGTCTTATCTAGCGAAACAACCGGTCATTTTCTAAAAAAAATAAAAATGTATATACTTTTTAACCACAAACTGCTCTGCGATGCACCACGCATGACATAATCATGTTGTGTGACATAGGCAGAAGTACCGTAGTAGGGCGAAAAACATCTAATTTTCTCCTCCAACTTCAAAATCGGCCGGCATCGTTGTTTTACCTTTTTTTTTGTAAAGGGAGTTTGACTTAGTCTTTGCATGTTCGCTTTGTAAACACTTGCTCTGTACTTCCACCTACGTCACGCATGATCTTTCCAACGTGATTACGTAATGTGTGGCGCATCGCAGAGCAGTACAAGACGAGCATTTGTGGTTAAAAAGTATATAAATTTTCATTTTTGCTTTTTTAGAAAATGACCGATCATTTCTCTAGATAAGACCCTTATTCCTCGGCTGGGATCGTGTAGAGTCCTTTAAAGCTGCACTGAAACTGTAATTTGGACCTTCAACCTGTTGGTACCCATTGAAGTCCACTATATTAAACTATATTTTCCTCAAAAACCTTAATTTCTTTTCGACTGAAGAAAGAAAGACATAAACATCTTGGATGACATGGGGGTGAGTAAATTTAATTCTGAAGTGAACTAATCCTTTAAGGTCTATAAAATCATCTTTAAACTTCCAAGCAAGGCTTTGTCAAGGAATTGTTCACAGTTTGTCTTGTCGTGACAAACCTTTTCTTTTCTAGTTTCAGATAGATAGATATAAAGACAGACAGACATTCATGAGACAGACTCTCATTAATTAAAAGGCAGCCAATTCTTCAATTCTGAATTTTGCTCAGCTGTAGATTATTGGCATTGCCTTGTACACTTAATAATCCTTTCTAAAATTCAGCAAAACGTTGATCAAGACATGAATATTCAGATCACATCACCTAGAGACCCTGATTACCATTACATTACTGTCACCACAGAGGCATTTGTCACCCTTATGACTTTTTACCCAAATGTCTATCGCCCCCGCAGTCTAACATCCTCTGCATTTACAATGCCCATCTGCCATCTCATCTATCTACAGATAAGAAACTCTTGCCAGGGGCCTTTATTCATTCTGGATCTCCTCTGGCAAATAGGGAGACCTTGGTTAAATGGCAGGGAGATAGATTACACCTCAGAGGTTTTTTAAAGGTCTATATATAAACCTCCGACACAACTATCAGGGCTCTGCGCTGAGATTATGCACAGGCAGAATGAGATGCACAACGAAGTAATTCACACGTACTGCCTTGTTCATCATGCTTGCTGATATCTTATTTGGCCACTTGGTTAAACATACTCTACATCTTTATAATAAGATTTGAATTAAATGAATAAAAATGGGTTTAATTGAGTGCGATAAGATAAATCGACATGGCTTACGTTCTTGATAACATCGTGAAGACAATGGTTTAATGGTTGAGGGTTCCCACGTGGGCTCTGGTTCTGATATAAATGCCCAATCATGCTGACAAATTGCTGTTGTCAGAATTTCCCTTCGCTCTGAAAGTGATATTGTCTTTTGTCTAGCTGTAGTCAGGTAAACAGCATGGAGGTGACAGATAGAGAATGCACAACCTCTGCACCATCCTCCCCTGTATCTGCACCTCCACACCAAATTGCACGTGTCAGTAATACATCTCTGCATTGTTACTGCAATTGTTCTTCATGCTTGGCATGAAATATATTCTTCAAAGAGTAGAAAATGTCTTGACCTGGAGACATTTATTTTTGCCTCTTCCAAAATCAATATGCTTTTTTTTTTTTTATTCATGAAGGATATTAGGATAAATGAGCCTATGTATATGAAGTAGAGCTGTTATAATAGATCATACACTCTAAAAAATGCTGGGTTAAAAACAACCCAAGTTGGGTTGAAAATGGACAAACCCAGCGATTGGGTTGTTTTAACCCAGCGGCTGGGTCAAATGTTTGCCCAACCTGCTGGGTAGTTTTATTTTACCCAAATATTGTTTAAAAATTACTGTATTTCTTGCTTAAAATGAACCCAAAATATGTTGGAAATTAACATTTTATTAATATGTTTAATAAACAAACATTTATTAATACTTTTTTTGAATAATATTTAAACAATAAACATTTATTAAATTGCTTATTAATAAATGCTCAACTTTTTGATTGTTATTGTTGCCTCTAGTAATTATGAGTCTGATTTTTAATTTCCAACCTATTTTGGGTTCATTTTAAGCCAGACATATAGTCATTTGTAAACAATTGTTGGGTTAAATAAAACTACCCAGCAGGTTGGGCAAACATTTAACCCAACTGCTGGGTCAAAACAACCCAATCGCTGGGTTTGTCCATTTTCAACCCAACTTGGGTTGTTTTTAACCCAGCATTTTTTAGAGTGTATGCTTGGCATCGCTGTCAGATTGCTTGAATGATTGCTGGACACCTGCCCGCTGGAATCATGGCGGACTTGCACTCCTGCCTCTTAATGTTGGTAAACATTATGCAAAAATATGCAAGGAAGAGTGCCTGCTATCATAACTCTTTAATATAGCATAAGTGCTGTCACGAATATGCAAATCTTAAGGGCTGTTAGAAATGCAAAATCAAAAAACTACCGGATTTCTTTCACACACTGAATGGTATTTTCTTTGGGGGATTCATCATACAATAGTTGCTGTTTAGGAAACCAGAAACGTTCCACTTCATCTTTAGGGATCACTGTCATCATAATCTCTGGAACTTTGCCTGTGGATTTGGGTAATTATATTCATATTCTTGCTCACATGACTAATGACTTGGAGCCAGTTAATTAAGATAGCGGTGATGAGAATATTAAGATTTGATGGCAAATTCATGTGCGAGTGGGCTGATATTTGCAGTGGCTTAGAAGACTTTATAGTCTGACTTATGAGAAGAGACAGAAAATAAAAATAAATTATTTTTATAATGCCACTTCTCACATTTGGCTATTTTTCTGTTGGATAGTTTTGTTAGGGGTTTACTTTAGCAGAAGTCAGCAAAGTCTTGAAGATTCTGACAAAATATGTCATGAAGCACATGTATAAAAGCAAAAAAGATGCTTTTGACCATTTTTATGACTAGTTAATGTATGCCAAATATTGGTGCGATATGATTAAAAATTCATCTACCTTATATCAATGACACTGTTTTCCTTGGCTCGCCTCAAAAACTTTCATGAAAACACCTGATACACATGCAGGATTCATCAAAGAAAGTTTTTGGGTCCATTTACTTCAGTTTCTTAAAATAGAAGTGATTCTGAACTCAATTCCAAACTTAGTCCCTTTGTCTGTGTTTCCAAACCTAGTGAGCTGTCTACCTAGACAGCCTTTCTGGACATCATGATTAACATAAAATGAATGATCATGCACTATGATGCCAAGAAATGCTGCTGTTTAGGAAACTAGGTTTTGTCTCCAGTAAGCTCATTACAGTAGCCTCTTAAATAGAACATGATAGAGTTAGACTTACCTGTTTGCTGCAATATGTGATTTGTAGATTAATCCATGAATATTTCACTCAGTTATTTATATATTGGACATATGCTGCTCTAGAGAAAATAAGCGCAGTTCATTCAGCAGTCCGTTAACATGTCGTGTTGTTACGCGGTTAAATCCACGAGAAGTCTCGTTCTCCTCCAACCCCCGCATGAGCTTGACGGCACCATGGACTCATGTAGGGAACAGTTTGCCGCAGTCAACGGTAATTCACTCATCAGGGTGATAACGATTATCTCCCGGTGCAAAAGTTTGGTTGCTGGACGCTTTCGGATAGTACTGCACCTTTTAAGAAGCTACATGTTGTTTTATTCGCACTTTTTGCCAAAAAGCCGACTGTTAAACGGACTCGCGGAGCTGTCCAGTTCTGAAGAGTCTCCAGTGGAGGAAGACAAGAGCTTCAATGTGTGTGAGCCAGCGCTGCTTCACCTTCAGACACTCATCAGTCGCACAGCAGCACAACACACACAGTGAGGAAACCTCAGCGTCACTACACTCTTACGCACTGTGAAATATTCGTCATAATTAGCGGGAAAACCTTCAAATCAAACAGTAAAAAATTGTTTGGTGGTTGACTGTAATTTAGCTTACCATATACAGTACGGTGGACTTTATAGAGTACGATATAGCCTAGGTCTTATACGCCAGATATTCAAGCGCGCAGCCATTTTTAGAATTTTGTCTTTGAACTTCCGTTTTTGCAGTAACTCTGTATATTATTGCTGGTGAAAGTTGTCATGAGCATTGTAATGTTTGAAGCAGATGTCATAGCAAATGTCAGTAGCCCCAGGACGATTTTAATAGGAGCGGTTCTTTCATAAATCCGTAAGATCTTACCTTCAAGCTGTGGAAATACAAACTGGAAGAGTGCAGCGCCTTTTTTTGATTTTTACGTTGCATAAACTACACTGTAAAACTCAATAAGTTCAGAATACTCAAAACATATGAGGAAACGTATTACCTCGAATCATTTAAGTTAACTAAGTTATTTTTTTTTAGTTAGTAGAACTTCATTTTTTTGTGACAAGTGGGGCGGGGCCGAGAGCCATGGAAGCGGAGCAAGGCCAGTGTGGTGCACAGGTGTCTCTCATTAACAATCACATCACTGGCATTCCTTCGCTCCCACAGTTCTCAGCCTCGGCCAACTCAAGTACATATAGTTAATTTACATAAACATCACATTCAGATCTTGGTTAAATGTTAGTTAGCAAAAAACACATGCTAATATAACTATCAAAGAGACTGTCAATATATACTTGCATGTATGTAATCAAACAACATACAGTATACAGTATGTGGTCTTAAAAGTTTTGCAGCCCATCCTCAACCTGACCACACGGTCTACTCTTCACCAGAATGCTAACCCTGAAAAACTAACATAACAGAACCCCCTGTCAATCCCAACTTAACACAACATTAAACACTAACTTATGTCTCCCTATGTTAATCTTATGCAAAAACACACAAAATAACACTTAATTTCAACATTTATACAGTCTGATGCAAAGCATGCTGGGAATTAGAAATCTGCTGCAACTTAAACAGTTTAGTTTACTTGAAATATGTCAGTGCTGTGAACTCAAAAGTAAAAGAAAGTTTTAAATACTCATAACAGTTAATTTAACTGAACTAATTTGTTTAATTTAAGTTTGTCCTACTCAAACGAATTAAGTATTTTGAGCGTTAGGGTTTACAGTGAATAATGCAAAATATTGTAAAACACTCACATAATACTAATTTAAATATTTGCTGAAATATTTTATATGAAATTGTCCTATAGCCGAATGAATAAAGAAATAATATTACAAACATTTGAGTATCACAAAAAGCCTTTACCATGCAACAAAACAATTAGTCTTTTTTTCCGCCTTTACAGGATGTCAGTAAACGTGTCTCTCCTGTCAGAGAGTCCCACGAGCATTTGGGAAAACTCGTCTCTGCTGAACGCCTCCCTTATATTTTTTTTAAGTAAATTTTTTTTTCATTATTATTGTTGTTATTAGTATTGGAATGTTTTGTGTTCCATTTATGTTATTTAGTTTATGCATGTTGCATTATTTTATCTTTATGTCTTTGCACGATTCAACTTTGCTGAATAAACAAATAATTTCATGTACAGTATTGGCCAAAAGTGATGTCTGGAGGGGATATTTGCACAATACTTGCTTTAAATGACACTTCAGGGTTATATTAAACAATCAAATATGAGGAGTATGCTATACTGTGAAGAAGAATACACTAAACTTGGTTAAGATATTAAAATTACAAAATTATTTGGCGTTATTTTGGTTTTATTTTATTATGCAAAAAAAAAAACTCACAGTAAATAAAGCATACATTGACTAATGTAATCAGTTATTAATATTTTGTTGGTTGTCCCTTGTTTTTAATTACTGCAGCCATTCCCCAGGGCATTGACTCACTATACTTTGTGCATGTGTCATGCTTCACTTTTTTCCTTATCCGACTTGTCACAATTCAGGTTTATAATTTCCCAAAGGTTTTCAAGGCCATTAAGGTCAGGGGACTGAGGAGGCCACTTGAAGACTTCAAAATGCTGAGCATGAACACTTTCATTACACGCAACATTATTCGCTGTGTGTTTGGGATTTTTATCATGTTGGAAAATACACATTTGATCTCCAAACAGATCCTCCATAACTGGCCACATTGTGGTCAGCAGGATTCCCAAGCATTGGTCCATTTTCAGCTGTGTAGATCCTTCCAACACCTGCAGCAGACATGCATCCCCAATACCATTATGTTTCCCCCGCCGTGCTTAATGGAGCCACACATGCATTTGGTAGTAAACCACTCCAGACTTCTCCATATACCTGACACCATCCAATGCTAGGCTGTTCAATTTCGACTTGTCGGACTGCAGAACACGGCTCCAGTCTTCCACACTCCAGTCCTTATTTTCTTTGACAAATGCAAAGTGTTTTTTTGCAGTAGATAAAAATAATAAATGGCTCCTTTACTGGTGCACAACCTCTCAGCTTCTCATAGATGTTGTCTTAAAGTTCAAGATGAAAGTTTGGAGGTTTCATCCAGGTCTTTAGAAGCTGTTTTGAGGTGATTTTCATCCAAAATGCTTACTAGTCTTCCTTGACTAATCCTCTTTGGTTGCAGAAGACAGCTCCCTCCATCTGGCCATTTTCACTAAAACCCACCAAATAACATCTAAATAACAATAATGCTTGCCACATAGTTATTTTAATGAATTAGGCTGGGAATAATGAGTGAAAGCTGGTATGACCACTTGGCCGAAAATGACATCCACAATTCGGCATGTTTCATTGCGTCATGACAAATGATAAAATTGAAACATGGAACACATACATTATTTACACTCCAGGCACAACTTCACTGCATGCATACAAAATATTTAATAAATATTTAATGAAAAGTTTGAATAAACCAATTTTCCTGTGTCGGACATCACTTTTGGCCACTACTGTATAGGAGAATGAATATAGGCTACACATAATAACTACAAATACATATAAGATAGCCTTCACATTATACAAAAGATACATCAGTTTACAGATACATCACGCTGTTTTACCAACAAAATTAGTTGAAATAGTTTATAGGCGGCAAGCAACAGTAATGTGTCAAAACACATTTGACTCTCTGATATGTCTGTCGAATTGCTGTAGAGACCAATTTTGATGAACTTTAAGTAATGTGGCCTTGCATTGCACCATTTGTATTGTCATCAGTACATTTTAGACTAACAAACAAGACTGAATGGCTCAGACAGTCTGGTATGTTAACATTCAAGCTGTTTTGTTTCAGTGTGATTAATTGCATATACAGTAAAACACACAGTCACTAAAATGCCACACTGCAAAGCCTGTAACATGATCAGTGTATTTTTACTGTAACATCATCATTACTGTTAATAAAATATTACTAATATAAACAGTCTGTATAAAGCAAATGAAAGAAATGCTTAGCCAATTATTATGAGAGGGAGAAATAAAAAAACCTTTTTCTGATATAGCATGACTTTCTAACAACAAGGAGTGTCTTGCAATTAACAGTTTATTTCTAACATCATTATTGGATTCTCCGACAGTAGGCTGGTTTTACTGCAACAGATGGTTACAGAGTACTTTTTCCTGTGTTAAATGTCATAAAGGGGTCTGTTTTCTTAAGCCTCATTTGTATTCACCCTCCGCTTGTATTACACATATGTTAATGGAGGTATTCAAATGCAACAGCCTTTTAAATCTGTCTCAGACATTTTAATGGCAAAGAATGTGTTGATGAACCGCTGTCACATCTCTCCAAGGTTAACTGCTTCAGAGCAGTGTTAATTTTGACAGCAAATTTTGATTTAGTTCAGAGATTAAATGCCATGCAGGTTGAGGCTTTCGCTCCATTCTTTTTGCTCGGCTGATTAAGTCAATTAATAATTGTAATTAAATAATAAAAAGCTAGTTTTTATACAGAGTGAATGTAAAGCCTGTTTAATTTGCCAATGTTCCTGTGGTGGAGGACATGGTACAAAAAGGTCCTAAGATGTTCATTATATTCTTTAATCTTGTACATAATAGGTTGTGTAAGGTTTTTACAGTTATAAGTACATGTGCATTTAAGGCATTTAGCAGGAAAAGAACCTTAAAGTGTTCCGTCAGGTGCTTCATAGAACCTTTTAGGGGTTTCCATCATGGGATCAGGGGTTAGTTTTAATAAGATTTAATTAATCGAATTAATTATGTTTTAATTCATTTGTAATTTTAAGTCAATTTTACAAAATATACTTTATCAGTAGAAAAATGTAAATAAGCCATCAAAATGAAAGTAAATTTATCTTTATATAGATCCTTTTTTGCATAAAGCATTCTTTAAAATTGAATCAAGAACCCTAGAGTTCTATGTAGAACCCCATTGAACCTGTTTTCTAAGAGTGATATGCTCAAAGGTAATACATGCAATTCAGAAAGTTATAATTTATGGATAACTTGCCTTATATTCACATATTTTGTCTATTGTTATTCATGGTCAGATTGAAATTTATGAGAAATCCTGATTATGGGGTCACATAATGTAAATCTGCAACAATCTGTTACATTTATGTCATGGTGCTGCAGAAAAACATAATATTGCTAGTTTTGCCAATAAAAATAACTTCCACGTAAAACAAAGAAAAGAAAGAAAGGAAAAAAAAAATAATATATATATATATAGGCTATATATTTTCTGCAGAGTGTGTGTTTGACCTGCAATCTCTCTTTAGGTTGTACTGCCCTCTGCTGGGAAGATTTCTCCATTAAACCAAAGAGTCAGCAACAACCAATAGCGTCTCAGAATACATTAATTTAATAATTAATATTTGTCTCTCTGGAATTATTTTTTTATTTTATTTTATTTTTTTGAGGATAAAGTATTCTCTCTGATTGTGTGTCTGTGTGAGTAAGCAAACATTGTACTATTATTATTACTATATTCTACTTACTATTTTAAACAAATTAGAATAAGTTTTATCCATAAAATTACAATTAATCTGTATTTTTATATATTTTTTATTTTTTCATATTAATTTCAATTTAAAGATCTCTGATATCAGTTCATTTCAAATTTCTACTGCTATTTGAATCTATTTTTTCTCTTTGATTACTTTATGGGGTTTAAAAATAAAATGCTGTTTTCTTCATGACAAAACTCGATTATGTTGTTGTCTAACACAATGACCTCTTTATATAATCTCTTTCTTCACCTTAGTATGCATTATAGCTGACCACCCAAGTGTGTGTGTGTGTGTGTGTGTGTGGTTTATATTACATTGTGGGGACCAAATGGTACCCAAGGATAGTAAAACCTGAAATCACCTGCATTGTGGGGACCAGCCAGCAGTCAATGGATTAATAAACATACTAAATGATGTTGTTTTTTTGTTTTGTTTTTTGAAAATGTAAAAATGCAGAAAGGTAGGTGGGTAGGTTTAGTTAGTGTAGGGTAATAGAATATACAGTTTGTTCAGTATAAAAACCATTACGTCTATGGAGAGTCCCTATAAGGATAGTGAACCCGACGTGTGTGTGTGCGTGCGCACTGCAGTCTTAGTTGACAGATTGCATAACATTCATGAGATTATTTAATATGCACTTTGAGTATTTACATAACATCTCTTGTCTGTGAGCTTAAGAACGGATTTGACTCTGTCTCTAATATTGATGTCGCATATCTGATAGGCTATTGATGATACTGATATTAATATCTTAATCCTCTCGTGTGCTGTATTTGATGCTGAATATTGATTATGAAGTGTTTTCTATCCAAATGTTCTTTATAATCAACATGCAGACTTTTGAATGAGTTGACAGCTCACACACCGGAAGCCCTCCTCCAGTTGTGTCTAATACTTAATGTTATTCGAAACTTACTGAGCTGTAACTCATTAACATGAAGCTTAATTACTCCCTGTCTGCTGTCTTCCTACCTCTTAATTCTGAACATTAATTAGCAATGAGAAATAATCTCTACCATTTGATCGAAGAACAACAAGCATACATCATGGTAATAAATCAAGCATGACATTACAACAAACAGAAATCTCTGTATTATGTGCGTTCAAATCTTAAAATTCATGCTATATTAAAATGAGAATGTAGAGTGTTTCAATAAAATAACACAAGGAAAGTATTCTGATTCTATGAAGCATTTATTGTATGCCCTAGACAAAACCAATGCTCTATCAATGCTCTTTATGTGTGAGTTACATAAAGACTGCTGTCTTGTCTTTCAGACACACTATGACCACCAGGTGGGAGACTAACTCCCTAAAAAGGACAATGAAATGCCATATATAGCAAATTATACAGTACTTATAGACACCCCTAACACAACAACAATACTCTGTAATCATCACAGAGCCCACAAAATGTGCACTGATTTATGTTCAGAGTTAAGCTCAATCTACATTTGTGGCATAATGTTGAGTACCATAAAAAAATATTTCGACTTGTTCTTANTAAAAAAAAAAAAAAAAAAAAAAGAGGAAAAAAAAGCCAAAGTGCTTACAATGGGATCATATTATGAAAGGATTTAAAAGCAGAAAATGTGAAGCAAATAATTTTATGAAAGCATTTATAATTGATCTATTAAACTGTGTGCATTCTATTAGCTGTAAAAAAAAAAAAAATTTTTTTATACATTTTATAGTTGTTTTAGGGTTCATGTCAAAGAAGTTAAAAAAAGAGAAAAAAGAAATTTATCACACTAAAATCAGGGTTATTATCGTTAACTAAAACTGTTTAAAACAGTTCTGTTAATTGAAATAAGGCTGAAAAAAATAAAATATAAATTTTAGTTGAAAAAGTAGAAATGTTGCCTTGGCAATAAACTGAAAAACATTTAAGTTGAAGCATTAAAATTATTAATTTCAAAAAAATAAAAACCTAAATAGCAAAACAATAAAATGACAAAAGCACATAACTAAATTACTAAAAATTCTACAAAAATTAACATGAAAACTAAAAATATAAAAATAAAAGTTAATTCAAAATACTAATAAAATTATAATAAAACTAAAATAACATTGACCGAAATTGCATACTCTTTTGAGTAGGTACTTATTTTGAATAAGTAATTACTTCACAGCCGCTAAAAAAGTATGTTCTATATGAATGTGTATGAATATAATCCGGACGTACTACATCCGCAATGTTACCCTTATCATGTGACCTACCAGCGTCAGTTGCGTCGCTTCACTGCCATCCATAAATCCTCTCCTGTGGCCTCATGTAAAGAGATGGCTGCATCTAAAATCGCATACTTATAGTACACAGTACTCATAAAAGAGTAGGTGAAAAATATCCGAATGACCTGCTACTTCCGGCAAGATTCTGAAGTGTGCATACGATGGACACTTTACTATCCCATGAGGCCACGGGAGGCAATTTGTGAATGGCAGTGAAGCGACGCAACTGATGATGATGGTAGGTCATGTGATAAGGGCAACATGGCGAATGTAGTACGTCCAGATTACATTCATACTACACACACTCATACTATATGGAACGTTCTTTTTAGCGATCGTTAAGTAATTACTTATTCAAAATACCTACTCAAGTGAGTATGCGATTTCGGACGCAGCTGAAGTGTCCATCAGATCGCACCAGAAGTAGCAGGTACTTTTTGCCTACTTTTTTATTAGTACTTTAAATATAGTTTTTTATTATTCTAATTGTAAGACATTTCTCAGGTAGTAAATGTGGATCTTTCAGATGAATCTGAGGAGTTTTGCTCTGGTCTTGTCTTGGTCCGACACACACTGGTCTTGGTCTCGTCTTGGTCTCGACACACACTGGTCTTGGTCTCGTCTTGGTCTCGACACACACTGGTCTTGGTCTCGTCTTGGTCCGACACACACTGGTTTTGGTCTCGTCTTGGACTCGACACACACTGGTCTTGGTCTCGACACACACTGGTCTTGGTCTCGTCTTGGTCCGACACACTGGTCTCGTCTTGACTTGGTCTCGACACACACTGGTCTTGGTCTCGTCTTGGTCTCGACACACACTGGTCTTAGTCTCGTCTTGGTCTCGACACACACTGGTCTTGGTCTCGTCTTGGTCTCGACACACACTGGTCTTGGTCTCATCTTGGTCTCGACACACACTGGTCTTGGTCTCGTCTTGGTCTCGACACACACTGGTCTTGGTCTCGTCTTGGTCCGACACACACTGGTTTTGGTCTCGTCTTGGTCTCGACACACACTGGTCTTGGTCTCGTCTTGGTCTCGACACACACTGGTTTTGGTCTCGTCTTGGTCCAACACACACTGGTTTTGGTCTCGTCTTGGTCTCGACACACACTGGTCTTGGTCTCCTCTTGGTCTCGACACACACTGGTCTTGGTCTCGACACACACTGGTCTCGGTCTCGTCTTGGTCCCGACATACACTGGTCTTGGTCTCGTCTTGGTCTCGACACACACTGGTCTTGGTCTCGTCTTGGTCCGACACACACTGGTCTTGGTCTCGTCTTGGTCCGACACACACCGGTCTTGGTCTCGTCTTGGTCTGACACACACTGGTCTTGGTCTCGTCTTGTTCTCGACACACACTGGTTTTGGTCTCGTCTTGGACTCGACACACACTGGTCTTGGTCTCGTCTTGTTCTCGACACACACTGGTCTTGGTCTCGTCTTGGTCTCGACACACACTGGTCTTGGTCTCGTCTTGGTCCGACACACACTGGTCTTGGTCTCGTCTTGGTCTCGACACACACTGGTCTTGGTCTCGTCTTGGTCTCGACACACACTGGTCTTGGTCTCGTCTTGGTCTCGACACACACTGGTCTTGGTCTCGTCTTGGTCTCGACACACACTGGTCTTGGTCTCGTCTTGGTCCCGACACACACTGGTCTTGGTCTCGACTTGGTCCGACACACACTGGTCTTGGTCTTGACTTGGTCCGACACACACTGGTCTTGGTCTCGACTTGGTCCGACACACACTGGTCTTGGTCTTGACTTGGTCCGACACACACTGGTCTTGGTCTCGTCTTGGTCTCGACACACACTGGTCTTGGTCTTGACTTGGTCCGACACACACTGGTTTTGGTCTCGTCTTGGTCCGACACACACTGGTCTTGGTCTTGACTTGGTATCGACATACTGGTCTTGGTTAGTATGCCATCCGGGTACTTTTTACCTACTCTTTTATGAATACTTTGAATTCAGACATACTTCTTTTGTCACATACTGATTTTCGCATATTATACAGTAAAGGGCAGTATTCTATTTTGGATGCAGCCAATGACTAAAATCATTTTAACACACATGTCTTGTGGCTATACAATTGGAACAGTGAGTATTTTAACTTTTACAGACTGTCCCCATTCACGTCCATTGTAAGTGCCTCACTGTGAAGTGGAAGTTAATGTGGTAATCAACATTATGCATTATCAAGTCTCTGTCAATTGAATTTAACTTTTATTGAATATTCCTTTAAAAGCTTAAGGAACTGATGGCATCATGGAAGTAGTTGTTGTTTTTGTTTTCTCCATGATTTTTAAGTCAGAGTTTTTAATCGTGAGTTAAACCGCTTAGCCTGCTTCGTTTTAGTCTTTAATGCAGACCCCCTGCTGACTTGTCCAGTTAGATTGGGACTCTCTAATGAACCACATATTGAAGCTATTACCATCTCGTAATGTGTTTCTGCACACTTCTAATGTGGGATTACAGGAAATATCACAAGTAACACTGGTGCAAAAACTATACGACTGAAGAAGAGAGGCGGTTCACACCATTTTAGTATAAATATCATGTATATAAGGCTTACATGGTGTCACACATCTCAAGATCTATTTGGCTTTTTACATACCACACAATCAAATAAACACACAAATCTGATAGGAAGCTCAAGCAAAACAGCGTTTAAGATGACAGGTTTAAATGTGAACCTGCTTCGGAAGTTACAGTACCTAACATGTGACTTTGCACTCATACACTTCCCACATGACACCATGTGACTGCAAGACCATATACAAATAGAAAGAGAGAGAGAGAGAGACTGGAATATGGCTTTAGTCACTGAACCTAAAAAAACTGGGTTGTTGATATTTCATAAAGTGAGTGTTAGTGTTCATTGGACTAGCGGGTGATGATGCAAATGGCCAATCCGTGGAGGGAATGCTGGATTAGCTCAGAGAATCACTGCATGCAATATTTAGCACTAATCTGTACTCTTAAATCCAACAGGCCCTCCTCACTGAAATGAGTTACACATAAAAGCCGTTCTGAGAAACACAGTGGAAGTAAGTCATCACAGTTAAGCCATCACCTGACTCCATATAACTGCCAAAATAATACTGTTGCTTGACAAAATGTGCGTAGCATACACGGTTTTCACAAAAGTCACGTTGTACCTTGTTTCAGTTCTGTTTTATATCCATACATTGGTGTTTTTGTCTACAAGATGTATGTAGTTAACACAGATAAGGAACTTCCTTTGATTCTTGGTTATTTTGAACATATGACTCATAGAAATCCTACTGTTTTTTGTTTTGTTTTTGGAGAACCGGAAATTCTTAATGTTCATAATGATGAATGTCCAAATGTTCTAAATTTAAAGGGATAGTTCACCATTCTGTCATATTTTCACCGTCATGTTGTTTTGAACATTTCTAAAGGTCAAAGGCATCCAAAACAGCTGTATTTCATTGTATATAGACAAAAACATGAAAGTTTTTTCCAAAATATTGTGCCTTTTGTGTTTCTGGAGGGGAATAAAGAGTCAATAACGACATGAAGGTGAATAAATTATGACAGAATGTTTTTTTTTTTTTTGGTGAACTGTTCCTTTAAGTTTGTCATTTCTTTATGAAGTAGCCTACTATACGATTTCCTAATGGATTTTCGTGTATTTAATGAAGTAAACCTTTAGATTCAGTGCTCAGATGTGACATGGAGTAATTCAGAGCCTTGTGGTTATTAATGCACTCCATATTGCAGTGACTCACTGGCTCGTGCGTTGTAAATCTGCCGTAAACAGCGCAAACCGCCGCTAGAGGTCTCAGTGTCAGTGTTGACAAACAATAAAAGAGTTCTATGTGAACATCAATACATACCCAGCTTCGGTTAAAACCATTTGCGGGTTTATGGTGGACAAATGTTAAGATTTGTCACTAATCCTCCCCGCCTATAACACAAAGACAGCTCTAGTTAGCCAGAGAGCTGCTCCTCGCGCGACTGAACGCGGGACAGCCGCTGCGGTCCCATATAGATACTACAGTATATGACGAGAGAGATACAGTATCATAACAGAGAGTGTAAACAATACCCGGATGAAAAAAAAAACGCTGCGATTTTAGGGGGAATGATTTTACTGTATATGCACGTGCAAACGATAACCAACTTTTATTTTTTCTTCGTGAAACATTTAGTTAGAGTTTCACACCTTTGTTGCACTCTTAGTATTCTGGGCTGCAACAATGCATGCATGTGTAAGTAGGTCAGGAGAATCGTATTGTTCAGTCAGTGTGTGCTACTGCCCCATCAGTGTGTTGAATACAAGAATAAATGAGAGCAAGCAAAAGAAAGGTATCTCTCACGCGCACTGCAAATGATGTGTGTATCTTGCTGCAGAAAACTATTGCTGCTGATATCTGCTTGAGACTCCAGTGGATGTCACTTCTTTTCTTGGATGTTTGTCATTTTAGTGGCACAGATTGCTAAATCATTGCTTTCTGACACAATTGTGTTTTTAAACTTAATCTTAATTGTACCGGTTAATATCGATAAGAGTTTGACTGTTCTAAGAGGTGACATTTGCAATATAAGTCATAATATCTGATTGAAGATTTTACATTGAGATATTTTTAATTAGGATATGTTCGTCATGATTGTCAGTGGATGTCAAAATCATTTAAAAAAAAGGGGGATATGGTGTTCTACTGCAAATCCCAGTCAGATTACCTTAATTCCATTCCTGACAAATGTTATTAAATGGATGTATTGCATGCAAAAAAATGTTTGCTTATAAAATCAAAGACTTGTCTTTTTGAAGACATGCCAACAAGTTGTGGTGGAGTGATAAAACCTGAGCTGATCACCAAAAGGTTGCAGGTTTGAACCCCATAAGAGACATTACTGTAATGAGACATGCTGTAAAGGACTGTTTATGTAGTAAATGTACATGCAGAGATATTTATCATTCTTTGTTTGCCATGTTACACTCACTGTTTTGAAATGCAATGAAAATCAATATTGCATACCATATATATTTGATTTGTTTACATATATACACATCAAAACAACCTCGGTGGACAATGACTTTGCATTTCCACATGCAATCAGTAGCTAGTTTGTGAAAAGAGAGTTACATTTTTCTTTTGGCACAAATTATGATTATTTTCAGGATGTCATGTTAAATGAATCCGACATAATTTTAAGTAAAAATGCACCTGAAAGATAATTTAGCTTGCACCAGGTTTACAAATCAAAACAACATAAATAGGCTACACGATTTTGCATAAAATGTATTTATTTATTTATTTGCATTATCATATGTATAATTACATTTGTTATTATGAACAGAACAAAAATGCATTGTAATGGACATACAGTATAAATAACGTAAAATAATTAATAAACTGCTTTTTTTATTGATTAGTATCATTTATAGAAGTCATATCAGTCCCTGCAACATAATCCAGATCTGAACAATAGCCTTCGGCATTTGTTAAAAATCATTTCCTAACCCTTGGTGCTTCACACAATGGCAGATGACATTACGTACGAATCACTCCAGTCCACCAATGCGGCCTCTAAAACCACATATCTGTCATTGCGAAAAAGTGCAGTCTGTTTTGTTGGTCTGTAAGTTTTGGAAACGGCTGGAAGAATGTCCAAATGTTGTGTGGAATCGCGGCGGTTTCGCACCACAATGTTCCTCAAAAAGCTCCAGTCGTTCGGAAAGAAGAGGGAGTTAATATGGCTGTCCACAATTTATCTGTCAGTGTAGTAAGCTCGCCTTGTGCTGCCGACACGACGCGCATAACAACCCATTTAGTTCCCATCATTTCAGAGCTTCTTGTCCCCTCCCCTCCAGACACAGACAACAACATACACCTTAATAGGGGCGCGTCTCCGACACAGCCGCCGACCAATAACCCGTCTGTCTGGGCAGAGACCAAGGGGATGAGCGCTCGCCGAGGCCCAATCAGCGCTTTTGTGTTGCCTGCCGGTGCCGGGGACTGGTCGTGAAGAGCTACAGCAGCGCTTCAGGATCGGAGAGTGAACCCGGAGCCAGTGGAACCTGAAGGGTAAAGGCGAGTCAGGTGAGTCCGGGGATTCAAGCGCGGCCTAGCCGGTATCAGCTCGGATTGGGGAATTAGCGAGCGATATGGTTTATAATCGTAGCCACACGCGAATCGGCCGTCATTCGCTCTAAATGAATGGGCTAAACGGTTAAAAATGGTTTTGAGGGAGTCTGCTGAGCAGCCAGACAATAGCATAGCGGATTTTGCGTGGAAAGCAAAGCGCTTCTAACACGCAGCAGTTCAAAGTGGCTGGCTAATACTATTAAAATGAGCTCGGGATTGCGCCGTGGCGTATCGCACATCGAGCGGCTATTTCAAGAGCGTTTCCGCGAAAACCCGTCATATTTAGCAAGCAACTTTGACAAGTTTACTAGCCAAAGCAGCATTTTATATGTGTGAAACGGCGTTCATTGTTTCATCTGGTGTCTCTAGGGGTTAACCCAGATTGGCGGAGAAAGCCTCGCGTCCTCCCGGCTGTGGCTACAGTAGTGCAGTAGCAGCTCAGACACAATGAAAAAACCCCAACATATACACACACACAACACCATCTAAATATATCTAATGCTCGTATTCCAACGATATCAGCTCAAACGGGCTGTTTAGTGAGTGTTTTAGGGCTGTTCTGGGGAGCGGGATTTCTCTCTGCTGTGCCGAGGGCACACGGATAGTGTACGGTGAGCCTGTACAATTAGAAAAAAAAGATGTCGAAAATGCATCAGCCATTTACGTAAGTGAGGACGTTCTCTCAACTTGCTCCATATGCACGCAAATGGCTGCCCAACACTTGACAGACGTAAGAGTGAAATCTAATTCCAGCGTGAATGCAGGTATTGATCGAAGCCAACAGGGAGTCGCTGATAATCGGGGGGAGATGACGTTTAGAAAGAAACTCTAATCAATGATATATTATTCGTTCTCTGCAGACAAGTCCAAAGTGAGACAGGGTTTACTTTATAGGCTTTATATAGTCTGAGGCTTACTCTAGCAATCTGATTCAGCAGAGTTTGGCCCCCTCAAGAATTTTTCATATGCATTTATTAGCTAGATGACAGTAGTTTGTTTGTGGAGACCTTTTACTCTATTTAAAAATAACAAAAAAAACATTTAAAGTAAAAATGCACTTGACAGATAATTCCACTATATGGGCAAATTAATATTTTCCTACCACCCTAAAGTCTTTTAAACGTGCACTCAGTAACCTTTTGCTAAAAAGTTTTACATATAAAGAAATGTGCACTACATGGAGCGGGTCTCCCGCTCATGGGTGCTGCCATGTTGAGATAATCACATGACCTGCTGTGTCATGCAATAGAGTATCTCAGGGATGACGTGTTTTTGTAGGCAAAACCCGGAAGCGAGTTAGCATTTTAGGACTTCCGGTTCCATCGCCCTAAAGTCTATATGTGCATGCTATCCACCCTTTCCGCCCTAAATAGTATTGAATATTACTAGTGTCACGTACTATTTAGGATGGATAGTATGCACATTGAGACGCAGGCTATGGGTTTTTGCAAAGTCGCCTGAAATAAGGTCTGTGGTTAACAAAGCCTCTAAATATTTTCACGTTTTGATCTATGATATAAAACACACCAATTATAACCCGCTTGTGTCTTAAAAACGGCGGTTGCTAAAAGGGACTACTTCATTTGGCGGGGACTTTAGACGTCATTATGACAAACGGGACATGTGGACTGCATTTCTCATGAAAAAGTGGATAAGTATTCATACACAGCGCAGATCATAAACAACGAGCATGTTTTTTTAAAAAAAAAGTTTGAGGAAGCTTGGTGGTGGTGACGTTGATCCGCGACCATGGTGTGCTGTAGTCCGTTTATAGCCTACTGTTAGCTTTTTATATCTGACGACTTTATTTAGGCTTCAAAATGTATAAATGTTGTGTTAACTTGTAAAAATGATCTTGATAGACAAAACGTGTAAGTGTCATAACCCTTTGTTAAACACAGAGCTTATTTTTTTGCGGTTTTCCAAAAGTCTATGGGAAAAATGAATAGGCTTTCGATCGAGGGAACCCGTGCGCCGCTAACTTCCGGGTTGGCCTACAAAAACACGTCATCCCTGAGGTACTCTATAGAGTGCAACAGTCCGGTTCCGGTGTCATGACAAATCGGATCTCTATACTATTAAATAGTAATAGCCCATTAAGTGACATCATTACGTTCTTTTTATAACTGAAATATTTGGACATTTTAAATTCAACATGTAATTGCTTTAACGATGATTGTGAATGCATGTAGGGTCAGTGCAAATGCGTGTATAAACTAACCTATCAGGTTACTCTGGTATCTGTATGCTATTCTAGTACATTAGCTAACTAATACAGACATTAATGGTCATTATAACGTAGTTCAAACAGCATCATAACATGATTTTGTTGGAATTGTAATCGGGCACTAAAGAGAGTGCCTATTAAAAGAAATTTGAGCCAATGGGATTGTTTGAGGTCCTAACAGAGCCCTGATTTTGAGGAGGACCTGATTTGTCACCACACCGGAAGTAAAAATCCCGTTCATTTTCTCCATAGGGGAATTGATTTTCAACGATAACTTAAACTATACACCTTTAAAGACAGGCCTATTGTGAGCTATATCAATGGTATATGCTTATGCTGAAACCTCTTTTATAACCTCTTTTTTAACCATCTTTAAATCAGTAGTTTTATATTTATATTTTTTATTTTGATTGTCATTTGCAGTGCTTTGTGGGAGTAGCGCTTTCTCTGATTATAGCCGTTACGTACGTTTGTAATTTTGTCCAATTTTCAAATACTTTTTTGCTTCAAATCAAAATTTGTAATGTTGTGATTCACCTTGTATCTGGTTGGTTTTGGTTCTTGGCTTATAACTTTTTAACGAAGACATTAAATACCCCTACTGTAAAATACGAATGGGAAAATACTTTCGGAACTAAGGCCGGTGAAAAGGTGAGAGTTACTACTACTACTACTACTACTAATAGACACAACAACAAACAGGATGAATTTGAATTCAAGAATGACCATTATACGGCTGTATGTAGTAAATAAGGTGAAGGAGAAAGACACAAAAATAAACAAAATAAAAGATCAACCGACAGCTTGGGTATAAACATCATACATCCACGCAAATAGGTGTCAGCAAAATGTTTAAAACCACTGAATAAGAGCCAGCTAAATGTAAACAAAAACTTACTGAGTGCACCTTTTTAAGTTCGAGGAATTACTTAAGCAACTAACTCAAAGGCTTATGTACTCCTAGATATTTTTATAGCTTATAAAAGTTTCCCAGTTTGACAAGTCTCTCCACCCACTGTTATTAAAGCCATTTATACTTATTGTGCGGAGAGAAAGGTCTGCTCAGAAGTCACTGAACATGTACGTCTCTAAGAATTACCTTAGTGAAATCATACTAATGTCTGATGTAAGTAATCTGTGTAAACAACAGAACTGTGAAGGAAAAAAAAAATTTTTTTAGCAAGTAGCACATCTAATGAGAGCCAATTGGAGTGTTTTCTGCTAATTTTTTTTTATTTTTTATAAAGGCTACTGCATACTGTGAGGGGCGCCCCACTAGTATTACATCCTCAAGAGGGGTCCAAACAATGTTCTTATTGACTGTTTTGCTCAAAGGCATTTTGTGTGGACTGTTCCCCCTCCTCCCCCTCAGGCGGAAGATACTTGGCAGCTTGGTATTTATTTTTCTACCTTTTTTTGCGCTATTCATCACTTTAGTCGGTGCACCCGAGCTTATGGCCGTCGCCTGTGAAAGGATTTCATGCTGTTTGTTCTCTTTAATTTCCATGGTGCATGGGCACCTTATTGCTAGTGACTGTCTGGTTTTGTTAAGCCCACGAAACCTGTGAAGTGCGGTGCCAGATGATAAGATGGAATACACTGAGCCGAGCAAAGACTCTAAGCTCAAGTTATCAATGTAGATTTCATCATAGATCTGTCACGGTTTAGAGGTACCTGTTCGAGTACCTGTTCTGCCTAGACCTGCTTCACCCCAGATCTTGCTTCAGCACAGCATTGGCATTTCCATGCTGAATACATAGATTTTTACTATAAATATAAGCCTATACACTGTAAAAAAGAATTGTTGGTTTAACTTGGAAAAGTAAGTTGCCTTAAAAATGAGTTCATTGAAATTAAAAATGTGAGTTAATACAATGAAGGCAATTGATTTAATCAACAGAAGCTCAAAATATTATGTTATCTGAACCACATTAATTATCTAAGAAAATAACATTTTGTGATAAATCATAGTTTTTTACAGTGTAGTAATGCAAATTGGTTAGCGGTTAATGATTCAAGGCTAAAGACTTGTGCTGTGTTAAAAATTGAAATTCTTTCATTTGCTTTGCTCACCCTCATGTCATTCAAAAAGTTTGACTTTCTTTCTTCTTTGACTCGCAAAAGAAGATATTTTGAATGTTTGTCCGTATACTGAAAGTCAATGGGCTCCAAAATAATATTGAATGGGATTTTCATATGTGCATTTGAAACATTCTTCAAAACATCTTCTTTTGTGTTCTGTAGAAGAAAGAAAGTCACATGAGGATAAATAGATGATGATTGAATTTCATATTTGGCTGAACTGTTCCTTTTTACAAGGATTTTAAGTGCCGAATTACTTTTGACAACCTAAATTCAAGACTATCTATCTATGTTAGATCAGATGTGCAATCATGAGTTCATCTAGAAGAAGAGACCCTGCCATTGAAGAAGACGTTTGATGGGGAAATCACATTTAGAACTGCATATTGACTCTTGGATCAGAAAGAGTACTTGACTTGGCTGGCTTTCAGGACTGCTGAATGGTCAGAAAAGGTAGTGTTTAGAATTAGCAGTGCCCCTTTGGCAAACGCTTTGAGTAGACACAACAAAACGACTTGCTCTGTAAACATGCGCCATGAGATTTACGGCAGTGCAATATGATGATGTGGACCAAAGTTGTGCTAGTTTTGTAAAACGAACCCTCACTGCGACAGTCCTGAGAGGCGAGAATGGGGCATTGACACTCAGATGTCTTCCCATTGATCTCCTACCCTTCAACGCACCTTCAGTGTCTGTAGTGTTGTTTTAAAGCGGTCAAAATGAGAAGAAAATGTCCACGTCCAGTAGATTTTTGGTTTTGTGTGATAGCGGATTTAAAAAAGACCCTGTCAGGTCCAAAAGGGTTTGATTCATTGGCTCTTGGGTAAGCTAGGGGCTGCTGTTTGCCCTTTCCCCAGATAAGGCTTATGGGTCTAGGAAACAATATGACCACATGTCTTTTGGCTTTATAAAGCGTAATGAACAACATAATTACCTCAGACCTTCCCGTTGACATCATAGAGAAATGAGTTGGACAGATACTCACAGGAATGTTGACTTGATTTGCGGTTTGAAGTTTAGTTACAAGGTTACAAATCTTAATAACATACCATACGTTTCTAATATTCGTTAATAATTGTGCAGATAATCATTTATCCATATTTATTGGGCATTCAGTATTTGAGCTAAATGGTTTCCTTATGGTTAAATTTGTAATCAAGTGGTGTTCATTCTAGTTATTTGTCTTTTGTCTTTGATAAAAGTCAGTCTTTATTCCATGTCTTCCCTTTTTATTGGCTATACAGCAGGTCTGATTGATAGCTACTCAAAATCAGTGCTCATTTCATGACCCATAGTTATGTAAAACTGAGACCTGAATGTTTTGAAAAGAAAGAAATTAGCATAATTACCCCTTAATCAGAAACATTAAGTTTATTTAAAAATCTTCCCCAGTGAAAATCCTTTGAGGGTGAGAAGTCTTGTCGGTTGCTTGTACATGCTACTAATTGATATGGATGTTAATGAATTTGATAAATCTAGATCAGTGAAAGAAGTACAAATAAAAAGAAAAGTATGTCAAACTGTTTTTTGGCCTGATACCAATCTGTGTCAGTGTTCGGTAGAAAATGTTTTATAAAGGTGAAGGGTTAAGGTATAGTTCACCCAGAAATGAGAACTCTGTCGTCATTTACTCATCCTCACTTCGTTCCAAACGTGTTTGACTTTTGTCGTTTCTGCAGAACACAAAAGAAGATAGTTTGGAGAGAGTTTACAGGTTTCAACTGTTTTTGTCCACACAATGAAAGTCAATGCTGTCCAAAACAACCTTGGACACCATTGATTTTCATTGTAAGGACAAAACAAGAAAATTGAAACATTTTTCAAACTATCTTTTATGTTCCACATAAGAAAGAAAGTCATACAGGTGTCGAATGAATAGTGGTGTTATTGTTATTTAAAACTTTTTTATTTTATTTTTTTTTTTATTTCGTTAAATGAAACAAAGCTGATAGAAAAACTTGAAAACCTTAATGAAATTAGAAATGCTGCCTTGAATTATATAGATTTTAAAAAACGAAACACTATAAATAATACAAAAATAACACCGGGTCGGACCTTGGAGGGTGAGTAAATGATTTTAAGTCTTTCATTTTATGGTGAACTATCCCTTTAAATCTTTAGAAGGTCCATTTCAAATTGAAATAGGAGGAATCTGTATAGATGCAGCCAGGTTTATAGACCAGACTGTCATGAGTTTTCCTCATAACGAAGAGGTGCATATGGCTAAGCTAAAATAACTGATTTTGTAAACCAATCTGGGCAAGATGTCAGCCTCCGTTTAATTTAAGAATCGCTATTTGTTATCCTGTGCTATGTTTTAGAGGTATCTGAAACCCTTTGGTGGTCGACGGTTGCACAGGGACCTTTGACTCCTGAGCTTTTTCCGCTCTGCTCTGTCAGTTGCTGATTAATTATTCTCCACCATTTTAGTTGTGAGATCTTAGGTGGGCACAGCGAGAAGGTACAGAGAGGGAATGTTTCAGTCGACTGTAATGCGTCGCAAGTATGTTGGTGCGTCTTGTTAACACCTGAATGGGGAGGCTGCTTTCTGTGGGCCTCATGCAAGGCTTATTAAACCCCACGCAGAAACAATCAGCCCAGATGAATGGCTTCCTGTGAAGTTTAATTAGAGGGCCTCCCTGATGCTTTAGCTGGATAAACAGCAGCAAGAAACGACATGACGGGTCTCTTACGTTGATTTTTGAAGAATGCGTGTTTGTGAAGAGTGAGAAGTCGAACCGGAGAGTCAGAGACGAAGATGTTTTTAGGTTTAGAATTCGGATTGTTGCCGTTTTTTATCTTTTTCCTCTCCTTTTCCCCTCGTGGATGGTGTCTGACCATCCCAATCGTGAAATAGATGAGTTTTTCAAGCTTCACGAGTCTTGGCCGTCACAAGAGCTCTGGATTGTTGTTAATTTGCTCGACGTCTCTCAAGTGGGATTTCTCTGAAGATGAGGTGTGGACTGCATTAATTGCAGCGGGTCCAGGTATTGGCTCTGGTTGAAAAATTTAAAAGTATTGATTCAGGCCAAGCTGTTTTCATCATTTTGCAATGTATTACATTGTAGCGAGACGGAAGCTGTGAGTGAATATGAAGCGCATAGACCTGTTTTGTGATTACAGAGGGAGGTATAGGCGTCGAGTCCCCAGATAGGTGGCTCTTGTAGCGCGAGGTTCTCCGGCTGCGCTCGTTTCAGGATCGAGAGAGCTGTGTGATGGGATGAGCTGATCGAAGGACTGCTGGAACACTTAATTCAGTGCAAGATGAAAGAGCTAGCAGAACCCATCCGAAGCATTTCTCTGTGGAACCTTCTTAGTTTTCATGGCCTGGGGGCTAGTTTGTCTATTAAAGTTGATGGGCCTGACATTGTGCATGGTGTTGCATCATTTATTTAAGCTAAAGTAGTCTTAGAAATGTTGTTTTTATTTTGGCTATGCAGTCGTAAACTTTTCTTTTATTATTGTGACATCAGCCAAAACCTGTGTCCAATTGCAACATACACTCTCTATAAAATGCTGGGCTAAAAACAACCCGAGTTGGGTTGAAAATGGACAAACTCAGCAGTTGGGTTGTTTTTAACCCAGCGGTTGGGTTAAATGTTTGCCCAACCTGCTGAGTACTTTTATTTAACTCAATTATTGTTTAAAAATTACTGTATTGCTTGCTTAAAATGAACCCAAAGTATGTTGGAAATTAACATTTATTTATACGTTTAATAAATGAACATTTATTTAATACATTTAATGAATAATGATTAAACTATTATTATTGTAGCCTCTAGTAATTGTCTTATTTTTTTTTAATTTCCAGCCTATTTTGGGTTCATTTTAAGTTTGCCATATAGTAATTTTTAAATAGTACATTGGGCAAACATTTAACCCAACCGCTGGGTTTGTTCATTTTCAACCCAACTTTGTTTTTTTTGTTTTTTTGTTTGTTTTTTTTTGGTCCATTTGTCCCTATTTGGGTGAGCAAAAACACGCCGTTTTTGTGTGTGTCCCTTAAACCCCTTTACATTTACATTTACACATTTGGCAGACGCTTTTATCCAAAGCGACTTACATTGCATTATACTATACATTTGTATTGGAGTATGTGCAATCCCTGGGATCGAACCCATGACCTTGGCATTGCTAATGCCATGCTCTAACCACTGAGCTACAGGAAAGCCTTTAAATGCAAATAAGCTGCTGCTCCTGGCCCGCTTTCTGAAAGAGGGCGGAACTTTAACAGCTCGTGCTTCGGTTGCTCAACAACAACAAAGCTGGAGAATCTCACGCAGCCAAAATAAGGATTGTCAGCCTTACATTGTTCAAACTGGAGTTGGACCCTGATGGAGAGACTCAGGAAGAAGTTACAACTTATAGAATGCAACTGGATGTTTCTGAATGGTTAGTGGATAAGTTTATGTAGTTGTTGTGGAGTTGATTCAACTCATCGACTAGCATGTGCCGTCATGTTAATGTTTTGTGCAAATCCAGCATCACCAACCCGGGAAGAAGCTCGTTGTAGTCCCTACCAGCCGTTTGTTGTAGTCCTTAAAAAGTGATTTCTGTAAAAAAAATATCTCCCTTTGCATTGAACTTTGAGTGTCGTAACTTTGCAGATGTTGTTTATGCTCAAACAGCAAAATTACACACTAACTAAAGTTAAAAAATGTGAAATCATAATCAAGAACCCCTTTAAGACAAACTTTTCAGCAAACAAAGAAACAGCAGCACGGAATATTGAATATACAAAAATAAGGGAAGACTAGTTAAAGATAAATATTCCTGATACATGAAATAAAGGGAATCAAAGCAGAGGATCACAATCTAGGACCCCTTTACTGGGTGAAAGTTTGCTTTTAGCATGATATTGTTGGATCCATAGAGTAGCTTCGGCTGAAACGGCTAACTAAAATGTATAAATATAACATCACAACAGAAAACAAAAATAATTCAGCCAGCACCTTTTGAGGAAATCCGTGAAAGCTGCTGTACCTGTGGTAGTTAACCTTGATAAGAATTATAGCTGACTCTCTGTACATGCACAACCGCAAGATTCAATTCCCATAATCCCTCCACAAATGCCTCTTTGTCTTATTACTGTGTTTAGCAGATTAACAAATTGAACCTTAGCACATTTAAGCATCCTCTCCATATCCCTCCGTTAAGCCACAGGTCTTTGTTTCTTGGGTCATTCTGTTGGAATCAGAAGGAGTGCCTGGTCTCTCTTCAGACGGTACAGAGGATGGAGCTCATGCGGACATGGAAATCTGGGTTTTCTTGAAGTTTTGGTCCCGTGCGTAGTCCATCTCTCCTGGCCTATCTGCTTTTCCAGAGTGCCGGTTCCTTGGTGGAAATCGTGTTTTCCCCGAGTGTATGTCTGTGCCCATTACTTTGAGCGTCAGAAGGGAGCCTCCGCAGATTTTATCTCAACTTGATAAAGCACTGGTCATGTCGGTGTGTGTAAAGGTAGTGTGTGCGGATTGTGTATTAGGGGATGTTTGTGTATTTGTCTTTTTAAGTGTTTTGCATATGATTGATTTGAATATGGCAGGTTTTTTTAATTGCTCGACTGTCCTCACTGCCTCCTTCTCAATTCAACCCCATTTTAAAATCTTTTTGCTACCTCGCTTTCTCCAGATGGCTCACGTTCCAGCATT